>JARKIC010000325.1:0-314382 GCA_029378375.1 Mycena olivaceomarginata | reverse complement strand
ATCCTCCTCATGTCTCGTACAACCCCCAACCTCTTACACCAATCCAAGTCGGCACCGTCGCGCTGCATCATCGGTCGTGCTCGCCCCGATGACGCGGTTCAGAGCCAACAAGGCACACGTCCCCTATCTACCCTCGTCGCAGAGTTCTACGGCCAGCGCGGGAGCAAGCCCGGCACTCTGCTCATCACCGAAGCGACGTTTATCGCCCCTCAAGTGGGATGGGATGCGCATATTCCAGGTATATGGAGTGCAGAGCAGATTAAGGCGTGGACGTCTGTGCGTGGGCTGTCCCAGCAACTCTAGCAAAAAACTTGGGATTTAATTGATTGCAGGTGGCCGACGCCGTACACGCCAAGGGCTGTTTCCTTTCATGCAGCTCTGGGCGCTGAGCCCGGGGGACGAAGAGCAGCAGCTTCAGTCTGAGGGCTCCGCGGTCTTCCTCGCAGGACACGCAGCCGCCCCCCACATGATCTGACCGTGCCGGAGATCAAATGTACACGGCGCTGTATGCCCAGGCTGCGAAGAACGCGATCGCGGCGGGGTGCGATGGAATGGAGTTTGACGGTGCGTAGCAGTTGCTATGATTAGCGACACTGTATCAACGAAGCTGTTCAATGGTGCGCAGGCGCGAACGGATACCTCGTCGACCAGTTCCTGCAGGACGTCTCGAACAAGCGCACAGACGAATACGGCGGGAGTGTCGAGAACCGCGCACGGTTCGCACTCGAGATCGTTGACGCAGTCGTTGCTGCTGTCGGCGCAGAGCACACCGCAATCCGGTAAGCCCGTGGAGCCCCTATCAGGGTAAGTTGCGTCCTGCGTTTTCTTTTCCCTTCCATTGGTAATTCCTCCATCCTCAATCCACAGGCATGGGCATGGCAGACCCCCTCCCCACCTTCTCCTACGTTATCTCCCAACTCGCCGTGCGCACCCCACGCTTGCCTACCTGCACCTCGTCGAGCCGCGCATCAGTGGCGGCGGCACGCGCGATCTGGAGACGATAAAGAAACACGAGTCGAACAACGCGCTGGCTGCGTTTGGGCGCCGCGCGCGCTTGTGCGTAGGGGGGGTTTACCAGGGAGGGTGCGATTGAGGCGGCAGAGGGAGGGGAGAAGGTGCTGGTGGGTTTTGGAAGGTGGTTTCTCTCTAATGTGCGCATTTTATTTTGACTTTCTTTCGTGTGGATCCATTTTTACTAACTCGGTCCACACTTGCGACACAGCCCGACCTCCCCGAGCGCCTGGAACAGGATGTGCAACTCACGCCATACGACCGCTCGACATTCTATCTCATAGGTGAGAACAGTCCGCGGGGGTATACGGACTATCCGCTCGCCGGCTGAAAAACGTTTGCTGCGGAGGTTGGCATAAGCTTCTAGACTTGAATAGGTCTGTATTCGTCGCTTTGAAAATGACACTAGATAACAACTCCACCGGCATTATTTTTCAAGGGCAAGTATTCGAGCTACATAAGTACACGAGATCGTGGACAATAGATCTTCCACACCAAGCGTAAAGTAACCTTGCGCAGTATAGGGGTCTGTCAAACGGAACACCAGAACACATTTTGCTATTGAGGTATCGTCCTACGCGAGGAACAATATGTTGACCGAGTACAGTATCCAGATGAACGCACCGTCCATAAAGATTAGATACGTGTTTCAAAGATGACGTCGAGGCCCAATCGGGCGCAGTGCGAGCTGCGTCGCCCCGAGCGAGTCGTTGAGCAAAACATATCAAAAATGTATGAGTCTGTGTGATGAGTCTGCAACCGCAGACCTAGTAGGCAGTAAAATCTGTTGTAGGATGGCGTCGAAGCCTCCGACACGTTATCTCCGGCCCTGTTTTCAGTCCTTTATTTCCAATACTATGTTGCTAATACACACTCCTCCACCCCGTTTCTATCTCTTATTTCCAATCCCTTCATCACCATATACACATATTTCCACTATCCCCTACTACCATTTACATATTCCGTTGCCATATACACACATTCCAGTATATATATTCTGTATCCTTCCCTACTTACACACAATTCGATCCCCCACTTTGTCCTGCTTCACTTGTGCCTGTGTAGCAGTCCCTCACTCATTCTCCTGTCTAAAAAAATCGCCGAAAGAAGCAACACTTAGATTAAGTTGCGACACGCTCTGCATGATCCCGAAAAACGGTAAAAAGCGCGACGGTGCGAGCGCCAGTCGAAGCAGGGCGCCGCTGTGTCGAGGGAGCCGTTTTCATCGTAGCGAAAGTGGTGGTGGCATCGACCACACACAACGGCGACGAGTGGCTCAAAATGGACTCGGGCAATCGACCCCTTCCAAAATGCAGATCACGTGTATTTTGATACTGTACTTTTTCATTCAAACAAGATGTGCCTCCGCTTTGCCAGAGATGCACTGAACAGCCAACCAAAAAAACAGCCTGTGAGGTACACCAAAAAATGCATGAGCCGAGAAAAGGAGGCTGAAAAGGGCAAAACCGATGCTCGTGCATGCAGGAAAAGTCGCAAAGCCAAGAGATGTAATTCCTAGAGAACCCGAGAAAGTGAACACGGTAGAAATCGAATAATAGAAGAATAAGGACAGAAGAACAAAAAAATGAGTGCCCACTTTAGATTGATCCGACTTACGTTCGTTGACCGCAGTCAACCGGAATTCAGGCACGACTCGCATTTCCTTTGGCAAAAATCCACAACGCAGAGAAGAAACCCCAGCCCGGAACATACCCTGGATGACACTGTAGAATTTGGAGTAGAGCAAAGACTTGCGTACAACACAGCAAAAATCCAACACCATTAACTAGATGCACCACGCAAGTAGCTATGTTGAAAATTCCAGTTTCAGACCGACTCCACCAAAGTAGATGATCCGTGCTTGACTGCGGAAAGGATTGAGTCTCACGGAAGAGCTGAGGGAACACTGGAAGGAAGCAAACGGAAACGGGTTGATATCCACATGTCCTTCACATATGGCAACCGTGGTGGGACGAACTGTTTGCAGTTAAATGTTAATGGAGATGAAATATTTGAAGCCGTGCACATAGAAAATGATCCTCATCAGAACTCAGCGCCGGGAGCAGTGATCATTGTGAGACGGTTAGAATATGTTTGAGCGAACCACCGGCACCAATGAGAAATGGGTCGTGCACAACAAATTAATCCGAGTGCAGGCGATGAGGACAGCGGCCAGCCCCGCTGGGGAGAAGAGATTGTAATATGTACAGCAATTTGAGTCTGGCAGTTGAATCGGTCCATCCAGAACTTTGAGCCGTCAAAGAAATTGCAGACCTCAAATTGAGATTTTGAATGTTCTTGAGGGTTCGGTTTGTGTGCAGTGTATCTAGACCAGAGAGAGTTAGCAGCTCGAATTCCCAGCCTTTAGTGCGACAGAAAGATCTTCACGGCAGGTGCATAGAACCAGATCAGGAGACAATCCTAGGAAGGGTGCGACAGAGAGGAAAGGCATTAGGATCAAATGAGGCGCAGAAGGCTGTAGTCAGGCGTGGATTTATAAGCAGGGGCATCCGGTGAGGTGAGAAACATCAATAGGCTGTGTATTAAAGCTGTTGGCTGTTCCCTGGGCCTTGACATCTACACATGGAAGGTGCACAGCCTATGGTGCAGAAATAAGACTATTCCCGCATGCCCTTGTCATCAGTACGTCCAGCCTATTCCATCGTGTGGGAATAAGACAGAAATAGTCTCTTAAGAGGTTTGTGGGCTACACATTCCTCTACAGTTTTCGAGGTGAGCACTGCCGATCCGCAGGGTAGTTCCCTATCCCTTATATCCATTGAAATGGTGCATTTCTTATATGACTAGGAATAGCTAATTGATAGGTATTGCGAATAAACCCTAAAACAACCAACCACAACCAATCTACCTCCAAAGATCTAAGTGCTTCTCTTTGTGAGTTCGGGTCCGGGCCGTAGTATGCGACCAGCAGGTTTGAACAAACACAAGTTTGATTTATAGGCTTCTAACAACACACTCTACAACGTACTAGCAATATGCAACCGCCAACAACAACACTGCTAGGAACCTAGGGATGGTCCGGGGGTGTGTTTATATGGGGTGGATACAAGATGGCTGGACCGCTAGGTCGAGAACACCAGGGCAGAGTTGTAGGTTTGTGAAAATCCTCGCTAAGGCACCAAAGACTACTGAGGCTAACCAAATGGACTTCAATCCTCAAACGGCAAGACTCTCCTTGACGCCGACCTATTCCTTAACCAAGAACAGGAACCTTTCCGCTTTTATCGGCACTAGCTCACTACAAGCGTCCAGCTAGCGACCCAACACACTACGACAGAGCTTCGTCTATATCGGGGTGAAGGCGAAGTAACTGACAAGTTATAGCCAAACTAGAGGTGGGGGCACCTAGTCCGTCTTCTTCTTAGTGGGCTCAAGCCAACACACAATCCACCTAGCAAGCGATCCAACACACTACGACAGAGCTTCCGTCTTGTCGGGGTGAAGGCAAAGTCACTAGCGCAAACTGCAGCTGGGTCTCGAAGAGAACACCCTTGTTTTATATGTGGAGGTCTAGGACCAACAACACGAAATCCTCAACTTAGTCACTCGATGTTTCCAGAGTCCACAGTCTACTGATTCCAATATAAAGACTACTACAAGTGAAGTTCGGTATCAACCTCCACTAGCAGCCTGAGTCCACTAGCACCAGCTTCGTCCAAAGTCTGGGGCGTAATGTTCTTAGACCCTAGTCTGTCTGCGCTCCCTTTTATACTACTAGGTTGAGTTACATGTGAAAGCGAGCTGAATAATACAATAAGCAATATTAGATGAAGAAATACGGTCAGCCAATGAGACGACTGCGTTTGGTTTTGGGACTGGTTTGGTATATGCCAGGTCAGCCTGCTGACGGCTAGTGTTCAACCGTGGGTATATCAATGGATCCTCAGCCCTCCGTCTATGCCGAGCCCCTTCCGGACCAACCGGTGATGTAGCCGGTGGTCTAGGTCATCTCTACTCTGTCAGACATCGATCTATTACATCTAGGCGACGCAGTGTTGCGACCGACATCAAATGTCATAGCTCGTTGGTCAGAACATCGATCACCCTCCGGTCATCGGTACAGGCTGTATGATCGTCCCTAGTCCGTTCCGGTAGCCTGCTTGCTATTCCGTTCACCCTAGCTGCCCAGATGGGCACTAGCCTCGTGTTGCTCACTCTTATGTATGGTATGTCTTTGTCAAAGCCCTAGCCGGTCGCTAGTCGGGTGTTTCGCCTATCACTGCCTAGTCGCTTATCTAGAGATTAGATAGTACCACCGTGATTGATAAGCAGGCTATCTGGCCTTGCCTGGAATCTTGCTAATGTTGGGATTCCTGTGCATTACCAGGTAGATGTACATCTCCAGGATTAACATGAGTCCCGAATGGTTAATCAGGCACATCCTGCATGAGGGCTTAATCAGCCTGCCCAAGAGAACATTAATCAGAACCTCCCATACTGATTAAGGCTCGATTCAATGGGTTTAATAATAGAGTCCTTATAATCACTTGATTAAGGCTCTGTGGGGCCAACAAATATCAGGGAACTTAAACATCCACTCTGAAGAACAAGTGTCTATCAGCAGAGATAGATCTGTGGGATTTTTTTAATCACCTTGTTGTGGTTGATTTGGACTATTCTGGGGACGTGTCTGGACACCTGATAATCACCGATCAATGTTGCTATCCCAATATGGGTTCTTGACCTGGGAAAGGCTTCATTGCTATATATCTCAACAACTACTGGGTGGTTCGGGGAGATTAGGGTATCTACAGAAAGCTGATACCCAACACTCCTTGAATCTGAAGGTGTTAATCGAGGGACTTTGACCATTAATTTGGTTCAGCTCTGTTACCGTCCCAATTTGGGTTCTTGGCTTGATCAGGAATTGACAAGGTTATACTGTACTTTTTCCTTCAAATCGGTAGTCACGCGTCATGCACCCCTCTGTCGATCACAAAATTCGGTCGAGGTCACGCGTCACGCGGGCCTCTGTCGAACCTCCAAGCAGTCACGCAGGTCCCCAAACTGCCCAAAAAGTGCAAAAAAAGACGAAATTTCAGTTCAAATGCCGAAAATTTCGAGGTGTCACACAAAAATTTGGCCGCTGCCAAAATGTCGAATAGGTAAAATGGGTCACGCATCACACCCCCTGTCGATTTGAATGAAAAAGTACAGTATCTTGGGAACCACTTGGCAGATTAGGGAGTTCTGGGTGTCTACAGAAATGGGAGACTCAGCGCTTTCTGAATCCAATGGCCCAAAGGGCAGGACAACACTATTTGGCTTGGAAGTTCAGTTGAGTCAGAACCAATCGGAAACAAGGAGTTAAATGGCAGATCTTTAGCTTACTCAGGTAATATAATTAGAGTAGTGTAAGCGTAAATGTACAGTATATAGGAGGGAAGTTCTAGCATGGACGCACTACTGCAGTGGTGGTGGCGCAGGTGCTAGATCCCAGTCTCATAAAGAGACTTGGATCTAGTGCTTGTGGCACTAACATTGGGGTGGCACAGGAGCTAGGTCCTGGTCTCAATTAAGAGACTTGGATCTAGGGCTTGTGTTACAACGGGTAGTCCGTGCTTGTGATCATGGACTGGTTCTATTAAGAGCTTTGCTTCGTTTGCACAATGTGATTAATATGTCTTGCCTTCGGTGGAAGTAAAAACACATAATTTGGGATTGTGATTAAGATGTGTGAAGGGATTTGGATTTGGATTGAGAACACGGCACTACTACAGCAGCCTTGGAAGGCTTATTATTTGGGATTATGGGATACGGTCGAAAGGGACCTCAAACATCAGCAGCCTTGAAGGGCTTATATTTGGGATTGGTTTTGGATTGGTGTTGGATTGACGCACTCGGTTGGCTATGCCAAGAGAGAGTCTTAATCCCACAAACAGTCTTGCACGCCATTAGTCAAGTGCCCTCGTTCTGAGCGCTTGATTGAGGCTTCAACCAGTCGAACTGAAGTATCGTGTCCCTTTTCTACTCCTTCACAGTTTGTGAAGAAGTCTAAAAGCATCGCATGAATGCTACTCGTCGGTACATCTAAACTTGTGCAACCAGGGGGAACAAGGATGTGGATTCGGTTAGTAGTTGTGGCTTGTACTGCTGCATTCACTCGTTGGTCCACGTTATCAGTAGTACTCTAGCTGTAGACGACCGAGGCAAAGCCTTCACCTGTGTTACCGCGCCGAGCTTCCTAGCTCAAGGTGTTGTCCCCTAGCTGCACTCCCATTGTAGATATCCGTCTGCTAGACCCTCGCTAGCTCCGTTGCAAGTCATCTCTGGACTACTAGAGTCTCCTAGGTCATGTCTCATGAATTAGGCAGTGGTTTAATCCCTGTTGTTTGTACACTCAGCTAGCAGCTAGTGCAACACTAGTGTAACCTTGTACTACAGCAGCAGTTAGGGCTCGCTCTGACTCTCCTTTATATCACCTAACAAGTGGTCTGCGTACTAGCTAGGATGCTGGTAACAACAGAAGTGCTAGTTGCTTCCCATTGTATAATACTGGTCATAGGAAATCACAAAATTAGCCCTGGATGCTGTGCATTTATGTTACGCCGGTTGGAACGCTGCACTTGATATACAACTAGAAATAGCTTAGATTCGTGCTTGCACAAACAACCACCAAACCACCACTACAACAATCTATTCCTCCGAGATGTAAGCGCTTCTCTTTGTGAGTTCGGGTCCGGGCTGTAGTATGTTGACCAACGGGTTTGGAACAAACACAATTCGACTGCTAGACTTCAAACAAAGCCGTTCAACAACACGCTAGCACTACGCAGCTGCCAACAAACCAATACCGCTAGCACCTGGGATGGCAGGGTTTATGGGTTGGATACAAGGTGGCTGGATCATAGATCGAAGGCACCAGGGCAAGTATGTAGGTTGTGAAAATCCTCGCAATGGGATACCCAAAGACTATTGAGGCTAACAACAAGGGACTTCAATCCTCAAGCGACAAGGCAGTCCTTAAGCTGCTGACCTATTCCTTAACCAAGAACAGGAACGTTGATTGATGTGCTCAGAACCTATATAAGAAACACACAAATAACCCCACTTGACTCGAGAGCGGCACAGAAACAGCCCAGAGACTGTTCCAACAACCAACAAACAAATCAAACGGCAATATATGCACGTTTCCAAAGATCCCGACGAGTTACAGCCCCTAGTACAGGGCCTTGTAAAGGTTGTAGGGAGAGGTTTCGTATCTCAAAGAGATATTAGAGCAAACTGCGTAGAACGTGTTTCTAGACACAGTGGAAACGTTGTTTCCAACAAGATAGATTTATAGCTTCGCAGCGTTGTGTGTGGTGTGTGTCCAAGCGACAGAGAAACAAGTTTAAAGTAGTCCCGTAGACTCAAGTAAGGCCCCTAGTTTATAGGCCAAGAACGTTCACAGAGCTTTCCCTAAAGAGGGTACTTTCTGAGCAACGCCAGCAGTCACGTTTCCAAAGTTTTCCCTTGACGGTACTTTCTGAAACCCGCTCCGCAAACAACAACAATAACGTTTCTTTCAACAGAGTCCCAGATCCAACAGATTCTCAGAGTTCAGACAGTTTTCAGGCAAAGCCCAAGTGCGTTTCCAGAATAATATATGATTCAGAAACAATTAAGATTTCGACTAATAGTGCTACTCTATAAGAGTGCGTTCGCCGAGGATCCCAGATCAACCCAATGCGCAAGCGTATAGCCTACTAGTTCGGGGGAAGATGCTGTGTCCATCGTAGAAACACCCTCGGATACTTATACAACTGCCAAGGCACTGTGACAAAGCCCAAAACACAATCCCAATGAGTCAAAAGTCCGTTTATCCGTCTCTTTAAACCGTGTTTCCGTCGGTTGTTCTTCCGAGCGTCGCCTCCCATTGGTTCCCAACTGTGAGCACGCCATGTTCCCTTGCCAATTACGAGGCAGGAACCCGTCAGCAGCACCCCTGTATTATTCAGAGGGTGTGTCGATCACCGATAGATCGGCACTGCATCTCGTTCGTCCTGTTTCTGCTTCAACTCAAGTTTCCCCTTGGGTCCAAGTACGGAACTTGATAGTACTCCTTTGTAGGTCTCGGTAGATACCCGTTTCTCTAGGGTTTCCCAGAAAGGGTTCTTGAGAAAGAACCTTAGAACGCCTTTAGAGTTGTGATCCGGATCCACAGAATAGCCGACCACCTGTTTCGGTGTATCCGCATCCGATGGAAACCGGCAACTCTGGCAACCGAAACACTCGTGACCGAATGCGTCTCCCCTAGCGTCTCAACACAACACAACACATTGCCAACTCCCGTTCCCTTGACCCGTTTCCGTTGTTTAAGTGAATGTTGGAAACAAGTCAAAAGAAGTCCCTTGACTTATTATCTGGCTGCACGTTTCCCTTACAGTTTTCAGGGCGAGACTAGCCAATGGACGTTCTAATTCCTTAGAACGTCCACCCGTTTCTCTGTGGTTCGCCCAACAGCTACCAGGAACCAGTACTGTTGCATGGAAACAACAGTTTCAGCAATGAGCACGATCAGAAACACGCAAAATTACGTGCATCTAACCATGGCCCAATTACTGGCTTATCACCGTTTACGATGATTGCCGACCTCCTACCAGGATGTCGGTGTGAGTTCCGGATTCCAGCCCGAGACAGGATTGTGAATGAGCACCATCTCGAATACTACCCCTATTTCTGTGCCCCTCGGATAACCCTCAGAACTTATGGATCGCACTTAGACTGAAAGATTCGAGGTGAGTCTGAGTTCTTGATGAGTACTGAGCACTGAGCAATGAGCACTATGCTCCAGCTCAGATGCTGAGAGTGCTGAAATATTGCAGCAGAGCGTTGATCAACTGTCCCGGACCCGGAACTCATCCGGTAGTTGTCCCTTGAGTCGATTTGAAACTTGTGTCGGATCGAGTTTGCTTCCCAAAATGGTTAAACTCGTTCTTCAGTGTCCCGCTGCAGACAAATTGGTTGGAGGGACTTTATAAAGTCAACTATGGTGTTTCGACCGTAGGAAGGTCGCTGTAGAATATTATAATACGTGTTTCGCAGGGGTTCGACCCTTTTTGATTTTGCCTCAACAATCCAGCAAGACCCGATAGATTGAGCGAGCTGCGTTCAAGCTGCCATTATCCATACTCTCGTCAAAAATTCCTAGAAATATTGATTTGAAGTCAAAATAGGTTTTATAACTCGATGGTGTCTCAAACTGAGGAGAAGTTGGAGGCTGATGCTTCTGGTTTGCTGTTAGCCGACACTTGAGTCTCATCCAGCTCATAAACATTGGGCAGACCCAGTGCAGCCTTCGGCATCGGAGTAATCGGTGGAGCTCACTGGTGGCACCCCGGTGGTTGAGTTGTAGGAGAAAATCGGCATAGTCCTTCAAACTGTCAACATCACTTGCCGCTTCAATGCAGCTGCCAGATATGAACACGTCCGACGGCAATAATCGCTGATTGATCGCTAAAAGGGGTTCATGTGGTAAGATCATCGTGGGGCATCACTAATCACGTTTACGCACCCAGTGACTGTACTGAATTATGCAAAACATATTTGTTCCTTGGTTACTGATTGGACCCAAACACGAGCATGGCTCGGGAGCCTAACCTTAAGGTTAATCAATTATTTTACTCTGACGCATCTGGCACCTGGTGACTGTACTGAATTACGCAAAACATATTTGTTCCTTGTTTACTGATTGGACCCAAACACGAGCATGGCTGGGGAGCCTAACCTTAAGGTTAAGCAATTATTTTACTCTGTATTTAGGTACTGCCTATTAAACTACTTGAGATTCCCCTGCTAGTTTCTGTGCCTTGTGCTGAGCTTAAGGTTGCCCTTGCATATACTCACCTGTCCTCCGTATCCTTCCAATGTAGTGCTTACTCAAATGCCCCCTCCTCAGACCCATATCCAATTTGCCTGCATGTGCATTGGGACACCGGGGGCAAAACTGAGGCATATGAAACCCATATGCGTTGAACACATATGGTTCGCATATTGCCAGATACCTTTGTCCCGTGATCTGGCAATATGCGAACCATATGTGTTTAACGCATATGGTTTTCATATGCCTCAGTTTTTGCCCCCGGTGGGAGCAGTCTCTGGTCTTACCATTCGAGATCAATCCCTACTTTTTCTTTGTTCAACCATGCATGGTCACCATTTTCTCTACTCCGACTTTAGCTGCTGAGGGTCTGCTTCTCTGCACTCGTTAAGTTTAATTTTCTCTATGCCAATCTCTGTAACGGAAAGTTGTATGCTTTGATATTGTAATTCGGTAATCTCCATTCCCATTGATTACACAGATTGCCGGAGCGAAGCGGCGGCGCGTCTTGTTCACTTCTAGTATCTAGTACAACAGCCTCCGCAGATATTCTAAGTGATATGCCACAAGTACGATATGGCCGCTACAAGCGGCATGTCGCCCAAATTGGCGGTCCATTTTCGCCTCACGATGGAACGCTGTAAGTCAGAAGATTTCTCATACCTCAGGTCTCGTATCCGGTCCGTTTTCGTCAAGGCACTCTAAGTCGAGTTCAATGCAGACAAGGCAAACAAAAATTCCTGTAATTTGGACCATCATTACTTGCCGTATCTGGACCCAGCAATGTCACAAGATAATCAGCCGGGTGCAGACCAAGCTCGAAGCAAAGTGGGAATGGACGTACCAAAATACAATGGGAGCATAACATAAACAATCGTCGGCTGGCAGCCTTTCATTGGCTGCCGCACATGATCTCGACAGCATAACCTCTGTTAATAGACCACCAGCGGGAGGGTAACAGGGACGAAGGAAGCATCTGCTGGATGTGACATGCTGAGGTTTTACTGCGGATGTGCTGAACGCGCCGTCATGCCGCTTGCTCGTGGACAGGCCCACATGGACAGGTTCATGTTGAATGCTGAATGGCTCGAGACGCTGCAGAAAGGATGAGGCTTGGGAGACGAGGGCGTGATGGTGGGTGGCAAGACGAAAGCCGCGGCTGCCGGCCTGATCTTAACCGATGACAAATCCCCCAAGTCAATGCCGTCAACTCGCTCTTCTTTCTTTTCCTCCCCACCGTCTGGTGCGACGGGCTTGGTCCGAATCTCCGCGAACAGCGCCATGACTGTGCTTCTATGTACCTGGCTGAAGTTAGGGCTCCCTAGGAACCCGTACCTTATTGGTAGCGGGGATGCATCGCGCGTGGCTCAGCCCCAGTTTCTCCGAGTTTCTGTCATTGAGTGATACGGCAGAAGATCCTCAGCCGATCACGCTCCAAGTACAGACGATGATACGAGCTAAACGGTACGGTCCGCTTAGGAAAGCCAGGAATAGCCGCAACAATGTCGCGCGTGGGGATACATCATCCCTGACAGTTTCCAGATGCCAGCTCCTGATCACCCATGGCCCAGCCTTCCTCCCTCCAACCATGTCTCTTGAAGCTGCCCTACATCTAGCGCTCGGGACAACTCCCGTTCCTGGGCTCTCTGCTGCATTCACGTTGCTCAGATTCATTGTGTCTTCAATTCAGACACTGCAGGCCAGCAGGAAACAACTCGAGGGGCTGGCCAAGGCTGCTGGCCGGCTGCTGGCTACGTTGAACTCCGAGTTCAAGGAATCAAGACTGATTGTTGGGAAGTGCAAAGAGCAGCTCACAGATTTGCAGACGTAGGAAGGTTATCTCACGAATTTTGAATCTGGCTGAGGTTCTACAATAGCCTACTCGAAGACATTCACCGGTTCGTTGACAAGGAGCAAGCCAGGGGTTTTTTCAAGTCCCTCTTGAAGATGGATTCTCGAGTTGCCAGCATAGAGCTATTCTATCGTCGCATTGGAATCATTGTCAATGCCTTTCAGGTGAGCACCATTTATGCTGCTGCTACCGTAGACACGGGCAACTCTGACTAGCCTCATTTTCAACAGATATCAGGACTACTAAGTATTCAAACTATGATGGGCAAGAACGAGAAGGCGCGGAATGAGGACATAAAGGTCTTGAACACTCGATTGAAAAGCCTTGGGCAGAGTCAGGTGCAGCTGCGAAAAACACTTGGTTCGTGAGCTCTGTTGTCTTTGTCAAGTCGAATTGATTATCTACCCCTCAGAGATTAACCAAGACAATATGATTGCCATGATGGCTTGTATTCAAAGGCGGCTGGATGGCGAGCACCTCAACGATCCTGAACGAAAATTTTATTCACATACGCTCCAATATCTGACTTCGATGAGTGGCCGGCAGTTTAAGTTAGAGGACTGGATGATTGCCTCTTTTGAGGTTGATTATGGGCCAGAAATCGGAGCCGGGGGATTGTGAGTTCTGATTGCTTGAATATCCACTGTTCTCACAATTACGCAGCGGCACGGTCTATCGGGGGGACTTGGAATCGAACAGATGTCGCCATCAAGGTACTGCAGAATATGGCAGGTGTTACTCCAAGTCTTGTAGTGAGTGTAGGACGAGCACATTACAGTGTTCTAACACGTTGTCTAATGTGCAGCTCCTACGGCAAGAAATTGATGTTGGTGCCCAATCCAAACTGCATATCAGGTCGTATTGACTTTGTTTCCCAGATCTGGCTCACTCTGCGCCACCCGAATGTTCTTCAGTTCCTGGGTGCCAATACTTTGGACAACACACCATTCCTCGTGATGCCATACATCAGAACTAATGCCAGACAATTTCTGCAGGAACGTCCAGGATATAATCCAGTCTATATCGTGAGTGTAACTTTAATCGTTCAAAAATTATACCTTCATGACATGACTAGCTCCAGGACATATCTCGAGGCATGCAATACCTGCATTCACGGAAGATTTGCCATGGTGATATAAAGGGGGTCAGTAAAGCATCCTTTGACACTGTGCTCTAATATCTGGCAATTCAGATAAATATCCTTGTTGAAGAATCTGGCAGGTCACTTTTGTGTGATTTTGGGCTTTCTCGAGTCAAGGCCGATATCACTGGTCGAACAGCTCAAATAACAAATAACATGGTAGGCAGCCGCAATTGGATGGCTCCTGAGCTCTTGGCTGGCTCACTGCCTAAAATCCCATCGGATATCTATGCATTTGGAATGACTTTATACGAGGTAAAGATCTTGTTCTCTCTCACCGCATATTCTGTGTTGAAAATTCAACAACTAGCTATATACTGGCGACAATCCTCTGAGCGGAATTGCACACACAGATTTCATTGAGCTGGTATTCCGGCTAAGAATTAGACCAGAACGCCCAGACCATGATGATGTCCCCACACTCAGTGATCCTCTCTGGACCTTGGCAGAACAATGTTGGCTTCAGGACCCAAAGGCACGGCCATCCGCAGGGCAAGTCCATGATCTGATTGTGGATGTGATATTACAACTTGTGGAGAACCTACCCGAACAGTCTGCATCTGAGAATGGGACAGAGACTGGGAGGAATGATGATACAATCAAACAAGAGCCCAAGTTGTTCTCAAATCCAGAGCTTGCGAAGTTGAACCTCGATTTGCTGGAAAACAAATTAATCCTAGGGGAAAACCATCCCGAGAGCCTCAAGATCATGACCAATTTGATCTGTACTTACACTCAATATGGGAAATTTAAGCGGGCAGAAGAACTTGGGGTGGCAGTGTTCAAGAAGCAAAAGGAAGTCTTGGGAGAAGATCACCCTCTGACCCTGTGGACCATGAGTCAATTGGCCAACACTTACAACTACTTGGACAAGTTCAAGGAGGCAGAAGAGCTCGGGGTAGCTGCAATGAAGAAGCAGAAGCTTGTTTGGGGAGAGGATCACTGTAACACACTGACGACCATTGGGAACTTGGGCATGACATATAATAACTTGAACCGATTCAAGGAAGCAGTGGAGCTTGGAGTGGTCCTTGTCGAAAAGTGGAAACAAATCTTGGGGGTGGACCATCCTGACACTCTGTTGGCCATCAGCAATCTGGCTGAGAGTTACAGTGGATTAGGGCAATTGAAGCAAGCAGAAGAATTTGGTGTTCTGGTGATGAAACGGCGCACACAACTGCTGGGAGATGACCACCCTCATACATTGGTAGCAATGAGCCAATTGACAAATATCTACAACCTATCAGGAAAATTGAAAGAAGCGAAGAGGCTTGGGGTGTTGGCAATGAAGAAACAAACAAAAGTCCTTGGGGAGGGCCATGCTACAACCCTGTTGACCATATCTCACTTGGTAAACACTTACAACCGCTTGGGGCGATTGAAAAAAGCAGCAGAGCTTGGCACTTTGGTCATGGAGAAACAGAAGGAAGTCCTGGGCAAAGACCATCCTGAAACTGTGAGGATTATGACGGAATTGGTTTCCGTGTACCAGAAGTTGGGCAGGGCTACCGAAGTGCAGGTGCTGTCCAAAGCTATTGATCAGATCCTCAATAAGGTTTGAGATGACCCTAAATTCCATTGTTGTGCTGAGAATTTCATGTAAATGTAGTCTTGCATGAATAATGGAAATGTATATTGTCTATGAACTTGTAGAATTTGCGACTTTCAGTGACATCTAATGTGTATCCACCTACAGAAAAACAAATCATCAATAAGCATCCTCATCTGAGATGAGGGGGCATTGACATGTGTCAGTTCTTGTTTGCGTGTGAGGCACTCTGAGTCGCTCACACTATTATGGTGCTGGCAAGGTTTATGTTTGGGGTCCTTCGCTCTGAATGCCAAACTTGAACCCCGTGTTTGGTTTGGGTAAGCACTGTACCTTGAACCTGAACACATGTTCAGGTCCAGTTCCTTGGCTGAACACGTTCAAACTCGACCTATTTTGGTGTTCACAGGCAGCCCAAATTATTATGTAGTGATATTTGCAGCATTCTTGCGGCCCAAAAGGGATTTAGGATGCCCCAGGTGGTGTGGAAAAGCCTGCAGATAGTGAATTGTGCTCATTAAAATCGTTGACAGATTTACCTAAATATCTAGAGATATTTCTTAAGATTTTTTTTTCCATCTGCAATCTAACAATGGCAGAAGTTAGTAAGATATCTGAAGACCCCAAGACCAAATATCCCCGCATTATCATCAATGTAAAATTCTCAGTGATACACAAGAGATAAGAAAGGTAATGGAGAGAGAGGTGGGGATCGTGAGCGGCCGTGACGGGTGCGCGAACGAGAATGGATACAGTATTCCGAGACAGAGACAGACGAGGACTCCGGGAAAGCAGACGGCGCGTCGTGACGTGCGTGGCGGTAGCAAGCGACGTGGTGGCTGCCGCCCGCTACCGTTTCGACGGCTCGACGGCAGCCGTGCGACGGGTACCGTGCCCGTCCCGTCGGACATATTTCAACTTGATTGCCGGGACGGGTACGGGACGGCTAGTGTACCCAACGGGCCGTCAAAAGACGGCCGCTACGGCCGTGTAACGGCTTTCTAAATCACTGCGAAACAACTCACCATGGCGCCAGGTACGTCAGGATCGACAGGGAAGGTATGTGGTTAATCACGAAAACCCTAAATCTGTTCCCATCGGGCCATGTCCGAAATTTGCTTGTGTTTAACCATCACTCCCTCGCTTGCTTTACACCTTCCCACCGCTGCTGGTACGACGCGTCCGGACGCGTCAAACAGGCTCTGAAGCTTGAGATATGTTAGGTATGCCTCCTCGCGCTGTTTTGAACCTCTAAAAGCGTACTTTTGGCTCGGGTGTTCGGGGATTTTGCGGCCAATCAATACTTCTCTTGGTCCTCCTTGTGCTTGGTCTTTCACATGGACCTAGTTCATACCTCTTCAGCAGCGATTTCGTTTCGTCAGCCCAATATCGTTTTGTCGCCGTTTTTCCGCTGTTCCCTGGCGACGGTGCGGCCACGGACAGGCCGACACCTTTTTTCCTCATGGTCTGAGATTCAAATGGTTTTTCTACGGCCATCCCGGGCAAGAAATCGCTAATCTGAATGACAATCCTCTCGGAAGAGCTTCCGCATCGCAGCATTATAAGCTGAGCCCTTGATTTTTTTTTTCTTCACCTCTTTCTCAGGAAAATGTCCGACCAGTGTGCACGCGACGCGGATGGCAATCTCAAGGACGCTTCTGATATTACATTCTACGGCTCTCAATCCGACGAAAGAGCGCTCCCTCCAGTCGCTCCTGGTACGAGTTCATTATTATTCTCTGATATAAAGCTAATTCAGCTTTCCCTCCATAGACATTCCCTCTCGCCGCAGCACCCGTGCCCGACAGACCGACAAGCTCACCAAATACCTTGAAGCAGAGAAGGCCGACGACGACGGAAATCCCCGCCTTCAGCGTCGTCCTCAGGCCAGTGGAGCTCGCCCTCGGGTCAAGAAGGTTGCTGAGTCTGTCAGCGACGAGGAGGACGATGATTTCGACATGCCTGAGCTCGTGGATGTCTCTGACTCGTCGGACTGCGGTGATTCGGACGATGAAGCTAGTCCTATTGACAACGATGAGGTGAGCACAAGATTCGTTTCGGCTTCGTGGCTAATACCTCTCAGATTGCGGATCTCCTCGCCTCCAAAACGGTTCCGGCTCGTGGAGGCAGTTCCTCCAAGCCGCACACCCGCCAGAAACCGACTTTGAACAAGCGTCGTCGCGCTACCGTCGAGGAAGTCGAGGACGAAGATGATCTACCCCGAGCTGAAGTATGTTCATCCTCAGTCAACTTATTCGGTGTTGACTGGTGCATATTTCGGTACAGGGTAAAGGCTCGTCCAACGCCAGCCACGCTATGGTAAAGGATGGGGATGATCTTTCAAAAGCTACCGGAGTGCGTCATGTTCCCGTTTCTTTTGATTCGTCAATATTCACTCAATCCTTTCAAGTTTAAAATCCGATCTACCTTTTCTACGACGCTGTTCCCAAGAATGCAGAAGGCAGTGTTGGCAATCCTGGTGACAAGCACTACAAGTGCCGCCACGGGAATCGCAAAATTATCACCATTACTAAAGCCATGAGATATAATGTCACCAGTACGCCGTTCTCTCGCGCGGTTCTTCCCAATGCTGACAGCAATTGCAACAGAACTGGTCAACCACCTCAAGAAACACTTTGCGATCATGTATCGTCTTTTCGCGCACTCTACACTCGAAAAGAAGACCAGTCAACTCAAGCCGAGATTGATCTGGGCCGTGGGAACGTCCCAACTGACGGAGACGCTGCCAAAGCGTATTTGGGGAAGCAACTGAGAATATCTTGAAAGGGCTCGAACGACAGGCGATGAAGGCGCACGAGAAAGTTCATGTATTTTTTCCCACCTCTTTTCCTCTTTTCACCACTTGCTCATTGATTCCGCAGGGCACGTTCGATCAGGAAACTTTCAACCGACTCCTGGCCGAGTGGATGGTCGCCTGCGATCAGCCTTTCGATGAAGTCGAGAAACCCGAGTTCATCCGACTCATGGAGTATACCCATCACGGGTCTACTCTCAACTTCAAAGTTCCTGGGCGTACCGCTATGCGCACGCGAGTCATGCAGATGGGTGTGGACACTGTTGAAGGCACCAAGAAGATGTTTGCGGTATTTTATTTCCCTTTTTGCGCAGCTATATCACTCTTAATTAATTACAGGAGCTCGATTCTAAGGTCAGTCTCTCGCTCGACGCGTGGACTTCAAGCAACCAGCACGCGTTCATGGCCGTCGTTGCTCATTACGTGACGAATGAGGGCAAACTCGGTGCGCTCCAGTCTTCTTCTCGTTTTGTTTGTTGCTGAATTCTGTCCAGAGGAGTTGCTGATCGACTTCCGCGAACTAATCGGCGAGCACTCGGGAGAGAACATGGCGGAGGAGTTGTTTAACACTGTCGAGATGTATGGGCTCGAAGGAAAAGTAGATGCCGACGAAACCGATGACGATATGACCGAGCTTACTCCTGTTTAGGTCGAGGGTATAGCAATGGACAATGCTTCTAACAACGACACCCTCATGGATAACCTCGCAATCAAGTTCGCAGCGGTTGACATTACCTTTGATCCCATTGCGGCGCGAATCCGTTGCATGCCCCACACCGCCCACTTAGCTGCAATCATAGCTTCCGTGCCTGTCTGATCCGGCTCACGATAACTTCCCAGAGACTGGACCCGCCCACAATTCGTATTGATGCATCCGCATTCATCTTGCACCCGCATTTATACACCTTTGCAACTGTCCCCTGTCCTGGTTCGTTTCTTTTCCGCTCCAATTGCCTCTGCTCATGACTCCAGACAGAATATACACTGGAGCGCCATTTAAGAACACTTGATTTCCACACCAGAACTTCAAGCTGCTCTCATTATTTCTTACATGTCAAGTCCCACTATTTTTCGTCCCCCTGCGCTGCGCTTCCAGAGCATCAGATCACCTTGCACAATAAGGTCGTCCAACTTCTCGCGCACTCGGTTTTGGTCCCAAGCCCGATTCGATTTGCATACCCCGTGGCTGCGAGTTCATTTTCGAGTACGTCAGATCAGCAGGCAAGAGTCCGTGTCTTGACATCGTATCAGTGAGCAGGGGCGAGGTAAGGATTGAAAAACCATTTTGTCCCCGATCGAATGGGTACTACACCCTTCCTTCGTGTCTACTATTTTCATTCGGATTTGAACTCGACGCCGTCCATGACCGACCATACAGTAATGACCCGGTACGTTCCGGATCCGTCCTATCCGTCCTATCCGTCCGTCCCTTTCTTTCCTTTCTTATTCAGCCTCAGACTTGAAGAACATTTCCAACGTGTCGGCTTGCGCTAGCCCGTCCGGATTTCGTTCCCTCGCTCTGGCAACTTGTGACTCGAAACCTACCTCCCCTGCCTTTCTACTCGTTTGATGCTTTGTTGCTCTGACGCTTGCAGCCACGCGCCACGTGATTCACTCGCGATGTACGACGAGAGGGGTCCCTTCATGGTCTCCTTCTTAACTCGACCTCACAACAATTCGCCGCACGGCCTCGCATCGACTGGACAACTCCAATGATATTGCACTTCGCTGGATTACAGCTCTTTGCGGAACTTACGGCGCAGCTCATTTTTTATCAAAATTTGATTTTTCCACTAGGATGGCTTCTGTAAGCTCAATTCCCAACCATTTCCCTTGAAAGTATGACCATTGAATTCGCATTTCCATTCCGGATGGCATGGCCTCCTCAGACTTTCTGATGGCGAATCAAATTACCTGATTGGGAGAATATCTAGGTTTTGAGTAGGATGGCTGTAACATGAGCTATATTTGTTCGATTGGGCTAATTTTTTGATACAATGGACTCACAGGTATACCAAAGGGCAGCAAATACCGGAATTTTTAATGTGACCTATACCTCAGATTCATTATCTATTATGAGTACAACCAAATTCTATTTTTAAAGTCTTGAGCCAAATACAAGTCATATAAAAAATTCCGGTATTTGCTGCCCTCCAGTATACCTGTGAGTTCATTGTATCAAAAGATTAGCCCAATCGAACACATATCGCTCATGTTACAGCTGTCTGCTCACCACCAAAACCTGGCTGAGCCGGACAGCTATAACATGAGCTATATTTGTCTGATTGGGCTGATTCTTTGATACAATGGACTTAAAGGTATACTGGAGGGCAGCAAATACTGGGAATTTTTATATGACTTGTATTTGGCTCAAGACTTCAAAAATAGAGTTTGATGTGCTTGTAATAGATAATGAATCTGAGGTATGGGTCACATTAAAAATTCCGGTATTTACTGCCCTCTGGTATACCTGTGAGTCCATTGTATCAAAAAATTAGCCCAATCGAACAAATATAGCTCATGTTACAGCCATCTACTCAAAACCTGGATATTCTCCCAAACAGGTAATTTGATTCGCCATCACAAAATCTGAGGAGGCCATGCCATCCGGAATGGAAATGCGAATTCAATGGTCATATTTTCAAGGGAAACGGTCGGGAATTGAGCCCACAGCAGCCATCCTGGTGGAAACATCGAATTTTGATAAAAAATGAGCTGCGCCCTAAGTTCCGCAAAGAGCTGTAATCGCTTTTCAAAGTGAATTCAGCTCAACCTCAATTGCAGGAGTACCGATGACTGGGAAATACTTACCAAAGTAGGTTTGTTCAGCGGTGCCTCCTGTACATCAACAAATTTCGAAGCGGTGCTAATCTGATATGCCCCAGGCCCATATGTGCTATGCGCCACAGCACGACTAGAACCGCTTCTCGGGAACGTGCTGGATCGAATTCCGGCGGATTAAACCAAGGGTGGACCTGTCAATCGGGTCAGTCCGCATGGAAGTTCGATGGCACCTGTTAGATTTTTATTGTGTGTACATCGATTAATTTCAGACGCGGCACTAATCTGATATAGGCCAGGCTACTTCCGCGACATGTACACGACAAGAAGAGTGTTTCTCGGGAACGCTGGAGTTGACAAACTTCGGTGGATTCACCTGGTCTTGGACACCTTAGTACGGGGGTATGATATATCACAGCCCACTGATTGTCGGAGGCCCATGATGTATCAAAACCGCTAGTTCAGAGGCGGATACCTCATGTATTAAGCAGATCCCTCGTATCAGTGTGCGCCTGTTTGCCATCACCTCAATTCGCCATTTGTTTCTCATCCCTCAGCCTTGCTCCAGCCTTGGCCCCGAGCCCACCCGATTTGGCCGGTTTTCTCTCACGTCTATTCTCAGACGACACCCTCAATCACCATTTAGCTCTGGCCGGCTCTTCTTTGCTACGTGCTATTCCATTCTGGGCGAACATGAGGCACATTTTCGAGCGCTCAAGACCCACTGAAAAGAGGGTGTCCGTCTATGCTCCCTTCGCTCCTTCCTTTCCTCCTCCCCCCATCATCGCACCCCGGGATCTCGGCTCTCAATTCGCATTCCATAGTCATTCGGTGCCTCCAGCAAGCTCGCAGATGCTTCTTCAATGCGGACGTATTTTACGGCCATTCGTTTTCTGAATCGGGGCCATGAAGATCCGGCGAACATCGAGGCGTACCCAAGCACCGCAACCATGTCAATGGCAACTCTCCCTCGAAGGCTCGAACCTTCAAGTTCTTGACTTGACAGCTCTAATGCGGCGGGACTGAAGCCTCAGATATCTATCAAGACCGTCCGAGCTTGATACGCAAGACTCGTCAAGCTTTAGAGGCCGGCATTGCAAGACTTCGGGCTGGATTCGCGATCTACCCCAGCAAATCGAGTCGTTCAAGACCCCCGACGATGCGCTGTTCAGGAGGCGCCGCCTCCATCGCAACTTTCTTTCCACCACATTGCATTCCAAAGATCATTTTCATCTAGCGCTGCCTGGCACTCCGCTCTGTTCGGCCGCCGTCTGTCTTGCCCCAGTCCATTGTACATCCCAGACTTCATGCTCTTGACATTCCTATGCTACGTTTCCACTGATCTTCTCACTGATACCCGCAGTTCTCTTCTCGTGATGTACCGGTCCCGGCGAGTCACCTCAATATTCAAACCTCTAGATTTCTATTCTCACCTCGATATTCTCTAGCTGACTCCCACTCTTTCGTCTTTTAGCCTCCGGGTATGATTTATCCCGTATGCAGGTACATGATCTAACGAATTTACCCCCATCAGTTTCATTTTTCTGTACCGCCCCGACTTCGGACCATCATCAACCCATGTGTTGGTCCCCGTACACAACATTCTCTCGAGTTCCTAGCCTCCCCCACCTTTCTGGTACGCTGTTGCCGGCTGTTACTCTCTGATCTACCGCTTATGTTTTCTTTAACTTCCCCCCTTTAACGGTGTGCCACGAGCTTTCCCATTCAATTTCTGACCCGCCCCTCCACGTCGCACAATGTTGATTAGATCTTTCTAGGTCCCGCAACCTATACACTAAGTGGGGGGTGAGATTTTATTCGTGTTGTACGCTTTCCAACACCGCTGATCAGGCCTACTCAACTCCCCCCGTCCTACTGCTGCCGTTCGACGTGGTCCGAGAGTTGGGACCATCAACATTTCGGTCGGAATTCTCTGCTTCTTGCGAGAAGCCCAATGCCTCTTCGATCTTATGGACTCTTCGAATGCCCATTGTCCTGACGCCTTCCATTCAGGGCCCAAGGCATATCTATTACCCGCACAGCGGGTTTCATTTATTT
This sequence comes from Mycena olivaceomarginata, assembly GCA_029378375.1. Taxonomy (NCBI): domain Eukaryota; kingdom Fungi; phylum Basidiomycota; class Agaricomycetes; order Agaricales; family Mycenaceae; genus Mycena; species Mycena olivaceomarginata. The sequence goes on along the minus strand of JARKIC010000325.1, from coordinate 291,352 downwards.
TCGGGGCGAGGTAAGCATCAATGTAATCCCTCAGTTGCTCGCTGTAAATGCTAACAGAAAGGTTTTGTTACAGTTCGAGTTTCTGATGCTTTCCAAACGCACTTCATTCAGTTGTTTCCCTGAAGTCGCTTATTGCGCTGGCATTTTTTCTGTAATTACTCACCAATCGTTTCAACGTGTTGTATGTTGGCGTGAGCATGCCAGAGACCGCCAAGTGCCGCCGAGTCGGTTGGCGAAATGGGTGCGGTTGTGCATTAGACTGAAACTCAATTTATCGCCCGGATGTTAATCGCCAGCAAGAATGAATTAATCTTTTAAATACCCGTATTTGTCATTCAATGAATCCTGAATGGTAGTTTCCAGTCTGCAGTTTTGCCGGAGCGAAGCGAAGGCATGGCTTGTTTGATATATCATGATAGATAGGATTCCGATTTTATTTGCAACACCATCGATTGACACGATGTTCTCGGCGTCGCCATCAAATGGGATCAAAAGGGGCTTGACGTCGCGATCAAATTCGATCAAGTAGCCTCAATGTCGTTACCGACGACGACGACGAAATTATATCGAAAATCCCTCCCAAATTCTGAAAAAAATAGGATAAATGGATGAGATATGCACAGTACATAGGGGAGTATAAATGAGGAGAAAGGTAACGACCGGGGGACAAATTGCTACTTTCGGTGAAGTGTACTGTATGCATCGTTGAGGCGCTGCGCCTCAAGCGATGCACGCGCCCATGCACCGTGCAGCCCCGTGAGGCGCATGCATCTCCTCGTATGCCGCCACACCAGGCAGCGCCTCAGCGATGCTCCACACCGCGGCGCTGCCACTCCTCCTGCTTTGCTGGCGGCACAACCCGTACTGCCCCCCTGCAGTTACAGTGTATGTGCGCCTTGCGGGCCGCGCTCCCCTTTGCCACCACGCTGCAGTCGGCCTGCCTACTTGCTGCGCCCCTGCACCACGCCAGTGGCCGTGCCGCTAGCCCACCGATGCAACACCGCGCCAGGCACAGGTTGACAGTAGCGCTGGCCTGTGCCCACCACCCTCGCGCCCTGCATGCTACACCACTGAACTCTGTCCTCGATGGCACCGCATTTGCCGGCACTTCTGGGTGATACTGGTTTGCACTACGCACCCACCAGCAGTGACGCCACGGCGAGCACTGTGCCCAACCGCAGGTGCCCGGCACCATCACTGGTACCGTCACGGCCGTGCACGCTCATCATACTCCCACCGGCACCGCAACGGAGGAAGAGCGAGTGCGCTGGCATGGCGGCGACCGACCACAGCGCGGGGCAGTGAGCCATGACCATGATTCCAATACATAGATACGTACGAGGTGGTGCGCAGCGCGGGCCGATGCGCAGAGAAATAAATATGTTTTGCAAGATGCGAGTGGGGGGCCAAGTGCAATGTAAGCCTCGAGCGATCGTTCCAGGTACTGTGGACACACCTGGGGCCACAATTCAGTCCCATTTTCTTACTCTCTCTCCCGAGTCTCCGTAAGATCTGATGCTTGAGACAACGTCGTGTGGAAACAACGATTTTCCGATAGCTTCAGTCCCAAGTGGGTGCATAGAGGTTATATAGTACTTTGCAAAGTCCCCGAGAGATAGTATTGTGATTTGACCATGCCAGACGAGTACGAGAAGACGGCGGCAAGAGATCGTGTGGTGAATGAGATGATGTGTAGCGGGACATCAGTTGGACAAAAGTTGTTCGAAAAGAGGGTTGTGGACGTCCAAAATAGTGTGAAAGAGCATTGGTGGCGAGCCGTACGACGAGGCGATGGGAGAAGAGCTCTGGACTGGAGGACGTCTTGGCAGAAGCCAAGAGATGTTACACCTGTCACACCGGATAACGCTGCCGAAGCCTCCGGACGGGCGCTATGGGCGCTTTACACCAACGCGCACCGAAAGTTCGGCTTCGGGAATTTGCGCCCCGCACTCACAAGAAATTCTGAAGAAGCAGAACCCTTCCAAACCATTAGCCAAAACCGCGCAGGCGAGTCGATTGGGTTTATATTCGTTCTGCATGACAATGATACCAAAATGTTACATATAGGGCCAAATTACCACGCGCCCACGAAGAAAGCGTTGAAAATGACTACATTTGGGGGGTATTCGACATCTAAGGGCATATACGAGGTCCAGGAACATACCCGATTCAGAAAATGTGAAGACTTACGGTGGTTGGAAATGAAATAGAAAATATAAAGTCGCACATGGGACGGGTTGAGATCGCATGTAAGATGTTGCTTGCTTCACCATCGATTTTATGCAACTCCTTGATTACCTCAATCTCTTCCAGACAACTCTCGTTTCTCAGTATTTCTATGTCCTACATCTCATTTATGTTTTTAGACCACAAATCCATGGCCAGGTAAGTACTCACGGAGGGGTTTTTGTGTTCAACATGCAATAGACGCCTGGAAGCGCCCATCGGGGCCGTAACTCCGAAGAGCCGTAACTCCGAAGAGCCGAAACGCCTGAAACGCCTCCAATTTTACTCATTTCTCTCGGTTCCCAAGGCTTTTTGAGGCATAAATGGTGTTAAAAGTAATGTATTATTGTTCTTTGACATATAAAGCTACAGCACAGTATGGTTCCACTGAGGTTTAGAGCATTTACAAATGTGTACTATTGGAGTGTGCGGACGGCAGGCAACGAGTGTGGCGGAGAGACGGTCGAGCACACATAGTTCGAAGACCAAGCAAGGAGGGGTGGGAAATGAGTGCTGAGCGCGCATGGCGCAGTGACCAAACAAGGGAGCAGCAGGCAACAAGCGCGCACGGGGCATATATCAAGCACAGAAGCGGCGGGCAATGGGCGCATGAGCAGCAGCGACTGGGCGCAAATGGAGCGGGTATCGGGAGCCAGGCGGGAGAGGGGGGCAGCGAAGATTGAGCACAGGGTGGCCCGGAACGAGTGCAGATGGGGCGGGGACCAAGCGCGGGGGGCAGCGGGTAAGGAGCACACAGGCGTCAGCGATCGAGTGCGTATAAAGCGCGTATGGAGCAGGTGTTGTGGGGATGGGCGGCGCGAGCGGCAAGTAACAAGTAGGCGCGCAGGATCGGCGCGCATACAAACCAGCACGAACGTGCTGCACGGCGGGCACGAGGCGAGCAAATAGATAGTGAGAAAAGCCATCAGTAGCAGCCTTGCAGTCCGATGCAACAATTTTAGGCCCCAAGGAAGCCTGTGGAGGCCGGTACAGAATGAGTAGCTGTGGCAGCTACAATGCCAATTACAGAGTCCCCAGGGCAATTGAAGGGCTGAAAAGGGTGGAGGCGTAAGGAAGGATATGATGGATGATTGAGGCAGAAAATAAAGGCCTAGGCAGCCCGAGCCAAGAATCCGTTTTTATTTGCAATGTGGTACGGCGGAAGGGTGCCAGCGCAGAGCCAGATCGAGAGCCAATAGAAGCAGGAAACTTGAATTATCGGTAGGAACGAGATAAAGGAACATGCTGGCAGAGCCACAGAGCAAGCAGGGGGGCCAGAGACGACGGGGGGCCCGTGTGGTGGAGGGCAGAAGCAAGGTGCAGATGATGATGGGAACAAAATGATCGCCCCGTTTGGAGTGGCTGTGGGGTGCCATCAATTCAGGCGGGGTGGCAGGGCCAACGGTGGGCGCCCAAATCAGGCGGAGCGCGTGGGGTCGCGCCGAGGCAGGGATTTGATGGTAAATTGACACACCAAACTCACCGCTAAGTAGAGGCCCTGATATATCATGATGCTCCGACGATCAGAGGACTCCTGATATATCAAAGTGCCGCATACACCTGTCTTGGACTTGTTAATCAGGTGAGTTGGAAGAAGAGTGTTAATGGATAATAGATTACAGTGTGCGAGGATTTGATTCTCCCCAGTCAACCTCCAGTGGCCTTGGGAACTGTTACAATGTGTATGCCGCACAACAGCAATACAGTACAATTAAAACATTCTGATCTCGGGACCTGTATGTACCCTGCACAGCAAGATGAATGTCAACCACAGCTATTTAATAATAGCAAGCGAAGAGAGCTGTGCGAGAACAAAGTGCTGTATGGAGCCTATGTCCCTCGCCTGTTTCTTGCCTCACAATACCACACTCCGCATCCATTCCCTCTCCATCCCAACAATGACCTCAAACCAAGCACTCATTCGTTGGGAACCTGTTTCAAATAACAGAGTGGTAGCGACACAAGAGAACTCGCGCCCCGAGGGAGGGAGATGGGCACTGATTTTGAATGCATTTCTCTCACCATCCCCAGGCCGCACCTTGGATCAGGTGTACACTGCTGCAGGCCAGGTTTTGGAAACTCATGTGAACCGTGTTGCATTCAAATTGGGCCTCGGTCCCCATGTCATTGCAGGGAAAATCAAATTGCATTTTGGAGATGGGGAACACCGAATGCAACAGTTGGAGCCCCTTCGAACCACAGTCTCGAAAAGATTGAGAAGCAGTGCTTGAAGCTCATGAAATATTCCTTGCCGTGTGTTTATTGTGTTGAAATTCTGGCTATAGTAATTGACAGAATTACACAGCACTGAATCTGCAAATACGCAGTGTCAAGCATTCAAGGAGATCGTTGATCTTGCCACTTCACTTTCTGGTCTCCGGGTTCTTTTTCTGCAGGCCAAAGTGTTGGACAATGCAACATCACTGGACACCATTTCTTCGCTTTGGGATCGGTCCACTGGCTCACCAGACAAAGAATGGACATTCTGGCAGAAATTGGCCGCAACATGCTTGGCAGATACTGTGATTTCGGTAATGATAGAAGAGAGTTCACTTGCAGACTTGGTAGCCTGCGATGATGGGGGCCTGAGCATGATTGAACGGTTGTTGGTTGAACATGATCAGTGGGTTGAAAAACTCTGGCACACAAAATAACTCTAATTCACATTTCAAGTGGAGTGCCAGAATATACAAGCACGCTCTCCTTGCGCTATTTGGCTGGTATTCTCAATCTACCGGGGTTTTGGCAGAATTTAGGACATGAACACACTCAAGTTGCATGTCAGCAACGGCCTCTGGGTCGGCTAAACAACGAGTAACCCGGCGAGAACCCCAACCAGGAGAAACCCGATAGACGCTAATAGCTCGTGTGTTCCCCGAGCAGTAGGGACCAGTCGTATGGCGTCCTCCCTAGGAGGCCGTATGTCGTAGGTCGGGATGCGAGGCGGAACCCAGAACGAGTCGAAGAGGGTGTGATATCCACTCAGGTACAAAACCCGAGGTGTGGATACAACCCGTAGTACGGTGCGAGGGAAGTGGGACAGAGTGGAGACAATGCCTATGTCAAGCCAAGGTAGAAGCCTGAGATTAGACGAGGTAGAATCTACTGTACATGGAGATTCTACCGTGCTTATATAGGCTTCTAATAAATTAAAGCGATCGCGGTCAGTCGCGATCAGTTCCTGCAACGTAGCGTTAAGGAGCATTAATGCTGATGCTCCTGGACTCCTTTGTGTTGGTTTCCGTGGCATCGGTGGACCTAGGAGACCCGACGTTCGGGTTTCCTAGTCCTAAGTGTCATCGTCTCCAGTGGTTCAAACCCCGATCGGGTTTGCAACCACTCCTGTACTCCGTGTACTCTCCTGTGTCAGCCTTTTGGTGCGTCCGGGGACTAGAATCCGTCTGTATGGGTTCCTAGTCCCTAACGTCTTCTGTGTTCCGTGCGCAGACTCCCTGAGTCTGCGGCTTAGAATCCGAGGCCGGGTTTCAACCGTGAGAAGGTCACGTGGCGGCGTCATGAGAGTCCCGTGCCGCTAAGACGCGTCTGTATCCGTACGGACGCGTCGCGCGAAAAGTAGAACCTGGGCGATTCATGACATTGCACACAAGTTGTGTTGTCGAATGGTCCGGGTGCTAAAGGATATTGGGGTGATATCCCTGCCCTAGGTCTGATCGAGGAAGCACCAGTGGACTATGATGGTGTGGACCTTCTTGCCACCACACTCCTTGATGGTCTTTCATCCTGGTTCCACAAACTTGATCGGGATGACTGGGCTGTGCAACCATGGTACAAAACCTTCACCCAAGTTCTTCAGCTGTTGTGGGAGTAAGTCCCATTTTATTCACTCACCTATGCATCTTAAGTGAGTTTGCCAAGGCCACGAGCTGCAGAACTGTTACCAAATTCATCTGCCCTCTGCCACCAGCCTCTTTGAAGATATTCTGCCCACTACCTATCAAGACCAGGTACTGAATGTGATGGTTGATAAGTAAGAGATTTCTCCATCCATTGTTCATTGTATTGAAAAATGTATGGCAGCCAGAATTATACTGTCCCAACAGAACAATCTACACATGCTGCCAATCATTCAACAGATGACCTGTCAGCACACAGCATCGTCAGTGATCCGGAGGGGGAAAATTCGGGACAGAGCATTGAGTCTCTGGATGATTCACAAAGTCAAACTGCTGATCTTGACTCTGAGGAAGTGCCTCCAGAGGAAAACACAGCAGCTAAAAATTCGGACTCCTCAGAAGAGGATGATGCTATTCCTGATATCACTGGATATGAGCAACAATTTGGCATAGCTTCTGAGCATGGTGATATGCTTGAAGATTTGGTGAGTGGATAGATGGATTGGTTGCAGAGCTATATCTAACCAGTCTTAGATTAATGGGACCACATGGATACCCAGGATTTCTGGAACCCAAAGTGTACTGGCTTCAACTCCCTACTTGTCTCCAGAAGCTCAGCACAAAGAACTTGAGGAGTGGAAACTCATACTGTTCAATAAGCAAAGAGATCTTGGGGATAACCACCCACAGACCTTGGAGGCCATGGCAAATCTTGCTTGGCTACATCATGAACTTGGAGAGTATGGCTCAGCAAGGGACTTGCTCGTTACAGTGCTTGAGACCTGCCAGATTCTTCAAGGAGAAGATGATCCATATACTCTGTAGGCAATGGATGCTTTGGGAGATGCACACCGTGCACTGGGTCAGTACAAAGAAGCACAGGAGGTGATGGAGTTGGCACTGGAGAAGCAGAGAAAACTTCTAGGTGAAAACCATCCCCAGACTGCAAGGAGTCTGAGCTCTTTAGCATTAACATACCAGGACCTGGGCCAATTAAACAAGGCCCAGGAACTTGCAATGTCAGCAGTGGAGATACATACCCAACTTCTGGGAGAAGATCATCCAGGCACTCTGTGGTCCATGCACCCTCTGGCAGATATCTACCGTCAACTAGGCCAGTTCACAGAGGCAAAAGATCAATATCACATTGTTGTGGAAAAGAGCATCAGGATTCTTGGAGAGAACCATCCTACAACACTGCAAGCTATGAGAGGTTTGGGAGTGACATGCCTTGACTCAGGCCAGCTCAAGGAGGCAGAAAACCTCCTGACTGTTGTTTTTGACAAACGGAAGAGAGTTTGCGGGGAAGGGCATCCTGATACCTTGCACACCATGGGTTACCTGGCAAGCACATATAAACAGTTGAGTCAGCTCAGTGCTGCAGAGGAGCTGGCAACTGTAGCTCTGGAGAAGTATCAAAAAGTACTTGGTGAAGATCATCCAGAGACCCTGTGGATAATGGGTGAACTGGCATCAATATTCCAGAGACAGGGTCAGCCTGAACATGCAGAAGAGCTTCTTGTTGTTGTTCTTGAGAAGGACAGGAAGCATTTAGGTCATGATCATCCCAACACCAGATGGACTATGAATGAGCTTGCCAACTTATACCAGAGGATGAACAAACTCACAGCTGCAGAGGAACTGGAAAGACTCATGGGAGATCAATAAGTTTAGCTCACATCTTTATGGAGAAGATGGTCTACAATACCCATTTCAATTTCTTCCTATTTACCATCCTGCTCCACTCCTCATGGTCCTCAACTTGGCCTTGACTGCAGGACCCTTGGCTATGATTTGCATGTGAAATCCATCCACTGCTACAATTTTTCTGTTTCTTTTTGCAGCTTTGTTTACCCATATCATTGTTTGAGGTCCAACACTTGTCCAATGTCTTGCCTCCAATGCCCAGCTTTATCTCAACTTCCACTGAGAAGCTAGCCCAGACTTGCCTCAAATTAGTCTTATGTACAAGTTGAACCAACTGATAATAACCAAGCTTCAAATTAGTGTGGAGGTTGTCTTCTTTTCCCCTTCCTTCCTTTCTTTGGCGCTTCATCTCCCTATCTCCATATCCCCATTGTTTGATTATAACTGACCTTTGTACCACACATTTTACCAAGTGTGTGGAATTGATCATGCATTTACTGATGTTGAACCACAATGTGATAGAATTAATTGTCATTCACATGTGTGGCATCATTGGCACTTTCAAACAGTATTCCGTGTCAATACATATTCTGGGAGACACAAATTTCAGTGGGATACACTGTCCGACTCGGGACAAAGCTCCAAGGTTAAGACAGTGAGGGTGAAAGTCATTTTTTTTTCACTCTTAAGACTTCTTCTTTTTGCTTTTCAAATTGCCCTCCCAATCCTAGTGCTTGGTATCAATGGTATCAATTGTGAAAGTCAAGGTCGCACACGCAGGTGAGTCGTGGAAAGGTATATTCGGGGCACAGGGAACTGGCGCAGGGGAATACAAGGGACTACTGAAACAAGGTACTACCTAAGGAATATATAGGCGGATCGAGACAACGGATAGGGGGGTTGGCAAGGTGAGTCCAACAGTGCGGCGTGTAGCAATCCCATTTCCAACATCAATCTGCATGGTTATAATTAGGGTTGGACATGGGTCAACCCGCGGGTACCAGAGCACCAACCCGTACCCGTACCCGGTACGGGTTGGGTCCAAAACCTGTATGGGTCTACCCGTGGGTTTGCAAATCCGTGTGCAGGTCACCTATTATTTGGGTGTTAAAATTGTCTCCTAAAACTCGAAATCAGCGCAAAGAGGTGTCTGGATCGGAGACACACCCTCAATGAAGCTCTGCATCCAGCGTTGTGAATTAACATTGAATGTTGCTGCGAACTAGTCAGTTTTCGAAAAATACAAAACAAAGTAAAAGGTGTGTACAGTGTACTGATATGTTTTAGCTGCTACAAGTTGACTTAGACCTGCATACTTCCATCAAATCTACCACCATTTCTTAATCAACTCAGGCCTCCAAATCACCTCAAGCTGGACCCTCCTGGACCCATAAAGACCCGCGGGTTTGCGGGTTGGGTGCACAGAAATGGCATGGGTTGAGAAATGCCGACCCGTACCCGTACCCCGCCAATACCCGTGGGCCAAACCCGCAGGTAGACCCGGTACCCGTGTCCAACCCTAGTTATAATCCATTTGAGGCATGGAGAAGTGCGGATTCAAGCAAGCAAACAATTGACACATTCAACTGTAGTAAAAAAGTTGAAACGGCCTGCACTTGGCTTCATCCCACTGCCAACTCCGGGGCAGGTTTCAAGTCAAGGGAACTTCAAAAGTTTTGTTCTTCTCCATTTATCAATGCCACAGGCTCATCTTTTTATCCCTCATGCCATGCAACTTTTGGTTAGTCCAATTCCAATTTTGTCCCTATCAAAATGCACTGTACATTGGTGCGGGGCCATGGGGTGAATAATTGATCACAGATTCAACGCAGGTTGAAGGGATCACGATAATATGAAGTTTGAACCCACTCAAAAGAATTGCAAAAGTGCCTAATGGCACGCTCATGGCCCCGAGGCATGTTGCGATTGAGCTCCCATCTGGACGATAACAGCCATGTCTCATTTCTTCCAAGTCTCTTTTGAACACACTCACCTCTTCCTCCCCATCCTCTCTCTTTCTAGGAAGAACGATCACTAAGCTCGCATCCGACCATCGACTTCATTACCACGCCACAACAATCTCACATGTGATCGCGTTCAATCTCGAGCGACACATGCATATTCTTGGTGGAAGGAACGTAGGCCTTGGGAGCATCAGTATCGTCATATTTTTCCATCCTTTATCGTTGAAACGGTGCACTAGGGTGCAGCCGTGAAATCTAATGGATTGACTAGTGAGAAAAGCAAACTAGTCACTCTACTCAAACCAACCAAAACCAAAACAAATCGCTAATCCTAATCCTAATACTCGTGTGTGTGTGTTCGGGGAAGTAGGGTACGTATCACCCGTCAAGAGGGTGTGCAAGGTTGAAATAAGGCTTTGTTTCAATAGCAACTATGCGGTTTAAGCACGGTTATGCTAGGGTAGCAGGGACTTCACGCCAACAGGATATCAAGACTCAAGTTAAACCTTAGACTGTTCAAGTCTTCAGTTTCTTTGTGAGTGGTAGAACCTAACACTACTGGCAGCTAGCCAAGAAGCAGAAGGTAGGGCAGACTATCAACAGACAGATGCTACTTCAATATCAACCAACACTGCACAAATGGCGGCAGTATCAACGAAACGGGGGTGGTTACACAGAAGGTGGGCGCTGGGCTAAGGCGCGGACAGTTACACTGAAGGCGGCAGTTTCACTTCTATGTGCACAAACTAGTCTTTAGTCCTGGAGGCCTAAAGCGCTGCTACAGGAGACCAGAGGGTACAGTTTTCACAACAAGTCTTAGTCCTGGAGGCCTAAAGTGCTGCTACAGGAGATGGGTTGGTGCAGGTTGAGCGGGGCTCTTATATGAACACAATTGGTAGTCTTTTCGACGTCCCGTATCTCTTAGTCTTTTCTGTGCGTCTGCAAGTCTGTCTGATTTCTTTCACAAATCTAGAGTCTACTATATTGCCCGCATATCTGGGGGATAGTTTACTGGCTAATACAGAGTACACAGCTGGCTTTTATACATTTCAGAGAGATGTAAAGGAGATAGATGGAATGAATAGGAACAGTAAAGGGTGGGAGCCCGAGTAGTGAATGGCCAATGGTGTAGAAGGCATTCTCAACCATGGGTATTATGACCTGCTACCGGGGCTAGTCCACATGTATTTCTCTGGCACACCATAAGACGTGCTTAGTTGTCCTGGTTTCCATCTTTCTGACTGAGCGAGTCAGCCTTAGTTAAGTCCTATTCCACTTCTGTGTCAGTCTCACACTTCCCAAGCCCAGTAGAACCTGTACTAAATATCCAGTGGCTTGATAAAATATCCAGCGGCCCGATACCGTGTTCCAGTGACTATCTGGCAGCCCGATACTGGACTGTCAATCCTCATCATTCATATCAGCTAGCCTTGATGTGAAGATCACATCTTTCCAGTGGCTAGATCTTCCCGGTGCAGTACTAGTCATATCCCATAACACTGGCTTGAACCCAGTAGCACGTCTTCTGCTCAATCTAATCTGTTGAGGTGCCACTAGATATCCAGCGGCTAGATAAATGTGTCTAGCAGCCTGATAAATTGTCCAGCAGCTCGATGCATTATTGCCTTTAAGACCGACCGCCAAAGTCATGGAATGACTCTATAAGTATCCGGCAGCTCAATCCAGTATCCAGCGGCTCGATAAAACATCCAGCAGCTTGATACCAGGCAGCATTACAAAGCCAGCCCTAAAGTCATTCCACTGACTCCGACTTCATCTATCTGACTCCAACTTCATCTTTAATTGTCTTCAGTAGTCGTCAGACCATTCAGAGACCGCTTGAAGCAGTAAGCCAAGAATCCTGAGTAGTTCCCTGTTGTTTCACCTCCAGCACGTAAAACAGTGGTTTACCACCACTGTCTATAAGTGTTGAATCTCATAGTCAGGCCGCAACAGCCTTTTGGGCTGCCTTGTCAAGTCTACTCAACTCTTCATAATTGGTTTGTTACACTGACTTTCAGCCATCAATAGTGTAGCCTACCACCCCAGGGAGGGTGTGCGCTCATAAACTAATGCCTCACTTCTGCCCACTAATAGGTTCAAAATGAAATAAAAACTGGTGTTTTCATGCATGTTTTGGTACACACCCTATCATTGTCTCAACTCCAATCACTCATCCCTCAAATTATTTTATAGTTCTTATTTTATCTACTTCTCCTTGTACGACAACCGACACGACATTGTGCCCGAGGACATTGCCAGCTCGGTATGCACCTGGGATCGAGACACCAGGGGTCTGGGCCACCTCTGGCACGCGCCTGGTGGGGGCAACATGCTCTCCCTATCATGTCTTTGCACGTATCCCGGCTGGTGGGTGTTCAACAGTGTGATTAGCCTAGGACATCTTCCCTGCGATTGTCTCTTGTATATTTCCATTTGTATTCGGTTTCTACAGGCTCTGGTGACACAGGAGTACGTGTTTCAGCCTCCCCGATCGTAGTATAAATTCCTTGGCAATGACATTCAGGGGACATTCCCTCTTTCCTTCTCCCACATCCGTCCCTCATCTAAGTTTGAGTCTGAGTTCCATATCATCAGAGTCCGAGCACGAGAGGTCCAGAGAGTGACCTACATCAAGAGATGAGTCCATCTAAAGCTGAGTTATCATTTCATCTCGAGTATATTAAATCTACTCTACTGTTGCAGCCTAGGGTATAACCACCGACCTTCTTCCTCCAGTCCACCGCGTGACCGACCCATCCTTCTACACCGGCCCTTCCCCACATGAAGCCTGGTAGCGGACGGCCCCGCACCCACGCTTGCTACCATACTCTCCTGCAACATGCCAGTGAGTTCGATTTGGGGCCAGGCTTGTACTCAACGTTCTCGGCCATTTTTTTTGGTGCTTCGACACCCATCTTCCCCGCTCACCCCAACTGACCCCCTCTCATCCCCCTCACCCTCACTCCCTCCCTCCCTTATCTCCTCCTCCCTGACCTCTCCCTTCACCCTCTCACACGCACCCACGCTGCACGCACCCACGCCGCACAAATAAACCACTACAAAATTCCAGTCTTGTTCCCCTCCTTGTGATGCGGGTCTCGTAGGCTTCATGTTGCTGAAGAGGGGCTCGCGAGCGCGCAGTCCGTGGACGCAGCACTCGCGAGGCTTGAGGCCGGGGGCCGCCGACTCAGGCGCCCGCCACCGTTGTAACCCATCGACCAGGGGGTGTGTGACCCACACCTGGGACCTCCTGCAGCACCGGTGTCGTGGAGCAGTTATACGCGTGCTCAGGCAGGCAGGGCGGCTGTGGGGGGTGGTCCCCGATAGGTCTTCAGTCTTCGCACATCGTAGTGTAAAGCAAAGATAAAAGATGATCTATTACGTTAATGATGTGTACGTAATAGTACTACAATTATATGTATAAGTCCATTATATACACAAGTACGCTCGTCGTGTTCCATTAGTATACTTCCCCGTCACACTCCTCCTCCGACCTACAATATTACAAAACTCCATTCTTCTTTGAATGCAATACGAGACTGACATGTACTTAACTAACTAAAACTACTTGATATGAGGATAAGAAAAAAAGAGGGTTTGGTAGGTAGCGATATTGGATACGTAGAGAGAGAATTTTTGGTGATACACAAGAGAAAAGAAATGTAGGGAAGGGAATTGTCGAGGAGAGAAGGGAAGAGATCGTGGGGGGGGGGGGGGGGGGTCGTGACGAGCGAGCGAGTAGGTAGGCGAGGATGGATACAATATTCCGAGAAAGACAGAGACAGGCGAAGGACTCCGGAGGGCAGACGGCGCTTCGTTGGCGGGCGAGACGTAGTAGCAAGCAACGCAGGGCCACCGCTTCCGCTCCCTCTCTCCTTCCTTGTCGTATACGGCGTCTCCGTCGCTTCCCGCTTGTACGACCCATACAGCCTCGGCACAGGCGCTGCGGCTCCTCCCCCCTCCCCCTCGCTCTCGTAATACGCTGGCGACGTGGACGTTGACGCTGAGCGCAGGCGGCGTAAGAGGCGCAAGGAAGTCAGAGCGCCACGGTACAGGCGTAGGCAGCTCCTCGCCCCCCTGCCGCTCCCGGTCATTTACGACCGTCACCGTTCTCCTCATCGTCGTCTTCGTCGACCCATGCATCTTCGTCGTACTCTCCCTCTCTCACTCCCTCCGGCCCATCTACGGAAACGAGTGGCGGGAGGGGAACGCGTATCGGACACGGCGTCGACGTCTGCGTCGTTGATGCAGACGAGTCGAGGCGGAGGAGAGGCAGAAAGGGAGCAGCCCCTTTACAAGGCTCCTCCTCTTCCCCTCGACGACGCCGGCAGTTTGGGCTTCCCTCCCGGCGCGGGGCTCGCGCGCACGGACACGGGCGCAGGTGGGGATGAGACGAACCCCGTCATCGGCGGCATCCCCGGCGGCGTCGGCGGGGTAGGTGTAGGGCGCCGGCGTGGATGTGGGTGTGGGTGTGGGTGTGGAGGCGTATCGGTACGGCGAGACCGGGAAGGCGACGGCGTGTGTGGAGTGCGCGGAAGGCGAGGTGTAGGAGGCGAGGTGTAGGAAGGCCGCCGCACGCAGATGGTATCGTCCTTCCCGAAGGACGCGAGATGCGCGTTGTGCGAACGCCTCGGGGGCGGGTGCGGGGTAGGAGCAGGACTGGTGCGCATTCGCGACACGCGTGCGGTGCGGGAGCGCGGACGGGCGGATTGGACCCGCGTGTAAAGCCACGTTGGGTAGAGGTACGGCGAACGCGCAGCCGGCGGGGGGTGGCGAGGCGGGGGAAGAGGACTGCGGAGGCACCCGCGTCAGTTCGAGGACACGAAACGAGGTGCAAAAGTACGTAGATTGGAGGATCACGGCGAGATATAGAAATGAGAATGGCGCACATTGTAGCGCCAGTGCATGGAACACGTCCCGTCGAGTTCGCTCCACTAGAATTTGATGCTCCAGAGGAAGAGGGAGAGGTGCAGGGCGAGGTGTATCAGTACACAAGGGATGAATAATGAGTGGCAAGACACACTTCAGTGAGCTTAACCCCCTCGATGTCCTCCGGTCGCTGCTCGTTCTCGTGCTTGAGCAGGCGCCGCTTGTGCTGTGCGGCGCGCGAGGGCACAGGCTCGGGGGCCGGGCGGCGCATCGTCGTCTATCCAAATTCTTCTTCTACTTGCCAGTAACAGTCGCTGCTTGCGTCCACATCTTGCTTGCACTTCTTGCGGATGAAACGAGGGGCGGACAGCACGCAGAGAATTATCCCGGTATTTCAATTGAGGGTTGGTGGAAGAGTCCAGTAATAGAGCAGGGATCCGAAGGAGTGAATCGACTCGGAGGCTTGATCGAGTTCAGAAACCTCAGATAAATCTTGTGGCATCCAGACGGAAGTCAGCAGCAGACCAGCAGACATATTCGTGGCCGGTTTTCGGACGGCATGCTTGAGTAGATTTTTGACGGAGAGTGGAAGAGCAGAAGACGTGCCGAGGCGCCGGCTGTTGCCAATCAGAGCCAACAGCGGGTTGATCGGACCTGCTCTCTTCTCTTTCTCTCATCCTCCTCAAGTTCCATCGACTCTGCCCGCCAAATGAACACAGCAGCATTTCCTCCCTCATTGTTTTCGAAATCTTGTTCCTCCCCTCGAGCCCATTTATCGAAGGCTTCAATTGCGAAATCTGGCACTTTCCGATAGCCCCTGTACTACCGGCGCACCACTGCGGAGGCTGCATCGCGGGCGGGCGACCAGCGGCTCTCACAGATTCCGACGCAAGTTTTTTTTTCTGGATCTTCCTCGTCTTCCAAGTTCTAATACTGGGATTCGGTGCTGTACCTCAGCTGTACTCGGTTCAAAATCAGAACGAGCCAGCTCCCGGCCCATTTTCCCAGATCTTCTCTCTGGCAAGTGGTCATGAACCCTGGGATTGCACTGTACACTTGTAACCCGACACTGAGGAGCTGGAGGTCCGATATTCTTTTGAAGCCAAGTAACCCATCCGGCTCGCTCTCCAGATCCGTCCACTTTACCCTCATTATCGCGACTTCCTAGGCTGCATCACACTCGCATCGACAGAGACAGGTTTCACATCCGCATCAATTCTCCGCCTGCGTTTTCATGGCCGAAACTGTTTACGTTCGCCATTTTTGTCCCAACCTTAATTTGATACGCCTCTCACTTTGCGGCCCACGATAACCACATGACGTGTTGGTATGCGCTGATACGCTACAACCGCTATTAGTATCGCAGCGTCGTTCGATCTGGTATTCAAGCCGCCGTATTCCCCATTTTTCGACCCGGGATCCTGAGCCTCCGAGTCAGATGAGCTCTTTTCCTAGCCTCGTAGCGGTTTCTTTCGGGACTGAACTCTTCTCGCGTCCCATGTGGCTTCGAATCGAATAATCCTCACTTCCTCACTTCGCGCGCCACGAAGCCGGCCAGAATCGATAATCCCTCGCTTGCGTCCCTGGCCGTCCATGTTGAATCACATCCACATTAAGCCGAGCGCAGAACAAAAGAAAGGAATCGAACCTGTAGCCTAACTGACGGAAGGTCTGTTACCCTCCTTTTCGCGACTTGAACCACGAGATTGCAAACATCCCTGCCTGGGGACCACAGTTCATTTGCTGTCGACTTGTGAGACGCTGATCACGACCGTGAGCGTCTCTGTTTCCCAGCTCCTGGAAGATTCGTTCTCTGCAGCTTCGAGTCTTCGACCATTCAAGTCATAGATATTTCCAGGCTCGCTGGATTCGCCGCTCAATCCACAACCCAGGAGGGCAAATCCGACTCAACCTCGTTGACTTGCTAGGTTTGTTCGGCCGTTTTCGTCCTGCCTGCAGCGTTATCCAATCAAACTTAGACTTCGTAAATTGGGTCGTTCAACTAACCTCATTTTCCGCTGGAATGGTCGGGACCCGAAGAAGCGCCGAATCACTGGCAAATACTTGCTAGGTTTGTTCAATAACGCAAGGGCGCCCGCCAATCCGACTCGTGATCAATACATCTACCCTCTAGGTATATGCTGTGCGGCCCCCTTCGTGGCAGCGTCGATAAGCGCCGAACGTTTTTGATTTATGGTTAGTTAGATGGTCTTTTGAGGCAGCTTCGCACCCACCCGACCATTCACCGGGCGCAATCTCCAGGCTTGTGGATTCGCCGCCCCACCGATGGACGGTAAGTTGAACTCGGTTTCCGGTTTCGGCCGATGATAATGGAGAATCGCAGGGGCACCGGTTGACTGGAAACTACTTACCGGGTTTGTTCAACAACGCTTCGTGTATTCTCATGCCTGCTGCGTGTTAATCTGGCTAGTGATAAGCCGCTCATACTCAATATCCGCTGTATGACTCCACACATAGCTATTCACGGTGAGTTGACCGTTCCAATAGCGAATGCACTGTCAGATTTATTGTCCGATCTGAGTTGTTCAACTTGGAATCATTCGTCCCCAAAGTGCTCGAGACCTGCATGAATGAGTGGCTGGTTAGTGGCGCCTTCCCTACTGCACATTCTTATGTGGTGCGTAGAGTTCTGGCACCTGAACAGCAATGCAATGTGTTGTTCCCACAATCCGCTTCTCAGCGAAGCGCCGGGATTCTCGATTGAGTTCGGTGCAGAAATGAAGCATCGTTGTGTCTTGCTTCGTATGCGTTGTCCAATCTGGGTTGTTCAACTCGGAATCATCTGTCCTCAAATGCTCGAGGCCTGCACAAACGAGTGGCCTCGTTGGTGGCGTCTTTCCCCACTGCGCATTCTTTTGCTGTGCGTAGAGCTGTGGCACCTGAACAGTAATGCAATGTGTTGCTTCTCAGCGAAGCGCCGGGATTCTCGATTGAGTTCGGTGGCATAAACGAAGCATCCCATCTCTTGCTTCCAACTTGAGATGTGCAAGTGAATCTGTTGATTTATGGATAACATGCTACGGTATTCTTCTTTACTCTCGAGTCAGCCTCAAGCCGGGAATTTGAACTGAATCTTCACTGCAGCTATACAATAATAACTGCAAGTTTCTGATCTCGGGAGCTGTACAACAGCAAGACGGATGTCAACCAAGAATAACGCTCACATCTCGGGAGCGGTACCGTGAGTAAAGAGCTGTATGCATGCTGTGTCCCTTGGCTTGGCTGAATTCACACTGTGTCCCCCGAACCCGTCTTCCTCTTCCTGATACCACACTCATCACCCAGTCCCTCTGCTCGAGAATGTCCTCAAGCCAAGCACTCACCCGTTGGACACCACCTTGGACAACCACCTGCTATCGATGGAGCCGTAATGGTGCAAGAGAACTCGCGCCCCGAAGGAGGAAAATGGGCCCTGTTTCTCGATGCTTTTCTCTCACCATCGCCAGGCCGCACCTTGGACGACCAGGTGTACACCGCTGCGGGCAAGGTCTTGGAAACCCAGGCGAACCGGGTTGCATATAAATTAGGCCTTGGTCCTCATGTCATTGCACGGAAGATTAAATCCTACTTTGGAGATGCCGAACAAAGGGTGCAACTGCTGGAGCTTCTTCGAACAACAGTCCCGCCAAAGCTCAAGAAGTTGTGCTTAAAACTCGTGAAATATAGCTTGCCGTGAGTGCATCATGTTTTTCTTTTGCTTACAATACCCACCGATATTCAACAGCACAGAATCCGCAAATACACAATGTCAAGCGTTCAAGGAAATTGTAGATCTGGTCACCTTGTTTCCTGGCTTGCGGGATCTTTTCTTCAGACCAAAGTGTTGGACAACACAACATCGCCAGATGCTATGTCTAAGCTTTGGAACCGGGCCATTGGCCCTCCAGACCAGGGATGGACATTCTGGCAAATTTTGGGTGCAACATGTTTGACAGATACCACAATTTCAGCCATATTGGAAGGTAGACCAGTTTCTGAGTTGACCAACTGCTCGCAAGAGGGCCTCAGCGTAATTGAGTCTCGTTTAGTTGAGCAGTATTGTGCGTGAGTCGTAGCCAAGCTCCAAGCTGAACCTCATTCTAATTCAAATTAGCGGAACTTTAACATATGCCAGTGCACTCTGCCTGCGGTATTTGACCGGGGTTCTCAATCTGCCTGGGTTTTGGCTGAATTTAGGATGTGAACACGCTCAAGAGTCGCACACAAGTTGTGCTGTAGAATGGTCTGCGTGCTGAAGGACATTGGGGTGGATATCCCTTCCCTAGGTTTGATCGAGGAAGCACCAGTTGACTATGATGGTGTGGGCCTTCTTGCCACCACACTCCTTGATGGTCTTTCATCCTGGTTCCACAAAGTTGATCGGGATCACTGGGCCATGCAACCATGGTATGAAAGTTTCACACAAGTTCTTCAGCTGTTGCGGGAGTGAGTTTCATTTTATTGACTCACCATATCTTGACTAAATTTCAAGGCCACGAGCTGCAGAACTGTTACCATGTGCATCTGCCTCTGCCACTACCACCTTTGAAGATATTCTGCCCACTAGCTATCAAGCTCGGGTCCTGAATGTGATGGTTGATAAGTAAGAGGCTTCCCCATCCATTCCTCTTCATTTTAAAAATACATGACAGCCAAAATACTGTCCAGGGAGATCAAGCCACCCCTGCTGCCAATCGTTCAACAGATAACCTGTCATCACACAGCATCGACAGTGATCATGATGCCAACCAGGAAAGTTCTGAACAGGGAATTGAATCCCTAGAGGACTCACAGAGTCAAACATCCAATCTGAGCTCTGACAGACTATCCCTGCAGATGAGGAAAGCCTAAATTCAGATTCCTCCAACCGATGCTCAATGACACTGGTTCTGATCTTTCTGGATATGAGGAACATTCAGCACAGCTTCTGGAGATAGTAATGTGCTTGGAGATTTGGTGAGTAGATAGATTGGTTATAGAGCTGCATCTAACCAGTCTTAGAGCAATGGGACCACAGGGATGCCTGGAATCTCTGGAGCACAAGCCCTGCTAGTTTTCAACTTCCTGGCCATCTTTAGAGGCTCGGTGCAAAGACCTTGAAGAGTGGAAACTCATACTGTTCAATAAGCAAAGAGATCTTGGGGACAATCATCCAGAGACCTTGGGTGCAATTGAAAGTCTGGCATGGCTACATCATGAACTTGGAGAGTATAGTTCAGCAAGAGACCTGCGGGTTGCAGTACTTGAGAAGTACCACACTCTTCTAGGGGAAGATGACCCACGTACTCTGCAGGCTATGGATTCTTTAGGACGAACACATATTGCGCTGGGTCAGTTCAACGAAGCACAGGTGGTGATGGAGTTGGCACTGGAGAATTGGAGAAACATTCTAGGTGAAAACCACTCTGAGACTGCAATGACTCCGAATTCTTTAGCATCAGCATACCAGGAGCTGGGTCCAAGTGCTCTGTGGTCCATGCGCAGTCTGGCAGGTATCTACCGTCAACTAGACCGGTTGACAGAGGCAGAAGATCTATATCACATTGTTGTGGAAAGGGGCATCAGCATTCTTGGAGAGAACCATCCTGACATATTACTATCCATGGCAGGTTTGGGAACAACATACCTTGTTTCAGGCCAGCTCAAGAAGGCAGAGGACCTCTTGACTGTTGTTTTTGACAAACAGAAGACAATTTTCGGGGAAGAGCATCCTGATACTTTACATACCATGGGTTACCTAGCAAGCACATATAACCACCTGGGCCAGCTCGGTGCTGCAGAGGAGCTTGCAACTTTAACTCTAGAGAAGCATCAAAAGGTTTATGGTAAAAATCATCCTCGAACTGCATGGATAATGGATCAACTTGCATTGATATTCCAACAGCAAGGTCAACTTGAACGTGCAGAAGAGCATCTTGTTACTGCTCTTGAGAAACGGAGGAAACTTTTGGGTGATGATCATCCTCACACCAGATGGACTATGAATGTGCTTGTGAACTTATACCGAAGCATGGTTAAACTCCAGGCTGCCGAGGAACTGGAAAGACTCATTGGAGATCAAGAAGTCTAGCTCACATTTTGATGTCTGAGTAGAACATTACAATACCAGTTTCAATTTCTCCCTATTTACCATCCTGCCCCACTACCCATGGTCCTCAGCTTGGTCTTGGTTGCAGGACTTTTGGCTATGAGTTCTGTGTGAACTCCATCCAATTCTGTTTTATTTTTTTATTTTTTCTGCATGTCAGCAACGGCCTCTGGGTCGGCTAAACAGCGAGTAACCCGGCGAGAACCCCAACCAGGATAAACCCAATAGACACTAGTAGCTCATGTGTTCCCCGAGCAGTAGGACCAGTCATACGGTGTCCTCCCTAGGAGGCCGTATGTTGTAGGTCGGAATGTGAGGTGAATTTTCAACTGAGTGCAAGGCAATTGAACACAGATTCACCGCAGTTGAACCACAATCTGATAGCCTTATTATCATTGACCTATGTTGTGAATGTGTTCTGAGGAACACAAATTTCAGTGGCCCCCCTGTTCAATTCCCTTTAGATAGGTAATGAGATTTTGCCTGCGTTCTTTCACTTTTTAAATATGCTCTCACCCATTCAACATCACCCTTGTGGTGGTTGTAATCAATCCAATATCTTGTGCCAAAGCACAGACTTGAGCAAGTGAATAGAGTGTTTGCAGTGGAGCCACCAGATCAACTGGTGGCTCATGTTTTAGATTAGTGTCAGGACAGTCTGGCATGTGCTAGCCACTATTTCATCCTCTCTATGGGGGCTATAAATTATGGCTACTTTAACCCCCGAGGATGGGGAATTCCCGAGAAAAAATTAGCCATCAATTGATCTGGTGGTTCCACCACAAACACTCTAATAAGTTGACCAAATGACATGTCCAATTCACATAAGTAACCCCCAGGACAGTGCAAATTTAGAGCCTGGTAATGGATGACTTATCCATCGTCCTTTGTCGATGGCTGATTATCAGTGGGATCTGATCCCCGTTCAATTCGGTGGCCAGTGGCCAGGCTTGAAGAGATTGAAACTTAAAAGATCCCATTTTTAGCTATCCAATCTTGCCTCCCCTTCAATTTTCCTTAACTCATCGCCAATCTCTTTATCGCACATTTTGCATCAGTTTTCGGCTATGGTAGGCGGCCTTGAATTTGTCTTGAATGTTTGTCAGGGGACGCCCCACTTCCGCTGTTCCCACCTGACTTCTGTGCACTCGACGGCTCTGCACAATCTGTTGTGTCTTCCACATCCGTCTGTGTCCTCGGCTGAACCTCGGGTCCGGACCCTTCTCACGAACCTCTAGCCCATCGGACAATCCTTGGCTCCAGTTTAGCCACACCATCCTTCTGTTGCCTGCCCATCCCATCTGATCGACTTCCGTCTGCTCGATGTCCTTGCGCAATCTGTCCGGTCGTCCGCCTGATGTGTGTGCGCAATCCGTCTGGTCATCCAGTCCGTCTGTGTCCTCGGGTCCGAACCTTTCCCACGAGCATCTGGCCCATTGGACGATTCCTAGTTCCAGTTCATCCATACTGTCCACCCCATCTGCACGACCTCCGTCCGCTCAACATCCAATCCATCTGGCCTGTCTGTTCCATCCAATGTGTCCGCATCTTTGGCCGAACCTCGGATCCGGATCCGAGACCCGGACCCCACTTCGGGACTCTCCTGATGAGCCTCATGCCCACAGCTCATTGGATCGGTACCCTTTGTCATCCTCCCTCCTCCCTCTTCTCGACCTGCCATGGTCACCATGTTGGACCCCCCGTCCACCCCGAACACCCGACCCGTACTCTCGGAATCTGCGGGTGCCTGGTCCCTCGGACATGGCCAACTGCCATATAGGCTCATGCCAGATACTATGGCCTCTGCATAGTACGTCCGCTCTCACTCCCCTCTCTCTCCCTCTCACCCTCCCCTCTCCATCCCGCTGTTCAGTTTCCGGCTTCCACTTCCGGCTTCTGGCTTCCGGCTTCCGCTTCCGGTTTCCGGCACTTCTAAAGTCAGGAAATGGTGTTCAAGTGTCTGAAGTTGGTACTCGAAGTACAGGCATTATATACTGTGTCCGTAGCGTAGTAACAAGGGGATAGTAACGAGTGTGAAATGTAACAGGTAGGATGAAATAGCTAGGTGAAATAGGTATCTAGAGTAATGAGTAACAGGGTGCGTAGGAATAGGCAAAAAGAAATAGCGTACAGATCAATCCTACAACAACTTCCAGCATGTCCGGCACTTCCGGCACTTCCGGCCCTCAGGCGGGTCAGACGACTTCCGGCCGCTCCACTCGTTCATTGGGATGGCCAGCCTTTCCCCTGGGTGTTCCCGAGTGTCTCTGCCCCCTCCGTTGGAACTTACCTCTTAGTCACATGTTGTGTCAGGTGTGGTACTGTATGGTCATGTACTCACATCAGTCACACATATGTATAAAAGATGTAACACCTGGGCGGAGGATCCTTACCTTGTTCTCTAAGGATCCTCCTTCCGCCCAGGTGAGTAGATACCTTCCTTCCTCTTGTGTTGTAGATAGTATGCTAAGGATCCTCCTTCCACCAAGCCACTTGTCGTGAGCTGTTGCCGGTTGTTGCCCTTACAAATGTTGATTAACGTTGAAGGATTGAATATTATAATCCAGCAGAAGATGAACCACACCACGGTAATATGCCATTCCAAATGCACTTTTATTATTCCCCACCTTTTTCCGCATTTTCACCAACTTTTATGGTAAATTTTGCAACCTTCCCCACAACTTTGCTCACTTTTGAAGCTTGAAATAAGGTGGGGATCTCTCATGTTTTCCCCCTACTTTTATTTCAGACTTGCAATTTCACCCACTTTTGTTTCTAACTTCACCAACTTTTTCTGCTTGAAAATTTCCCCACAACTTTTGGGGTCAATTTTTTTTCGTTGCTCAGAAGGGAGCCTAAGCTTGTAAAAATAGCAGATCTTGGTACTCCATATGCCTGACTATATGCCGTTCCAAATGCACTTTTATTATTCCCCACCTATTTTGGTGTTTTCCCCAACTTTTACCGGGAATTTAGCGACTTTCCCACAACTTTTGACACTTTTGAAGCTCAAAATAAGGTGGGGATTCCTCTTGGTGTTCCCCTACTTTTATTGCCCAAGTTGCATTTCACCAACTTTTGTTTCAAACTTCACCAACTTTTTTGGTTCGAATATTTCCCTGCAACTTTTTGGCTCAAATTCTTTTATCGCTCCAATCGACGTCTAAAGCCATAAAGGTACCAGATATCCATCCCCCACGGGCCCAGCCATGCTACTTACACTGCAAGAGTGAGAATATGGTTCCACAACACGATCACGTGTTGCCCAGGCCGGCAATGTTACCTGTGAAACCAATGTGCTGTTGGGTGCAGTTTCAATACCTATGGTAAGCAAGAGCCACGTGGTTTCAGTTGAGACCGGGACTGCTGTTCGGCTGGGCTGGACAGCACAAAGTAAGAACACCACTGTCGCTGGCCCGGTCAAGCCCGGAGTCCCCCGCACACGCATAACAGTGTAATTCTACGCCCTCAATTCAATTGACTCTCATGATGTGTACAGTTTGTTGAGTATCGTGGTCGCAGATCCAATGCTCTTCCTCTGCGTGAAACATCAGAAGAAGTCACCTCAAGGTACATCACCCCATTTGTGTTAAAAAATGATATCCTGCTCTGGGAGCACAAAGGGCACTGTACACAATGAGCACACTGTGTCAGAGCCCTCCTTAATCTGCTCATCTGATGAGCCACAGGGAAGGAAGGGTACATACTTACCTGAACAAGAACCCCATGGAATCAATGCAAAGTGCTTTTGGTCTAATACACACCAGAAAAGGCTAGCAAGCACAGTCAATTTGTGGTCCTGGTAGAACCGCATGGCTCTTGCCTACCATAAGGGTAGAAACTGCACCCAACAGCGTGTTGGTTTCACAGGTAAAGTGATCGTGCTTACCGGCCTGGGCAACATGTGATTGTGTTGTGGAACCGTATTCTCACTCTTGTGGCATAAGTAGCATGGCCGGGCCCGTGGGGGATGGATATCTGGTACCTTTATTGGTGGGGAGATTCATGATTTTCAGCACAATTTATGGTGAAAAATGTTGTTTGTTTTTCAGACATTTTTCACTGAAAAAAGTGGTGAAAAATTCGAATCTTTTTTGCCTCTTTTGAGCTTCCTTTTGAATTTTTCACCTCGAACTCACAAAATGGTGAAATTTTTTTGAGTTTTTCACTACCTTTTTTCAGTGAAAAATGTCTGAAAACAAACAACATTTTTCACCATAAATTGTGCTGAAAAACTTGAATCTCCCAACCAGTGTTGGGCAATAAAAGTAGGGGAAAACCAAGAGGAATCCCCACCTTATTTTGAGCTTCAAAAGTGTCAAAAGTTGTGGGAAAGTTGCTGAATTCCCGATAAAAGTTGGGGAAAACACCAAAATAGGTGGGGAATAATAAAAGTGCATTTGGAACGGCATACATATGGAGTATCAAGATCTGCTATTTTTACAAACTTAGGCTCCCCCCCGAGCAACGGAAAAAAATTGACCCCACAAGTTGTGGGGAAATTTTCAAACTGAAAAAGTTGGTGAAGTGCGAAACAAAAGTTGGTGAAATTGTAAGTCTGGTAATTAAAGTAGGGGAAAAACATGAGACTTATTTGGAGCTTCAAAAGTGAGCAAAGTTGTGGGGAAAGTTGCAAAATTCACCATAAAAGTGCGAAAAAGGTGGGGAATAATAAAAGTGCATTTGGAATGGGCAATAATATCATCCCCTAGGCTAAAATCCATGCCGGTGAAGAAGAAGGATTTACCCTAGGGGAGGTTCGATGTGGGGATAAAAGTGGTAGGAGTACATTTTGAGCGTAGGATGGAGAAGAGGCGTAAAAGTAATGGAGAAGCGTAGCCGTTCGTATAGTAGAAAATATGTATTAGGCTGATTTTGCCCGAGCAAGGTAACAGTATGGGTCCAGGATTTTGTAGGCAAAATCTGGGTGCGAGGAGAATACTCGTGAATGGTCTAGAACGTAGGCGTTCAATACCAGTTCTACGGTTCGTCATCAAATCGTTTGGTAGCTTTGAAAAGCGTCGGGTATTCTGCGCAAAGCACGAGCGAAAGTCTGCGCTAAGCACCACTATATAAATCGCTGACAGCCGGGGCCGATCCGACCGAAATAGTGTTCGTAAGAGGTGCGCTGAAGTTCGTAATTGAAGTGTTGAAGGTTAACGAGACGTAAGACGTTCCGTTGACGCGACTTGGATGTGTCGTGGCACCCGAGATGGTGGTAGGAGGCAAGCAAGAAGGTGTCGTAATTGATCCGTAAACAATTTACATAACATCACACCCGACGCGCCTGTACTCAAAGGCCGTTGGGGCTGCACTACTAATAAAAACATATGTAAGTAGCCCATGCCAAGGCAAAAGCCAGGAGTCCGAGCAGTTGGTTCACCCTCCACCCAAGGTAAGTGTTCGTTCGCTATGACTCGGTTCATTGTGGCAATAGGAGCAGAGGGGATCGCCCGCCAACGACCCCAGTACCGGCCCGCAACGGTACCCTCCTACGCCGAACCTACGATCCTTGGATTTTGGATTCCACCGCCCACTCGTTCTCCTGTCAAAGAAAAGGGTACGTAAGAACTATCAATAATATCTAGTAAAAATAATCCCCATTTTATCGATCTCAATCGACGACGCCCGGGAACGTCACCGGGGATGCTGAACGAAATGGAAGATGTTGGATGCCCAATAAATACTCGGGGCTTGCCTTGAGTTCGCGGTTGCTAGGACTTGCCCGTGACTGTGCGGGTAGAGCATGTGACGGAGGTATTCGGACTCGAGGTCCGATAGACGCCGGCTAAGCGCCCTTCGGTCGCAAGGTAAAGTCCCTATAAAAACGACTACAAAATGTGTTCGTCAGTAAGCTTTACAATAAGGGAAAAATAGAAGAAGATAGAAAATAGAAAAGTTGCATGGTTTAAATGGTTGTTCCAAGAAAAAGCGAAAAACAACGAAGTTGTTTGGGTAGCGGTCTAGATGACCCCACACCGTGTTTCCACGTCTCGGCCATCCGCCCCCTCCACACCGGTTTTTTCTTTAACCTTCACAAACAACTTCAAAGCAATTGCCCTTCTGCCCTTGTACCTTGGCCGCATCCACTGCACAACCAGAAACGCACCAGGGCCTGAACTCCCCCTGCTGATCCCCTGACCTGGTGTCTAATCCCAACAACTTATTTCTCCCTGAATTTTCTTCTGTCTTCAAGTAATCAAGTTCTAATGCTAGGATTCGGCGCTGTACTCGACTTAAGATCAGAACGAGCCGCCGACAGTGCACAGCTCCCAGCCATCTTTCCAGCTCTTCTCTCTGACAGGTGAACATCTGGGATTACACTCATAACCCCACACCATTGAGCTGGAATCCAAAAACTCCTTCCGATATTCCATTTGAAGTCTAACCCACCCGGCTCGCTCTCCAGATCTACCCACTTGACCTCCAACATCACGATTTCCTAGACTGCATTAATAAACTCACATCAACACAAAAACAGGTTCCACACCCGCATTAATCCTGTGCCTGCGTTGTCGTGGCCGCAATTGTTCAGGTTTGCCATATGCAATTCTCCTGGCTGTGGTACAGTGTCGTGATCATCTCACACTTTGCGTCGCACTGACACGCTACCTCCACTATCGCAGCGTCGCTTGATCTGGTATCCAAGCCTCATTCCTCATTTCAGGAAAAAAACGACTTTGATATGTAGTGCTCCATAGCCTAAATACCTGTAGTAGGATGGTAGACAAGTCCCCCTTTACATAGCTCCTGATAGCCACCCGCCAAGATCTGGTAGCTCCTGCTAGCCATGGCAGACAGCTATGGTAGCACCTGGTAGCACCCAGTAGCTCTTACAGGGCTGCTTAGTAGAAGCTTATAGCGGGCAATATCCCGCAATACTCAGCCGTAGACACTCAATATCGTGAGCAATAATTGATTTAAAAAATTGTACTCAATCTCAATTCAAATCTATTGAAACACGCAGGGAGGTCAAGTCGAGACGAAACAGTAAAAGATCTGTTCGCTTTGTTAGTTCAAGTACACGCGGCTAAAGCAGCGCTCACCAGCATCAAAATTGCGACCTCTCAAAGTCTATTTGGTCTCGTGAGCGATGTAACACTGCGAGGAGAGAAACATCAGAGAAAATAAAATAAAAATCGCTTGCGACTTACCTAGGTGTTATAAAGCTAAAAGCGCACAAGACACGGGACGGTCTGTTAGAAGACTGAAGTAGTGAAATAGATGTGTCTTCAATTACAGTCACGGCCAAATTATAGGCCGCACCCCGTTTTGGGACCAAGATTAATAATCCCATCACTTAGTTTCCCACCCGCCAAAATACCATCAAAGTGAGCGCAAAATGCAAGTTTTCGTCAAGATACGGTATATTACAAGCAAGAAGATGTAGTAGGGTACATTAGAAGATGTTAATAGTCAATCCACATTCCCTTAGCATCGCGCAGAGCCTCTAAACGACGGGGAAACGATTTGTAAACATTGATAGCATACTCCTTGAACTCGGGAGAGTGCCAGACGTCCTTCGCGATGACGAACAAGTCGTCGGGCATCTTGGCAACTGCGAATCGGGGGTGCTTCCGTATCTCCTGCTTCAGATGGGCCCAACAGTTCTCCACCGGCCACACGTCAGGCGATTTCGGTGCCCATTCCATCACATCAATGCCCTCATCACGAAAAAACTGCTTCGCATGCTTCGACGTGTGCTTTGGGTCGTTGTCCTGCTGGAAGACGAGGAAGGTGGGGCGGACGACGTGGGAGTCGTAGTAGTCGTAGAGGGGGAGCATGGCCTTCTTGAGGATTTCGACGTATTGGAATCGATCGAGGTTGCCCTCGACGCGGATGAGGTCGGTGACGCCCTCCGGATGAATCCCACCCCACACACAGAGACTGGCGCCAAAGCGGCCATGTCGCTCCTCCTGCTGAACGAATTTTGTGCTGAGAACATCCTGTCCGCGGCGACGACGACACCATCGTTGCCCGTCACTGGTGCTGAGGAAGATCTTCGTCTCGTCGGTGTTGAGCACGACCCCCTTGTCGAAGACGGACTGGTCGATCCACTGCGCGTACTTGGTGGCCATGGCTTGGCGCTTAGCGATGTGGGCGGGGACGAGGGGGAGTTTTTGCCGTTGTGCGAAGCCTTGGAGGCCGAATCTGGAAAGCGAATTTCGAATCTGAGAAGAGAGAAGTTAGTACAGCTCAAACAGAGACCACTGTTGCATACCGTTCGCCCTGGAATCTCAGGGAACAACTCCCTGCGAACATCTTCGCCGTTGACGATGTCGCTCTCCGGATCCTGCAGCTCCAACTCTATCAACTCCAAATCCGGTGTTGGAAGCCTCCGTTTCCTCCCGCATTTGCCCTTCTTCCCGTTGTAGTAGAAGTCCCCTCCGTGCTCCGCGACCTTCTTGACACTCTTCTCGATGGTCCGGGGGTGGGCGCCCTTCATCCGCCTGTCTCTCGCGATGTCCTTGAATGACAGGCCCATCATTTCGTTCATAACGGAAGCCATCGCGCGTCTTGTGGGCATAAAAGGGACCCGTTGGGGCTCGCGAGGGGCGCGGGGGGCGCGAGGCATTGGGAGGGTAATGTGGCGAGGACGGGGACAGGACGGTGGCAGAGGAATGGGGTAGGCCGGCAGGGTATCAGTGGCATCATTCCCCAGGCTTATATAGCGGTAATTAAGCTTTGTATGTTGAATCAAGTGGCGCTGGGAACTCACCAGAGGTGTGGCGTACTCAAAAAACGCGTCGAGGCATAAACAAACGCGTCGAGGCATGCTGGGGGCCGAGGTGATGGTGGGAGGCAGGCGAGTCACACGAGATCAGTCACAAAATAATAATATTAATGTTAGCTAATCAAAACGGGGTGCGGCCTATAATTTGGCCGTGACTGTATCATGCGGAAATCCTAGAAAGCAAAATCGTTGAGTTCTCTTCAAGTGCTTGAGGAGACCTGGGATCCTGAGCCTCGGATTACCTCTCACCAGACTCGTAGCGGTTTCTTCGGGACTGGACTCTGCCACTCGTGTCTTTTGTAGTTTCGAATCTTGGCGCACCCCGAAGTTGGCCGCAATCGATAATCCCTTGGCTGTGTCCCTGGCTGTCTCATTGAATAACATCCATATTAAGCTGAGCGCAGAAGAACAGAAAGGAATGCCCGTCGGAAACTCTGTCACGATCCCCTTTCGCAACTTCAACGACGAGATTGCAACTATACCTGCCCGAGTGGGAGTCCACTTATTGTTGGCTTGACCACGGCTGCGGATGTCTCTACAGTAACACCCAGGCAGCCTCTCCTGGAAATTCATTCTCTTTGCAGCTTCGAGTGTTCAACCATTCAAGTTATAGATATTTCCAGGCTCACTGGATTCGGCGCTCAATCCACAACAAGTTCGACTCAACTTCATTGACTTACTTGAGAAAATAAAAGTACCGACTGCTTGCGAGGTTTGTTCGGCGCAGCGTTCTCGGTTTTTCGTCCTGCCTATTTCAAATTCGGAATGACACTAGTCTGATACAATGCCACCCGCTGTACGACTCCTTTCACGGCACTACAACCACCGCCGCACTTTGTTTCTCGAAATTCTTTGCACCAATTAAAATTCAAAAAATCAACAGATGCACTCACCCAGGAAGTGGAGGAAGCGAGGGTTCAGACAAGTATTACATCCTTGAAGTAGACACCAAATTCTTTCAATAAAATAATTTTTTATTCAATTCATGTGCTCTGGAAATAACCATCATATGGAATACCCTGGGGGGCCTCGCAGGAACTGATTTCACACCAACTCAAAGTTGTTGAACAGACCCGCGAGATTTTTTCCGCCCCGCATCTCCCATTCCCAAGTTTTTTCACTTCAACTGCAGAGGCCATTCAGCCTCCCATGGCCTACTGGAACTCTCGGACAGCGATGCCATTCCTCGGTCAATCACCACCGACCTCGCAATATTGTGACCCCCGGATATGTAACATATGTTTGAACCAGTCCCTCCTGAGGCTGGGTTTGCTTGGCCATCATCTTCGCATGTTCCCACCTACTGCCATCCGGACTATATTCCTAGTCAGTTTTTGCGGAGAGAAGCAGCAGCTGATTCCCAAAACAGGTTAGTTGGTACTACTTAGTTGGGAATTCTTCACCAGCATTGAATCTGTGCTTAATATTTCGAGCAGATCCATGATGATCCATCAATCCCAGGCCCGAAATGTGATACGACGCAATATTGCTAATGTACGTCTCAAGACACCCGAAGCATGCTTATATTGCAGTGATGGCCCTAAGGCCTTAGAAATCGACCTCCAGAATTTCTAAGGCCTTAGTGCATAGGTTAAGGCCATAGGCCTTAGGTGGTCTTAGGCCTTAATTTCCTAAAAGGGAAGATGGTTCCCAACTGTAGGCACATTAGCTACTTTGACTCCCAGGACTGTGAATATGCTTCTTCTCTGTCTCTATTGCCTCTAGGTGCAGGTTGAAAGCACTCTTGGTGTCCTGGTGGCAGTTTGGGTGGTATAACCGCTAATTCAGCATCAAAATTAATTTAATTGAATAAAAACTGTTGGCACACGTGATGCCTAAGGTCTTAGATGAGAACTGGGCCTCAACCTAAGGCTTAACCTAAGCCCTTATTTAAGGCCTAAGGCCTTAGGTCTTAGAGACAACACTGTTAATATATTGATCAGTTTAGACCCCCAATGGTTGATCCAATCCGCAACGAACCACCGCGCAAGCGGGTTCCAAAGCATGAGACTGCGCACATGCCGACGTTGTCAGAGCTCCAACTGTCCAGGGTCGGGTGGAATACTCAACTGTCGAGTCATCTGTACAGTATCATGCAAACGCTGCGGGAACTTCACGGGGTGTCTGGGAGTCGACAAGGGGAAAAAATGTACTTGGGATAAGGATAAGCTGAAGAAGAGTGCTTGGGAGGTGTCGGAATAATTTATCTATTGAGTACTTGCGAGTTTCTACGACAATTCTACGATCTTCTTTCAATCTTTCCTTTTTGGGATTCTTTTTCGCGTTTTTCCTCGCCCGAGGACCCAGCGGAACGATCGGAGAACCACTCCACACGCACCTCACACAGCCGATCAAGTTGAAAGTAAATTGAACTACAGTAATCGAACATTTGAGGCCCTTCATTTTTTTGCGTCTTCGCTCATCTCTCGTTCACATTTCGACGTTAATATTCAAACCCTCGGCACTTGTTTGTAATCTCTTCATCCCAAGTTTGCAGTGCATAGGCTCAAATAATCGAACCAGTCGATCCAACGGAAGTTGAGCGGAAGTAATCCCTCCACCGACAATGAGCATCGCATGGATAGTGTCTCAGGACAGTACAAAGGACGCCTGATAGCAGATGACCCCCGATGTATTGGCAGCGGGCCCCCGTTCGACCCGGGTTCTAGGCCTCCACATTTTACTTTGTCTTTTATTCATCTGAATCTCTGACGTCCGTAGGCTCCAACTTCCGCATTCCCTCCTCCCGATATACATACGTACATTATACACTCCATCCGGGCTCAATACAATGAAACCACGAGATGACTAAAACTCCGAAGATACGGGGATACGGACGGTTTGGTAGACGATGTCTCGACAAGTAGGTAAAAGAGAAAAGTTTTCGGGAGCCAAGTAAAAGTAGCGAGAAGGTGGGAAGAGGAGGATCGCGCCGGGTCGTGGCGAGGAAGTCAAGGATACCTGCAGTATTGCGCCGCGTGCGCACGATGCGACAGACAGACGATGTGGAGGCAGCGGAGCAGGGGTTGCAACTGAGGTCACCACTTCTGCTTTCTCCCGAGCTGATCCCCCTCCTCCCACAAATGCGGAGTCGGCGTCCCCTCCCGCTCGTGCGCGCGCGCAGTCTCTGCACGGACGTCTGCAGCTCTTCGCCCTCGCTCGCTCTCGTAGTACATGGGCGGGAAATTGGCAAAGAGCGCAGGAGGCGCAAGCGGCCCTCGCCCACCCTCGCCCTTGCCCCGAACCACTACACAGCGCTGGCCCCGCTCGTCGACGGCTGTATCTCAATCTTCTTTGTCCATTTACGCTTATGCGTCCCATCATCTTCATTAACGCTATCCGCATCCCTGCAGTGAGAGACATAGGAGACGAACGAAGGGAGCGGGACCGAGTCGGACACAGCGTCGACAACGCCGCGCCCACAATGGCAGGGGATGCGGCGAGGGAGCATGAGGACAAAGAAAACGGGGACAGCTCCTGCGCGCGCGAGCGTCTATCCCGGTGACCTGTGTATCCTTGTCGGCACGGGCGTCGTCAGTGGGGAGCGGTGCGTAGATACGGAAGTAGGCGCGGGTGGGAGAATATGCAAGGTCGCACGGGCGAACGCGAGAGGGGAACACTACCGGAGACAGCACACACATATGATATTGTCTTTTCCGATGGACGCGAGGTGCGCGCGGCGAGTCCTTCGGGCACGTCCACTCCCGCGCACGGACGCCTGCGGCTCGCCTCGCGCGCTCTCGTATTACACCGGTCGGACGTCAACACACAGCGCAGCGCAAGCGGCTCTCGCCCAACCTCGCCTTCGCCCCGAACCCACAGCGCGCGCGGCACGGGCGTCGGCGACGCGTCGTCGTCGAGACCGAGGAGCATGACGTCTCCCCTCCCACTCCTCCCGCTCCTCAATGACTGTACCCTAATCGTCTTCGTCCACCCACGTGGCTTTGTCATCTTCATCTCCCTCCGCCTCTCCCTCGCCCATCATATCCCCCTCACAAGAGACGGATGAGACGAGCGGAGGGAGCGGGACCCGAGTCGGACACGGCAACGACATTACACCCCGCCAGGCACCGAGGAGGAGCGGATGCCGACATAGAGTGCGCGGAGGATACAGAGGCGGGGAAGACACACAACCCCTTGATAGGCGACATCCTCTTCCCCTCGGTTGCTTCCCTCCCCGCGCGGGGCTCGTGCGTGCGGACACGGACACGGACACTGGCGGGGATGAGACGGACCTCGTAGTCCCCCGGCGGTGGGGGCAGCGTGTACGTTGGGGCGGGTATGAGCGTGGAGGCGTATCGGTACGGAGAGACCGGGAACGCGTCGGAGCGTATGGAGGCGGGTAAGGATGGGTAGCACGCAAAAGACGCGCTTCGGGTGCGGGTGCGGGGGCCTGTTGGTGCTACTACTGCGCCGGGGAGGATAGGAGTAAGAGTGCGCGAACGCGGGCGCAGGAAGTACGCCTGCGAGTGGAGCGGGAGCGCGGACGCGGGTGGGCTGGGTCCCCGTTGCCGGTGTAGATCTGTGTTGGCCGGTGGATGTAGGGCGAGTGCGCAGCCGACAGCGACGGCGAGGCGAGGCAGGAGGACTGCGGAGGCACGCGCGTCAGTTTGAGTACACCAGACGAAACGGGGTGCAAAAGGAATTGGCAACGGCGACCGTAGGCCGGTGAATCAACGAAGAGATAGAAATGACGCACATTGTAGCGCGGGCGAACGAAGCGCATGCCATTGAGACTCCGCTCTCACTTGACATCCAGAAGCCGAGCAAATGCGCGAGGCGTTGTTCCTGCATGATAAGATGAGTTGAGCAGAGAGAAGGTGGCATAGAACGCAAATGAACGGACACCAGTGAGCTTAGGCGCATCCGCGTCCTCCATGCGCTGTGCGGTACAAAACCTGTCTTGGCTCATCTGAATGGGTCTTGTTTGTGAATTGGTCGACGACGGAGACGATTCCAGCATAGCAGGGTCTTGAATGTTGGCGGGATGCATCGAGTGCGGCTGAAGACCCGGACACGACTTGATTCAGGTAAGATTAGGACATTTGTCATTCAGCCAGTTGCTGCTTCCCAGGACAAGGCTTGGGACCGAGTATCGCCACATCCGAGTTTTGAAGAGAGCACCCAGGTCGATATTGTGTTCTTTTGCCAGTAGCGAGTGTGAGCGGAAGGAAAGCGGAACATCCGGCAATCAAAAAGCAGAGCCAAAGAGCGGGCAGTCACCATGACTTTTTTTTTTTTGCCCATGTCTTTGTTGTGACGTGACGAGCACCGCCCTCAGGTCTGCAAGGCATTCCCGCATAAAGGCCACCACCGGACTACCATTTTAAGGCATGAAAGAGATCCGGCCACACAAAACTAGGCTCGTGACCAACCGCGTTTGCCAAGCACGTGGCTGCGCTTATCACGGTTGGCGAAGCGGCTGAGATATCATGCTGCGATTTTGGCTGATGCCGCCAAACGAGGTTTTGGACTTGGGATTTTTGACCTCCCGTACCTTCAGAAAAAGTGTAAAAAGTTGCATAGTCAAAGATGGACAGTTTTCAATTCTGAGTTGAATGAGACCAACTTGTTTCGGATTTTGCGCAAAAATAAATGGTGCTCCATCAATTCAAAATGAAAAATGAAGCAGCTTTCTCCATATAACCTGGGCCTTGAGCTCCCTTGTTCTAAAAGTACGGGAGGGCAGAGGAGGGGCTGAAATTCACAAGTCCGAAATCACGATTGGCGCCATCAGCCAAAATGATGACATGATATTCCAGTCCTTTCACAGCACTGATCTTCTTGCCCCGTGATCAGTGCTGGAAACGAACTGGTCGCGAGTCTAACTCAAAACACTATCAACCCACCACATTGTTACAGAAACGTGACTTTCACATCACGTGTATGTTGATGTGCGAGATGGCAAACACCGGGCTTGTTACGGTGAGAGGAAGGA
Organism: Mycena olivaceomarginata; assembly: GCA_029378375.1. Taxonomy (NCBI): domain Eukaryota; kingdom Fungi; phylum Basidiomycota; class Agaricomycetes; order Agaricales; family Mycenaceae; genus Mycena; species Mycena olivaceomarginata. The sequence continues at coordinate 256,029 of JARKIC010000325.1, read as the reverse complement.
CTCGAAGGGAGCTCGAAAGAGAGGATCTAGGGTACTTTAACATGTGGGGCTAGTCTCCAAATGCAATCCAAATTTCCATACATATTTTCCCACCTGTTTACGAGTACTTTATGTACTCATTCTTTTCATCAATCGGAACCAGGTTTTTGAGTTGGTGATATGTTTATCAGTGCGTCCTGAGGATGTAATGAAATAGTGGCTGTGTTCATTAGATTTTTGTAGTCTTTTTAAGAGCCTAATCTAATAGATTTGGTGATTATGTCATCCACCAAGATGATGCTGGTTCAAATCCGGCTAGTCTATTTATATTTTGTTCGCTTCGTTTCCTAACCTCCGCCGTGTCACACCTTCTAGTAGTCGTAACTATTGTACACACACCGATCCATTTAGTATTGCTTCGTATAGCTCTGTGTTGAGCATCATGCCTAATCTGTAGGGTGAGTGTTGCGTTTATTTTATTTTATTCAAGCTCGTGGTATCTAACATTCAATCACGGCTCTCGTAAAATATTTGAGAGGTGCAGAGGTTTCGCTTAATAGGTTTGGAACTACTTTTGAGTCTTATTGCTGTTACGGAAATCCGCATTGTTCAACGGCTTCCAACGGCGACATAACCCCAACGGGCATTTTTAGGAAATTGTGCCCATAACCGTATTGGTGATCTATGAAGGCCTAGCACTGATGTTGTATGCCAAAGGCTGAAGTTCGTTTTGGGCATGTTGGGAAATTCTGGGACTCACACGAAGTCCAAGCACAACAAGAAAGTCATCGTCAATATTACATAAGTAACGTACCTCAATCTACCCATGTCTGTCCAGTTTCGATGTTTTAGCATCCTGCGGCGCACCTTAACCGCTACGTGCTTGTGTACCTTTCGAAGGTGCCATCATTCCCGGCGGCAAATCCAGATATCCCGATGACTACAGCGTAGATGAAATTGAAACTCCGCATTGTGGCGGTGCAGGCGAGACGTACGCAAGACTTCGGAATATCCCGAACACATCAGATGGTCAGCTTCAACGGCGGAATTCTATCTTATCATTATTCTTTTGCAATTGTTTTGAACCGGACATCACTTGAAACAAAAGGATACACTGTTCGAACAATATTCTAACAAACCTCCAGTGACACATTTATTTGACTCCTTCTTATCAAAGGCATTAGGTTCGTACTTTTGACTGTGATCGCCCAAATGATGTCATCATAGTTTATGCCGTAAGTCGCGGTCAAAGTACTGAATACGAAAACCTTGAAGTACGAGTCATGCCATGCGAAGCATCGGCCCTCCCCCCCCCAAGTAATTCCATATAACAGTACCAATTAGAAGGGGCATGGCAGTGCGTGTGCCCCCTCCAATTAGAGGCAGATTCAGTGGATCCCCACATGCTGCAGTTTATGTTGCGGATATGCCGCACATATGCTGCAGAAACACTGCAGCATACACCGCCGTTTGTAGGAAATGTTTCAGGGATGTATCCGCCGCGATGTTGCGAAACAAATGTTTGATCATCACGGAATGCTGTGCCAAACATTTTTAAAATATAAATAAGTGAATCACACAAGGCTTTTGCAAGGTGCTGTTGGGGAAACATTTTTCAAGAACCTTTCCAGGATATTCAGCTATATGTCAAGGAGACCATTATGGGACTAATTTTTTGGCATTCAATAGCACAAAAAGAATGTTGATAATAGATGGAAAACAGGGTAGATATACACTATACTAAGGCTGGAAGCTAAACTATGTACTTCACACGCTGGCGCGAAAGACGCCAAACCCCGCTCGCCCACCTTCCTGCCGATCTGCCCCAATTAACATAAGCCCTGCCGAATGAGCTGCATGACATGCGTGAGCGTGCAGTAAGTCACAGAGACGACTGTGCCTGTGACGAAACGGCCGGGGTGCTCGAGTGTTAAGTGGGGGTCCACTGTGCATGCGAAAAAGAGTAATAAGATGAGTCAAGAGGCTGGGAGGGAGAGAAGGAACTCACAATTGTCGCATGAGAACAAGGTGCACACCGACTCGGTCAGTCCTCCGCCAATCTCGTCCCCTTTGTCATCGTCTGATGGCGTATTCACGGCCTCCTCGAGGATCTCTTCATGCGCGCCTGACACGCCGTTGTCAGAGCCGGATTCGCTAGCCGTGACTTGCGACGCAGTCAATGGTTCGGCAATGTGGGGTTGCAAGTGAGACTTGACATTGGATTGAGCCAATTTGCATTACTTGAGGCTGACAAGCTTTTGAATTGGATAGGTGACATGGTTTGAGCTTGGCGCAGATAGATTGTGAGAGATGGGTTGGAGGTGGAGAACTCAAAGGGATATGGTTGGCCGGTGTGAATACTCGTAACGGTTGGAGAGCGAGAACAAGAATTGCCATCTTGAAAGATTGCTGATTGAGGCTTCAGATGAGATGGGAGCAGTCCAGGTGGTGGCATATTGACGTGCAAGTTCAATTCGACGCAGCAGTGAGTGGAGAAAAGGACAAAAAGACGGACTGCTGGCACCAACATTGTACTTGTTTGTTCTGATGCGCACAGACCCAGTCAATCACATGTTCACAACTGACAGTTCTCTTTCGTTAAATGTTACGTCGTACTGTACTGAGAAATTCTGGCCTCTTCTGTTGTTGCATGGTGCTGAGGAGCTCCCTCCCCTCATAGATTTTGATGAATGCTGCCAAACATTGAATGGAGATCAGCATAAAATGTAAATTAGATGTCAGTTTAACATTGAGGGAACATCTGCCGAATATACGACCAATGTTGTCAAGAAAACATTCATACGACATTTGTTCGAGAACATTTAAATGTTTCGTCAAATCATTGATCAATGTTGGCCAGCAGAGGTTTTGATAACATCGGACTGAAATGGCGGTGTATGGGACTTGAAGTAATATTTAGTGGGTGTATTATGTAACCTCAGGGCGCGCGGCCCGACGGCGCGCCTCCCGCCGTCCCAAAAAGGAAATCAGCCAAAAAAAAATTGTAATAAAATGAAGTAAGATAATATACATGTATCTATCAAGAAGTGAGGGTGTTGTGCACATTTTACGCTATGTACCGTTGACCAGGAGGCCCCCTGCGCTTCCCTACAACTACATTCTGCCGATGCGAGGCGGCGGTGGACTTGGTGTCAGCGCTGCTGGCAGCGGTGGCGGCGGGATCGGTGTTGGGGGTGCTCGTGCGTGCCGCAGGACTGCTGGCAGTGGGCGTGCCAGCGACAGGCGTGCTGGAGGTGCTCATGAAGGGGCCTTTGGGGTTGCCGGCGGTGGGCGCAGCGACACGAGGCTTGGGCTTTGGCTTTGGCCTCGGGGGAGGCAGGTGGCACACTCGTCTTCGAGGCTGCTTTCGTACGGGGCGCATCGTCGCTCTTGCGTTTCTTCTTTCGCCCTCCACCGTCGCCGCAATCCGACCTCTTCTGGATCCGCCGTGGGTGCGAACTCTCGTCTTCACCCGCCCTGGCGTGCTTCTTGCGAGTCGGCCACTCGTCGTCGTCCGCCCGCTCGTCCCTCTTGCGTTTTGTGGTCTTGGCAGGACCGCGCTTGCCATCGGCATTGGTCTTGCGACCCTGCCTCGCGAGGCTGAGAAGCCTCTTGCGCTTCTCCTGCACCGACATGTTCGCAATGGCCTGCAGGGGCGCGACTCATCCTCCTCCTGTTCATCGTCGTCATCCGATCCCCGCTTGCGCGCCGCTCTCTTCGGCCTCGATCGGGTCTTGCAGGGGCGCGACTCATCCTCCTCTTCTTCATCGTCGTCATCTGAACCCCGCTCGCACGCTGCCCTCTTCGGCCTCGACCGCAAACCACGGCCCGATGCCCTCGGCGCCGCCTTCTCCTTCACCTTGTGCACCTTCTCGTGCGCCTCGCCATTCTTCACCATCTCCTTAAACTGGGTGAGGAGGCGTGATTTCTCGCCTGCGGTGAGCACTTTCGACTTGCAAGTGCCGCACTTTAGCGCGTCGCGGAGGATGCGGAGGGGCCCGATGGCGGACTGCTTTGACATGCACTTGAAACCGACCCCCTCGGGCCACCCGACGAGCCCGACGTTCTTGCCTTCAACGATCGCCTTGATGTAATTTTTGTAGTTCATGGCGACCTTTGTCTTCCCTAGAATCGCCTCTAAAATAAACAAGATAATCAGTATCGTCAAGCAACGCATAAGTGAGGGACTTACGGAGACCTGCTTTGATGATTGCTGTGCACTCCTGTTGCATGGCTATCAGTGTATCGCTGCCAGTCTCCCCTGAGAATGTATCAGCCATATATCGCTGGCAAATTCACAAGACGCTTGCGTACCTTGCTCGCGGTTCACCGCCCACAACTCAAACAATGTGCTTATATCCGCGGAGTCCTTCTTCAAGCCCTCGCAGAAGAAATCCAGCGCGCCCCGCGACTGAATTGTCACGGGGACCAACGTGGCGTGGATGTGGACACGGGTGAACATTGCAAACCCGATCATCCCCGTGCGCTCTGCGAGACCCGTAATCTGCGACCATGGTCAGGATGAAGCACTGGGCCGGATCCATATAAGACGTACCTCCCAGCCGGTACGGTAACCACTTTGCAAAGTTGCATGATAGTTACTGTGGTGAACATTGCAAGGCCACCTGCTAAGCTGATAAGGAAATTTAATGCAAAAAAAAGTGGCCAAAACCAGGATTGAACTTGTGACCATTAGATAACACAAGGAGCTGAGGTCATTACCACTACACCACAGTGGCTATACTAAGCAGGTTGTCTTACCCAGCTAGGGTAAGCCTAGGCTTACCCTACCTGGGACTGCTGATACCCACACCTAAGGCAGGCAAGCTGCCCTAGGTGTTTGAAGTTTGTTTGCCACTATTTATTATGTATTTTGGGGTGCCTCCAAACCCTAACCAACCCTAACCAACCCTAACCTCTAACCAAAAATATAAATGTACCTAGGAAGAAGGCACCTGACCCTAACCCTAACCTTCTAACCCGAACCCTAACCACCCTAACCACTAACCAGGCCCTATGCGGGCCGTACAAGGTGAGTGCAAGGCTGATTATGTCTTTTGTTGATGGACCTAGCTTTAAATATATAGTACCAAGTATCTCTATGGTGGTGTAGTGGTAAGAGTGATGGATTAATTGATGTCCATCACCTAAAGGTTTTTGGTTCAATCCTGGCTACGGCCTTTTCCCTTTTCACTAAGATAAACCTTTCGGGGATATGATAAGGATTATAAGGTGGCCTTGCAAAAAACACCACACTAACTGTCATGAACTTTGCAAAGTGCTTACTTGGTCTAGTGCACCTCCAACATCAACCGCTCAACCGTGCGCTTCGCATCCGTGCTGGCGGCGAGATTGTTGGCTCGCTTCCCATGGTACTTGTGCTTGCGTTTCGCCACCAAATCAGCCATCATCTCCTCCTCCTCCTCCGGCGTGAATCCCTCCAGCATCGACGGGTCGACCGTGACCATGCGCTTCACCTCGGGGATCTTGTACCTTTCACCCAAGCCGCGGTCTTGACAATAACACAGGAGAATCAAGCAGAGCAAAGGAAATCGAAGATGAGTACACATACCTTCATTCAAGTCGCGCATAATGTGCGAGATCTTGGTGTTGTAAAGGCTGGCTTTGCGCCGCGTCTTGAAGGCGGAGGACGAGAGCATCCGGCGGCGCACTTCCTTCACCTTCATCCCATGCTTTGCAGACAACGCCTGCACGTGCTCCTCATGCTCTACCTCCAACCCGTCGAGGTCCGCCGCAAGGTTCTGCATTTTGTTCGTGGTGTCCCCCCGATGCTTCCGCGCAGTTGCGCGCACATTAACACCAGGCTCGACCCGCCGGTGCTTCCGCACAGGGATGACAGGTGCGCGACGGTTGCGACTCCTATGTGTTGTCGTCCCGAGGCCTGCCAGCTGTTTGTCCTCGTCCTCCCAGGCTGCGTCTCCATCGTTCAGTTCGAAATCGACGGCGCGGTGCGTCTTCTCCGCGGTGCGCTGAGGCGGCTCAGCGGGATCTCGGGGCGGGTCTGAAGATAGTCGCGGGGGGCTTGGTTCGGAGGGATGAGGGGAATTTGGCGTGTCGGCCATCAAGACGTCAAGGGAGGCTGCAGGATGAGGAGCCCAGATTTTCCTTGTTTGCGGCTTGTTTGTTCCCCAGAGTACGTGTTGATGCGTTGGACAAACGAGTCGAAGTGGAAAAGGGGATGAATACATAGTAGATTTGGCGACAGGTAAAAAGAGCGGTGACAGACCTGGTATTGGGGCACCCGGGCATTTATTCAAATCTGCTCGAATTGCAACATACTATAATGTACTTCATTACATTATGACGTCATCTCACGAGGGCTATTGCTGGCCTGGGCAGTTAGCTAAAAGGGATATAATGTGTCTCGAACCATTAGAAAGGCGCTGGACAACGATCCTGGTAAAGGGTTGAAGTGAGAAGCCGCTAGTGGAGCAATCGCGGAAAGTGCCTTACCATCCTGGAAACGGATTGGGGCTACTGCACATCCCTGACTAAGGGCGTATTACGACGGATTATCCTTCTGAACCAGAAGGATCATTATTAGACATCATCTGACGTCTTCAGACCCGCCAAGAGGAGGTTGGACTTGGTCGATCAAACAATTGACTAAGAAACCATACTTGGGTACTAGGAAGCGGCGGCTATCACAGTTTTCAGACAAATCACTGTAGCGGTTCAAAGTGGAACCAGTTGGGCGGATGGTTAACAAGGAGGGTAGCGGAGTGCTGACGAGGAGGTCGGCTAAAAGTTGACATATCAACAATATTCCATCACGATCGTTCTAAGCAATGTAGATCTTGACTCATCGCTAAGCTCGGCTCGTTGATGTTTCTTATAAATCTCTCTCAATTTTACTAATCGCTTGATATCTGACAGGAGTTCATCGGCTAGCTGCCATACCACTAGTCATATACCCTGAACCCTATTGTTCGTTTGTATCAGTCTAGTTTATATTTAGAATCCTGTAAACATATTTAAGTGGATGGTTATGGGAGGAACACCAGTGAATCTCACCCCACCTGTTGGACGCGAAGTTACTAGACTTCACGCTTAACCGGTCGAGTAGGCATTCATTCGGAGACACCCAGAAGCTATACCAAGTTTCGTTTGTTATCCCAGTTTTGAATATTATCTGTGTTGGATTTGGATCTTTATAAACGACGCGTGGACATATTGGATAAACGGAACGGACGCGTGGAATATAAGGAAACGAATCGGACTTGACAATTGGTTGTAATCTCGCAAGGATTAGCAATCGCGGATACTATTTGGAATCAGGATTCATAAGAATCACTTGCGTTTTGCCTCGGAGTACATTCTCCAAACCTAGACCCACATCACACAAAAACGTTGAACATAAAATCTCGTCTGACTATCCGCGATTGCGCCTAGAACGGATTCGAGCAGTTTATCTATACGACTTGTGGACCTGTAAAGTCTTGCTTCTCAAAGAGAACTAAAGTTCAAATTGCCACAATCTATACTGGATTGGAACCCCGAACTTGCACGAGGATTATAGTGTTTGAGTTGTTGTAGTCACTTTTATCGAACAGTGTATTCATTTACAAGGTTTGGTTTGTGGTTATTTCACCGCTAGCCCCATAGTCACCGTTTCAGCGGGCACACAGATGAGGAGCGGAAGAAAAGAGGCCACTACGGCAGGTACGGCAGCTACGGCAGCCCCACGGGGAAAACATAGAAGATTCAAGATGTCATGATTGAGAGAACATGCCATAACAGCTAAACATAGGACAACCCACATACCCTGATGGTACAGGGGTTGTGGGTGTTGCCTTTAGCTATAAAAATGCTCGATGAGATAATCACAACTCTGTACCATCGGGTATTTTGGTTCAACTCCCTCTGTGGGCTTTTTTTTGCCCTTTTCTGCACTTATGATGAATATTTTCAGTCAATTCACGCCAAGTCATCGCGCAACGGAAATTTCATCAAATTTAATTTCGCGCTGCCAGAAACCATCGTTGTATGGCAACCTGAACACCAGCTACAACACGAAGACCAGATACAAGTCGTCATATAAAAAACAGCTTCAAAATATCAAATCAAATTACAAAAAAATGCCTCCAAACGGGTGCCGCAGCCTTACTTGCCCATTTTGCCAGCCTTGCCCGCGCAGTACCCCACCAAATCCTCGCAATCCACCACCTGCACCGTGTCCTCCAACCCTATCTCCTTCACAGCTTTCTCTCTGGGAAATTGTGTCAAAATCAGGGAGCCAGAAAATAAATGAATCTCATGCGTCTTTGTAGATTTTGCGCGTCGAGCTGTTGTACAGAAGGCGCGCGGAGGATGACTCGGACGCGCTCGATCCGCCCGTGGAGCTTCCACCGCCGGAATGGTGAAGCGTGGGACGAGCAGGGGACGGCTATTACATCTCCCGCAAGAAGGTGGACAGGTGGGCAAAGAGCAGGCTGGGCGAGATGCTGCTCATGCAGGCAGGGAATTCGGTAAGTTGATAGTCTTGCGATATTTGTCGACGCATATGCTGATGCCCGACCGTGCAGGGCGACAATAATCCTTGTGCGGACAGGTGGAACAATATGATCAACGACGTGACGTTGAAGATGTGGGGGATCTTCGATGAAACGGGGATCTTCCTGGCCCTCTGTCGCCATGGGTTCGTGTTGGTGCTCGCTGACATGATCAGGAGCGGTGAACTGTGTGTAGTGTGCTCGCGAACGGCTACTCTGACTAACACTTGAGCATGGAGGGCAAAGTACCCGCTGGCCGTAGTCAAGGAACTCCTCGACGTCTTCGAGATGGATCTGGGCGCTGGGTACGACGTCGGGTGCCATTTCGGGGCGACGGTGGAAAAACAGCGACCTTGGGGACCTCGTGAGGGAGAAAAACCTGAAGTGTCTCGTGGGGTCCTTCCACGGACACGCCCACAACCGCCTTTGCCAGCTCAGGTTCCTTGCAACGTATGTTGAGGGGATGGGCCTCGAGGATCTGGAAGGCTGCGAGCGCTTTTTCTCGCGCTCCAACGGCCTCGCAAAGTCCTGCCGTTATGCGAGCAGGTTCCACTGGCAGCAGGAAATCACAACATACGTGAAGCACTTCGACAGCTTCGAGACGTACGCAAATCTCAGTACGTTGTCCCCTCTCAAAAATTTGGCGGACCAGCTAACCGCACTCCCTAGGCAAATTCCTCTGCAATAATTATCGCCAAGCGCTGACGATCCTGAAGACGGAGCCGACGCTGATGACCTGGATGCTGCAGGAGGGTATCCATAGTTGTGAGGAGTTCCACCAGTGGCTGGAGGAGAAGACGTATCTCCTCGGTCTCAAGGATGCGCCGAAGACAAATGTGGAGACTCTCGAGATGGAGTATGTCCAGAAGCTGGTGAATCTCAGTGCGAGCCAGTGAGTCTTTGGTTTCTGCCTACCGTACTTGAATCTGAAACTTTCCGGGGCAAAATACAGCGTCGTCGCTGCAGAGGCGAGACGGGCGAGGAGCGATGATGCGGTGTACGCACCAGGCATGCCAAAGGCGGAGTTGGCGAGACTGCACGCAAAGGAGAAGGTCGAGAAAGATCTCGAGAGCATGCAAGAGCTCGAGAGAGTGCTGGAAATTGTCGAGCGCTGGACGACTATGTCTGTGAAGTGGGTGTCGACAACGGTGGAGATCAAGAAGAGGAAGTACCAGCTCGCTCTCGACGCACTGGAACTCCTCATCGTGGAGCGCATCTTTGAACTCACAAAGATGAATCAATTGCAGACCGGTATGTGATGAATGCAATTGTATTTCGTTCGTACTAACCTTGTCTAATAGGCTACAAGATGCACAAGCATATCGCCAAGGCCCTTCAAGCGAGATCAAAGGCAGTCAGAAACACCATTGACCGCTACAATGCTGCTGCCAGCATCTTGGACCCTCCCATGCCACCACTCACCTGGGATCAAGTAGTCGAGTACGCATTCCTCGCAGACTTCGACATCCTGCGGGACGCGCGTGCAGAGGTGCAATCCCGGCCGTGGACTCGGCCTGCCTACTGGCTGGCAATGGATTGCTACTTCAAGATCTTGCGCGCAAAGGAGGAGATCAAGCGCCTGAATGTCGAAATCCTGCGCGTTGTTACCTGGATTCGTGACGAAGACCGTTTCCTGCGTAGGATGGAACGAGGGTTGAGGGAGACAGAGGGGAAGTCCGAGGAGGAGATCAAGGCGGACATTCAGATGGCGGTACAGGTGCAACTGTATCGCCAGCGCCGTGGCCGCTTCGATGACACCCACATGCGTAGGTTCTGGGCATTGGCGAAGAAGCCCGGGTTTACTGCTTCTCTGAGGCCTGGAATCTCGGTGGAACGGCGGGCTGCACAGGAGGCACTGAGGGAGGCACGGGAGGCAGCGCGCGAGGCTGGAGCCGAGAATGAGATGGCGGTCGATGAGACGGTTGTGGTGGACGCGGAGATGAGCACGTCGCAGGGGCCTGAGGTGGATGAGGGCTGGGAAGATGTGGATGCCGAGGAGGATGCGGAGGATCGTAGGGTACGCGCGAGCTTGGTGGAGGAGTCGGACAATGAGGACGAGGGAGACGAGGCCAAAGAGGAGGCGGTATCGGGGTTGCTGTACCGCATCTCGATGCTCGCAGTCGATGGCGAGGAGCAGGGGAGCAGGGATGAAGCTTGATTATTTTATTTCTATTTTATATGACTTTGTTGTAGTACTATGATTTTTTTTTGGCTGATTTCCTTTTTCGGACGGCGGGAGGTGCGCCGTCGGGCCACGCGCCCCGAGGTTACATAATACACGCACTAAATATTACTTCAAGTCCCATATGCTGCAGTGTTTCTGCAGCATATGTGCGGCATATCCGCAGCATAAACTGCAGCATGTGGGGATCCACTGAATCTGCCTCTAATTGGAGGGGGCACACGCACTGCCATGCATGCCCCTTCTAATTGGTATTGTTATATGGAATTAACAGGTGTATTTTCCAGCATTATAAAACCCAGTATCTTATTCCTAGCCCCTATCCCTGATTCTAACCAGTCGAGGCGGGATGCAGAGTTAAGGTGTGCTGCACTTGCCCTAACTCCTCGTAAGTGGTCCACCGGTACTCAGGCATTGGAGGGGACAAAAAATAAAGACAGCGAAAAAATGGTGTAGCAGAGGGTTGAACCGAGGTGGAATACGTAGCAAAAGGACACAATACTGTACCATTTCGACCAAATGTTCACTGGGTGTCACCTGTCACCTAAGGTATTCATTTTGCAAGGTGTTCAATTCTCGGCAATCATGGGAAAATCCCCATATATGGCAGTCCGGCGAATGCCGGACCAAAAATTTGGGTGTTTTTTCGCCTAATTAGGCCACAAAATTGAACCGTCACCGTCACCTAGGCCAAAAATGTTCAGTTCACGACCCTCTGTCACCCATCACCTGAACATTTGGTCGAAATGGTACAGTAGCCACTAGACTAGCAGCCCCAACAAAGACCGACGTTGACCGGAAACCTCATGGTGTCCAGGAGGGCGACCCGTAACAATGTGCTGGGTGGATTGGATCGACTTCCGGCTACCCTGGATGGAAATGCATTTATGCAGACACGTGACGGCTCAAGTCAAGGTACTGTGGGACTTGGCATCGGGATTGCAACTGTGCCACTACCCACTAAAACCACCCGCGGTGCGTGGGATTCGAACCCACAACGTAATCCCGCGATCACGTTAGCCGGGACCTTCCGGCTGGGGGAAGGTGACATAAGTAACCGCTTCGCCACCCGCCCCCCATCTTGCGATGCTCTTCCCTCGAGCCGAGTTTGGACTTTCCCTGCCCATCTCTGGAACTCTTTCTACCATAGAGCACATAAACACAAAAATCATTTCAATTGCACAAAAGTTCCCATTGTGCAACTGGACTCTAGTCATGTCACTTTGATGTCACGCATCAGGAAAACCAAATCATGTAGCTATGATGGCTAGTGAGTGCTAGACGCCGCTAGAGAGCCTATGCAGTGCGCGGAGAAACGGATGTAGCTATGGAATTACTACATAGCACTCCATAGCAGCTCATAGCAGCTCATAGCAGCCCATAGCGTTGCTAGGCGTTGCTATAGCTCGCTATGGCTCGCTATGGACGCGGTTTTCCTGATGACTGCCAAGTGCGCGCCTCTACTGTCGAGGACATGGACATATCCGGACCGACACTTGCAAGCCAACGATACCCAGTTGCCTTTCAAACTCGACCAATTTTCTGCAATCTACAATGATCTTGAGAAATGAGTTGTCCCTCTCGTACCGGTCACTCCACCGAATTGGAACTCGAAGTTTAGGAACCCAGCGGAACATTTCGCATCCGTGTTCATTCTGCGCCGCAGCGATACTTACATACCTGGGGAACTCTACTCGTTCGTTTCTTTTTTGTCTTCGAACTTCCTCATCTAATAACTCCAGACAGCAAAGGAGCGCCATCTAATCTCCACAACAGAATGATTTAGGCTGCTCCAGTTATTTCTGGTCTGCGACTATTTTCCGTCTCCCCACTAGTAGTGCCGGGCTTCGGGGGCCTCGGTTTAGCCAGTGCGCGATGACGTCGACGCAGCGACTCGTCGCACCCTCTTCTCGTCCCGAGTTCATACGATCTGATTCGAGTCGCGGCAGTTCAAGTGCTTCTGATCATCAGGCAAGATTCTACATCTCGGGTGGAGGGGCTGAAGGAAAAAAACACTACACTCTCCAATGGAATATCCTTCCTACCTTGGTGTCTATTACTTTGTTTTCGGACTTGCTGGTATGCTCCTATTCGTTCGCGCTGCTTCTTCACTCAACCCCTGCTCAAATAGTAGCCCTGACTGCAAGAACACAACCCTTTCCAACGCGTCCGCTTGGAAGCGCTGCTGCTACTGCTCCCAGCCTAGAATTTGTTCGCTGCCTTTTAGGTGTTTTCTTTCCTCAAGCTTGGCGGCCTTGAACCTGGATACTATCCAGATCACCGAGACGACCAATACCGCCCTCCATACTTCAAGCTTCAAGCCCTACCCAGTTTTCTTCTCAATTCCGATTTGCATCCGCAATAATACATTGATCCTCCACATCAAGTCGACCATCGCACCGATTCTTGGGACGCGGGATAGTCTTCAGGCAAGGTTGGATTCGCCGGTAAGTTCGACTTGAGCTGATATGGCCGAGCGAGAATCACATGTTGCAAGCGGTGTCTGATTGGGTTGTACTTTCAACGTAGGTCTGTTCAACGGCGCCCTGTATTCTTGTCTTGCGTGCGCACCGACTAACTTCGAAGTGACACTAATCTGATATTATCAGATGGGCCACATCCGTAAGTGCTGTGCGCTGTATACTCTCACAGCACAACATGAACCGCTGGCCCCTCATGGGAACGCGTTAGATCGCACTTCCCCGGATGAAACCAAGATGGGACCTGTCAATCGGGTCAGTCCACATAGAAGTTCAACGGCGCCTGTTTGAATTTTATCGGGTATCTACATCAACTAATTTCAGACGCGGCGCTAATCTGATATACCGTGTATCCGTGTGTCCGATGTGCCGCCACGCTACTTTCACAATGCGTACTCGATAAGAAGATTGTTCCTCAGTCAATCGGGTGAGTTTGAAGAAGAGTGTTGATGGGTAATAGGTTCTGCGCCGTTTTTAAAATTTCTAAGGAGACAAAGGGTTAGAGAGGTGGTGATAAATTACATTTGTTACAAAACTTCATAGAATTTGAAAGCCTCTGTGCTGAGGGAAGAGAATCGGAGAAAGCTGACATAAGATTTCACAATAGGGGCGCACTCCAATCAGATCCCCGTGGTAAACACAAGACTACACTTCTGTCACTTCCCACATCGCGATCTGACGGCAAATCACACTTTATCTCGGTTTGCTCGGGCTTGTTCTTTGCTTCTGCGGTCCAAGAGGTGGTAGTCTCTAACTCGAATATCGTGCCAGTCCGAGGACTTCCGCTGATGTTCTGTTCCATCCAGCCTATCTCAATGGCCTCATCTTCTCAAGCTGTCGTCCACAATATCGAACCGCCCTGGATCGGGATGCTCTCGGTGACCAAGGACACGTCCGCCAAACATACCGGAACCTGTGAGCTCTGCGGCTGCCACACGGACCAAATCACCACGCATCACCTCTACCCACGAGCGACAGTACGAAAAGCAGCCAAGAGCGGATTTCCCTTCACACTCGAGCAGAAAGAGTCGGTCGCCGCCACGTGCTGGCCGTGCCACTGTATTGTCCACCGATTGATACCGGCCGACATTCTGGCCGCCTCGTTTCACTCCATCAACCTGTTGAGGACACACGGCGGCAGTACGTAAATTCTAGGGCTCTCTGAGGCGGAGTTGTTAACCCTCGCACAACAAAGTTCAGGCTTGGCTTCGCTGGGCACAGCAGAAGTCGATAATGTACTTGCACTCATTGATGATCCCACACACTCCGAAGGTTAAGAAAGCCAAGACAACGCGAGGATCCTCCCTGCCTCGAGAGTCTCCGAAAATTCAAAGCGCCTTGGACACCATTTGGGCTGAGAACCAGGGCGGCTTTCCGAGATGGGAAGGTAAAGTGAATAAAACGCGTGGACACGCACTTCGACAGCAAGTTCGACGTCTCGTCGGATCGAGTAACGTTAGGAAGCCGGACATCGAGGCAGCGATGAGGACGAAGCCGGAGTGGCAGGAGTGGCACCAGTGGGTCTTCCGCAGCGCGCGAGGGATTTGAGTTGGCAGGGTAAGAGAGCGGCCGACGTGGAGGGAAGTGCTTGGCCGTAGAAGGATGGATGGTATTTCTTGTTCCTCTACTCTACTATCCTTTATCACACTTCAAATGAAATTCATCTATTTGACAGTATTTCGCCTATATGTCTATATGTACACTACTCCTTGAAGTTCATCACAATATGGGTTTGGTCCACCGGGAATCTTTGGTGAGCCTGATTCGAGCCCTACCCAGCTTCCCTGTCAATTCAGATTCACATCGACAATAGGACATTAATCCGCCACATCGAGTCAACGATTGCCACAATTTTTGGGGATGCAGGATAGTATTCAGACGAGGTTTGTTCGTGGAAGTTGGACGCATCCTCATTTTCCGCGGAGAATAAGCTGGAGGCTCCTCGTCTTTGTGCATGCAATTCCTTGAACATCGGCGCGACAAGGTCGCAGCAGCCTGCAGAGGTCCACATCTGGTAGCGAATTTGCACCACGTATAAAATCATCAAGTGTCCCCTCCATACCCAGAGGATACAGGCTTATTCTCATCGTACGCGCGGACGAAATAGTCCAAACTTGCTTTTCTTTCGGTGCATTCGTGTGTTGCCTTGCAATCTGGGGGCTACGTTCCAGTCGTCGACTTCAAGTTGCGGGAGAATAGGTAATTTTGAAAGAAGGGCAAGGTGATCGACCTGGCACCATAAGGCGGGCAAGTGAATCCACTGATTGACGGATAATGGGCCACGGTATTCGTTCTTCTCGAGTTGGCATCAAGTTAGGCCTTAGACTGATTTATGGATTATCCCCACAAGCTATTAGCTACAGCTAAGTATACCATGATAACTGTCTGATCTCGGGAGTTGTATAGCAAGAGGAATATCAATCAAGAATAAACTTCGGATCTCGGAGTGGTGCGGCAAATGAAGGGCTGCATGTCATTGCGGTCCTCCACTTCGCTGCATCCACGCTGTGTGTCTCTCAAACTCGTCCTCCTCTTGATGCAGAACCCATCTCTCTTTCGGTGCGAAACTCAAAAACTCAATCTGGCTACCTTGAAAGTCTCGGCCGCCTCGTACCGAACGTCTTCTGGAAAATCCGTTCTTGTTCTGGAATCCTACGGTAACCACGTTCATTCCAAAAATACCCTCATGAACGACAGATGTCTTACTCACCCACTCTCTCTCACTCTTTCGCCACGGGCAAGGCTACGATCACTCCTCCCCGCTTTCGCCGTCCCTGCGTTATACCCTGCTCGTTGTGCCTATTCTATCTATCTTGGTACGACTAGTATTGCTATCTTCTCCACGCAGGCAATCTTCCTGTGTCTGCTCAATACCCACATCTCCTTAAATCCTACGTCTGGCGTTTCGCATGACACCCTGCGACTGTTGAATCCTGCCGTGATTCCTTCTGTTACCCCTTATCTCCCGCCCCAACCGTAACCGCAACCAAGTAAGCAAGCAAGCTGCCTTTCTATCGCGCGTTAACTTTGATACTTCGACCATCTTTCGTCAACACGTAGGCTGCAATGCGTGCCTGGTATTGTTACTGTGCATTGCTGCTATCGACGACATACGACGCATCTGAATGGCTCGGGAAGACTGGGAAGTAGTGAACGCCACTCTCCCAAGCACCCACAAGATTGTGGATTTCTCTTATCCCAACTGTTAGCGCTACTCCGCAGGCGACGATTCCCCGTCTTATCCCGATCTCTGGATACGAACAGCGAACAGGCTATGTACTCGCAAACCATATTCACACCACGATCCCCGCCGATATCCTCGTTTGCTGTATTAGTATAGCGAACGTGGGCTCAGAGTCTTTGTATCCGAGTGCAATATAACATGCGGGGTAACTTGACGAAGTTCTATCAGTGGTCGCCGTTCAACGCTTCAGTGGGACTTACGAATCACGATCGTCTGCATTAACATGACCTGCCAGTTTCCAGACCAGTGCGTTCATGACGCCGCATTAAGTATTCTAAGTAACCTTTTATTCGCGGGTGTCAGGGTTGAACTGAGCACATAAGTTCACGATGTTGCATCCCCACGACGAGATGCTGATTCGCAGCTGCACAGAACACTTACAGCTAGGGTGCTTGAAGACCAAGTCATTGGTCAGGAGCACGAGGGATGCTGCTGCACGACGTCTAGTGATAAGTACCGTGATGGGGGCTGATAGGGATCACAGTGACTCACACTGCCCGATCGTAACAAGTGTCAAGATCGGCATTCGGGCCTCGGCCCCATCACGAAAAGAAGCATCGTCCTCGTGTCTACCACGTTGTGTTTCGTCTCTTGTCCTCCACTTCCACTACCTCGGTGATACCTCTGTTTCCTTGGTCAGTCTGGCTTCTGTAGAAATCTTGCCAGGTGCACTGGTTGATAACTTCCCTCCCAAGGTCGGTACGGCATCATGCTTCCTTCAGATTGTGATTCTCGATCACTGTACATTACTGGTGCGGGATTGCTTTTTCTTGTGATGCCAAAGTAATTGGTCATTTTGCATAGGCGGCCAAGGAGGTCTGGGTGGTGGGGGCCATGAACAGGGTACCGGTGGCCCCGGAGGGCCTGGGCTGGGTCCCACTGTGCATATCACTGCACAGCAGTTAATTGCGCATAATCTGCATACCACAATTGGTTTGGAGCGAGCATTTCAGCTCAGCAACATCCGAGCATCTCAAATTGCCAACCATTGTTCCCCTCCATCAAGAATATTTCAGGGCAGGCAGAATATTCTGGACAAAATGCATCATTTTTTCATGGATAGTGTGGGTGGACAACACATTTACTTGTTATATGGCCTTGGTGGTGGAGGAAAGACACAGATTGCTCTGAAATTCATAAACGAATCATCTCGGTGAGCTTGATCATCCAAATGAGAAAAGTGTGTTGATCCAGTTTCATTTTCCAGGTTCTCAGACATCTTTTTTATTGACACCAGCACCATTGTGACAATTGAGACAGGTCTCAAGAACATAGCTATTGTGAAAGGTTTTGGGGATTCCCCACAAGATGGCTTACTATGGCTTACCAGCAAAGCTGAGGAATGGCTTCTTTTGTTTGACAATGCAGATGACCCAAGCATCAATCTGAATGATTTTATTCCTCAGTGCAATCACGGGAGTATCGTTATCACCTCTCGAAATCCTGGACTGTGTGTGTACACTGGGTTGCATTCTCTTGTGTCAGATATGGAAGAGGAAGATGCAGTGGCATTGTTACTCAAAAGTGCTGCACAAGAGGCCACAATTGGTACTGAACAAATTGCGACAGAAATTGTGAAGGTAAGACAGCTGAGCCTTGGAACCCATTCAATTTTGATAGGTAATACTTTCTTAGGCATTGCACTATCTACCTCTTGCAATTGTTCAGGCTGGTGCATTCATATCAAAATCTCAGGATCTTGACAGCTATTTGGCTCTCTATACAAGGAACCAAGCACTGGCTGCTCAGTGAAAAGCCTGCTCAGTCTCATGACCGTTATGCCTGGACAGTGTATACAACATGGCAAATGAGTTTCGACCGTCTAAACCCACCAGCTGCCATGTTGTTGCAGCTTTGTTCATTTCTCTATCATAATGGAATCTCAGAACACATTTTTAGCTATGCAGCCAAGTACACATTTCCTAGTCCATTGAAAGGAGAACTGCAGGTGCCCCTGGAATTCCTCTCCCATTTTCTGAGGCAAAATGGTGAATGGGACTCTCTGCAGTTTTTAGATGTCACAAATGAGATCAAGCCTATTCATTGATTAGCTTTGATGCAGAGAAGAAACTCTTTTCTATCCATCCATTAGTACATGCTTGGAGTCAAACAACAGTCAGTGATCCACAAAGATATATGTTTACTGTGGGATCTATCCTTGGGATGGCTATTTCCGAACGCCCAAGGCAGAATAATCAATTGACAAGTCTGGTATTATGTCCACATGTGGAATTGACTGTACAGATGGATGCAGAACTACCACTGATTTTCAGGCATCAATTTATATCAATATTTTGGGAAGGTGGAAAATACAAACAAACTGAAAGGCTGCTGGAAGAAGTGCTGAAGAAACAAAAAACAGCTTCTGGGTGACGATCATCCAGACACCCTGGGTACCATGGGTAATCTGGCCAACATATACTCAGACCTGGGAGAGCTTCGAAAGGCCAAAGAACTCAGTGTTATTGTGCTAGAGAAACAGAAACAGCTTCTGGGTGATGATCATTCAGATACCCTGCGTACTAGGAGTAATCTAGCCAGAACATACTCAGCCCTGGGAGAGCATGGGAAGGCCAAAGAGCTCAAGGGTATTGCACTGGAGAAACAGAAACAGCTTCTGGGGGACAATCATCCAGACATCCTGCAGACCATGGGTAGTCTGGCCAGTACGTACTCAGCCCTCGGAGAGCATTGGAAGGCCAAAGAACTCAAGGATATTGTGCTGGAGAAACAGAAACAGCTGCTGGGGAAACAGCCATCCAAACACCCTGCGTACCATGGGTAATCTAGCCAGCACATACTCAGCCCTGGGAGAGCATGGGAAGGCCAAAGAACTCAAGGGTATTGTGCTAGAGAGACAGAAACAGCTTCTGGGGGACAATCATCCAGACATCCTGCAGACCATGGGTAGTCTGGCCAGCACTTACTCAGCTCTTGGAGAGCATTGGAAGGCCAAAGAACTCAAGGGTATTGTGCTGGAGAAACAGAACCAGCTTCTGGGGAACAGCCATCCAAACACCCTGCGTACCATGAGTAATCTAGCCAGCACATACTCAGCCCTGGGAGAGCATGGGAAGGCCAAAGAACTCAAGGGTATTGTGCTGGAGAGACAGAAACAGCTTCTGGGGGACAATCATCCAGACATCCTGCAGACCATGGGTAGTCTGGCCAGCACTTACTCAGCCCTCGGAGAGCATTGGAAGGCCAAAGAACTCAAGGGTATTGTGCTGGAGAAACAGAAACTGCTTCTGGGGAACAGCCATCCAAACACCCTGCGTACCATGAGTAATCTAGCCAGCACATACTCAGCTCCTGGGAGAGCATGGGAAGGCCAAAGAACTCAAGGGTATTGTGCTGGAGAAACAAAAATAGCTTCTGGGGGACAATCATCCATGCACCCTGCAGACTATGGGTAGTCTGGCCAGTACATACTCAGCCTCCAGAAAGCATCAAAAGGCCAAAAGATTCAAGGGTAATGTGCTGGAGAAACATAAACATCTATCTTCTAGGTGACAGCCATCCAAAACACCCTGCATACCACGGGTAATCTGGCTAGAAGATTGAAAAAGTGTTAAGCAGTAGCACCAAGTATTGCACTCACAAGTGCACCCATCAAAACAATTATATATTCATTGAAATTCCAATATGTATTGTAATCTTGCTTACTTTCTGTTACCCTTGCCCTGGTCTCCTCACACTAAGTCACCTGTTGCCATGGCCTTGCAACTTTATATATTTTCTGCACAGCCAGACCATGCAAATATTCAAGCTTGGTTACCACTAGGTCACAAGAAAAATTATGTTGATAAGCCAGTAATTGGGCCATGGTTAGATACACGTAATTTTGCGTGTTTCTAATTGTGCTCATTGCTGAAACTGTTGTTTCTATGCAACAGTACTGGTTCCTGGTAGCTGTTGGGCGAACCACAGAGAAACGGGTGGACGTTCTAAGGAATTAGAACATCCATTGGCTAGTCTCACCCTGAAAACCGTAAGGGAAACGTGTAGCCAATTAATAAGTCAAGGAACTTCTTTTGACTTGTTTCCAACATCCACTTAAGCAACGGAAACAGGTCAAGGGAACGGGAGTTGGGCAATGTGTTGTGTTGTGTTGAGACGCTGAGGAGACGCGCCGGGTCACGAGTGTTTCGGTTGCCAGAGTTGCCGGTTTCCATCGAATGCGGATACACCGAAACAGGTGGTCGGCTATTCTGAGGATCCAGATCACAACTCTAAAGGTGTTCTAAGGTTCTTTCTCAAGAACCCTTTCTGGGAAACTCTAGAGAAACGGGTATCTATCGAGACCTACAAAGGAGTGTTATCAAGTTCCGCACTGGGAACCAAGGGGAGAGTTGAGATGAAGCAGAAACAGGTCGAACGAGATGCAGTGCCGATCTATCGGTGATCGACACGCCCTCTGAATAATACAGGGGTGCTGCTGACGGGTTCCTGCCTCGTAATTCGCAAGGGAACATGGTGTGCTCGCAGTTGGGAACCAATGGGAGGCGACGCTCGGAAGAACAACCGACAGGAAACACGGTTAAAGAGGTAGATAAACAGACTTTTGACTCATTGGGATTGTGTTTTGGGCTTTGTAACAGTGTCTTGGTGGTTGTATAAGTATTCCGAGGGTGTTTCTACGATGGACACAGCATCTTCCCCCGAACTAGTAGGCTATAAGCTTGCGCATTGGGTTGATCTGGGATCCTCGGCGAACGCACTCTTATAGAGTAGCAGTATTAGTCGAAATCTTAATTGTTTCTGAATCATATATTATTCTGGAAACGCACTTGGGCTCTGCCTGGAAACTGTTAGAAACTCTGCGAATCTGTTTGAACTGGGACTCTGTTGAAAGAAACATTATTGTTGTTGTTTGCGGAGCGGGTTTCAGAAAGTACCGTCTTTGGAAACAATGTTTCCACTGTGTCTAGAAACACATTCTACGCAGTTTGCTCCACCGTCTCTTTGAGATACAAAACCTCTCCCTACAACCTTTACAAGGCCCTGTACTAGGGGCTGTAACTCGTCAGGATCTCTGGAAACATGCATATATTGCCGTTTGATTTGTTGGTTGGTTGTTGGAACAGTCTCTGGACTGTTTCTGTGCCGCTCTCGAGTCAAGTGGGGTTATTTGTGTGTTTCTTATATAGGTTCTGAGCACATCAATCATCTGGAGCCCACCGCGAGGGAAGGTTCTGATCTCGTTTTGAGATAGGATTGAGCATTCTGCTGTAAAACTTGTTTGGAAACTCTTCCAAACCGTGTTTCTGTTGGGTCGTCACCATTCCTCCTAGACGAGGCTCTGGTACTGAACCAGACACATCACCTTCGGGTTTTCCTGCTCTACTTCGTGGAGAAGGAGGACTTCGTAGCGGACAATTCAGTAATCCCGCTCCGGCATCGCGTAGCACCGCGACTTCCCGTCGAGCGAGGGATACACTAGTTGCTCCTTTGCAAACTTTCACGCATCGGAAACCACCGAGTGTATCTGGTTCTCCTAGTCAAGGTCATGGACATAGCGTGTCTACTCGGGCAAATGCAATAGCTTCTGGTTCTGTTTCTTTGCCTAACACACAAAACGAACCGAGTAATCTCGGAAACCCAGTCAAGACGGAAACAACTACCGAACTCTTCTTCTGATCCAATAACGACTATGCCTACTGTTCAGGGCTTTAAAATACCCACGGCTTGGGATTCTAACCGTCCCAAGTTCGATGGCGAGACTGCCAGCAGTCTCAAATTGTTTCTTAAAACACCGAGCAAGTGTGCGATAGTGGAGGAATCGAATGGCGAACAAGAACAGAAGAAGCTTCTGCTTAATTATCTCGATGATAGCGATATCAGAGAGCAATGGCAGAGTCTCTCCATGTTTGCGGAAGCTGAGGGTTCGACGTATAAGAAATGGCGGAAACAAATCTTGCGGTTGTATCCCGAAGTGGAGGACCAGGAGGTTGGTTTCGATTCAGAAACTCCAGGACACACTTCCGCGTCAGCGCGTCCAATTTCCCGCCCCGAACTCGGGAAATTGCGCCGTTTCAGACTAGTGTTTGAAACGGAAGTAGAGAAACTGAAGAAAGGACCTTCAGCTTTGGTTGTGAACCGGATGTTAGTTGATCTGGTCCTGTCCATGTTGGAGGATGGCTATAGCCAAGAAGTGGAGGTAGCCATGAACCAACAGGGCATACACGCGATTCATGAAGGAACCGCTGTGGACGATGGAGCTTCTGACGAAGAAACGGAACCCACTACTCGGAGAGGAGACCGTTTGTCCTATAAGCAGGTGTTGAAACTTGCGGATTATATTGCGAAAAATTGGACTGGGACAACAGCGGGTGCGATGTTGCTCGATAGCCCTCGGGCTAGCACATCCACGCGCGTTCCTGGACTTATTCCAACTCTGGTTTCACGGGATTTAACTCCCATGAATTCGATAAAAACAGAGGTCAATGAAAGACTTGACGTGTTTGCGAGGCAAATGGCGCAGCTGAGAGATACGGCGATCCTGCAGGAGAAACATCTTGCTGAAAACTTGAAAAAGATGGAATCATCTTTCGAGAATACGGTGAAACTGTTGAGTCAGGCTGTTAGGCTGTCTCCTCCTCACATGGAAAACTGTCCGCATGAACAAGCTGAAGAAAGGAGGGAGCCGCGCAAGCAGTGCAAGCCTCGCCCAGAGGTGGCTTGTCATTTCTGTAATGGTCCCCACTATATCAGGGATTGTAGAACAAGGACAAATTTATAACTCTGGGATGGGTTAAGGTTGAGGATGGACAGCTCAGGCTGGGAACAGGTGGTTGGATACCTAGGTATCCTGAAAACCTGAGTCGCATGCAAAAGGTGGAGGAGCACTTCCGGAGACAAGGTGTCACCAGGGAGTCGGCCAAAGCCCAGCGCACTGGAATGATGCAGAGTTTCTACTCTAGCGCTTCCTGGACTCAGGATGATGGGTATTGAAACGGGTATGCCGACAGGATGGATCACCTGTATGATACAACAGAGGATGAGATTCGATCTGCAAAAATACAGCAGATGAGTCGCGCTCCTAGTCAGAATTATATAGCTCCATCTCCTGTGTTCCAGCAGAGTATTCCATTTCCGAGCAACCGGGGCGCAACCCCTTGCTTCAAATAGCGGTGTTCAACCACCGCAACAATTCTTACAGGTCCCACAAGGACAGTTCGCGAGCCCGCCTGTTCAGGCGAATAATGGGATCAACATTTCTCAGCTGATCCAGCTGTTTAATGCGGTTCGAGGCGAGGGAACTGGAGGTGTGGTTGACCAGTTGGTAACAACTAGGAGTGGGGGCGAAGACGGATCCTCCGTCTAACCCAAATTTTTTGGCAGACCGATGAGGGAGGCTGGTGGCCGACCGAAAGCGAGACCACCTAAAGCAGTGAAACCTCCTGAGGACCGTGTTTTCTGCTGCTGATGTAGAGCTGGATTGGAGACGGAAAGGCAAGAGGGTGGAATTCCTTCAGCCTGATGAGTTAGAAGAGGAGGAAGATGTTCCTAAAGCCCCTGTGAAACACGCAGAGAGGTGTATAGTGTTGGATGAGTCAGACGAGGAAGAGGAACCTCCGATGGGATTTGAAAAATTGAGACGGTCCACGGAGTTGAGTGGGGCGCACGTAAATCCTGCACCGCTGCACTCAGCTCTGCGTTTCAAGGAACCAACTAAAGAGAAGGCGTATAAACTGGTTTCTAAGTTCGACAATGGAAACATCATACAGAACTTAGTTAATCAAACCAGAACATGGTGCTGGACAGCGTTACAGTTGGCATGATGACAGCCATGAACGGAGAATATGCCAAGGCGCTGAGGGAGACGACATTGAAGGTGTGGAAACCGGTGAAACCAGTTATGATGGCTGGTTTTGCGGCGGAAGCACCTGGTCTTCCCTTCATGGAGGAAGATGGACACGTACGACTGAACAGCGATGCAATATCGATAGACAGTCTTATGCCCGTCGACTCTGTGTATATTTCTACAGAGAAAGATGTAGGTCTGGAACCCGGTTGTGTGGTGGTGCCAGATATTGTTCTACAATATTATTCTACTTTGGCACCAAACCAGGCACCGAAACAGATCTACGCTGCTGTAGAATCAGCCAACCTACGGGTTCTTTTCCCAGTGCTGGAAGGCCAAGAGAAACTGGATCCTGGTTCAGAAATTGTTTCCATGGCTAAGCGTGTGGCGGAACGGCTGGGTCTCTCGTGGGACCCAGACATTACTCGTCGTCACCAAAAGTAAATACTAATGGCTGCATTACTTTGTAAGCTATGGACCAATCCCAACTGCCAGTCACCACCATATGCCTTGGGGTCCCGACTATGACTTACAAAACTTTCCCGGCAAGAATCAGGCTAAGGGGTAGTACAGAGGCATCACAATATCAGCTGTTTGCCTCGATGCTACAGCATACATCAATTGACCGCTCAAAAACACTGGTAAAGAATGCAGGAAACCCTTCCAATAACAAAAGAACCTGGTAGTAGCCACTCACCCATCCTCTCTACCCCTGACAATGTTCATGCTATCCACTGCACCACTGAATGGTCATCTGGAGCCCTCGGCATCAAAACCACATGGCATGTGAAAATAAGTGCAATAGGACGAGTTTGGGATGAGTACAGTGTCCAAAAAGAGTTGCAAATAATGTACTTCGCTCTCAGGAAACCACCCAACAAATTTGGCTCCAAAGCGGCGATGAATGCACCCAGACAAAGTTGATCAATCATCAGCAGGATGTTGCCTGGCCAGACAACAATATATCGGCCTTGTTCCAAATATTCGCAAACATTTAGCACATTAAATTTGTCTGAGATGTTCTCAGGATGCATAGACATCATTCCAAGTCCTATCCATCCAAGGAGGCAATGTTGTGATCCTTGAATTTGGGACATTTGGACCAAAATCACACATCAGCAAATCGATCAATTTATCGACACCATGCCGGCTCTCGGCACAGCGATGGTCTATGCAAAGGCCGGCCATACATCCTACTGAACATGATCATGTACTTTATCTGAAAAAATACTACATTTTGTGGCCTATAATGACGGATTAGTATTTACTTTTGGTGATGATGAGTACAATATTCATGCAAAGTGTAAACGCACAGCTGAAACAATCTGCGGGCTTGGTGCGCAATGTTCGATTCACATTTGGTGATATCCATGTGTATCTGCAGGTCCACATCATAGAAACGACTGCATACGATGTCCTGCTTGGTCGGCCATTGATATTTTGACTCGCTCAACCATCCAGAACTTTAGTTCTGGCATGCAAACGATCACCATAACGGACCCGAATACTCAGAAAACGGGTTGCCTTGCCCATGCTTATGCGAGGCAAGCTTCCCCCTGATATGAAGGAGAATCAGAGGGCTACCGTTGAAGAGGTTAGGGACGAAGAGGAAGTTCCAAAACCGGCGCGTACTGCTTCGGGTGCTGAAAAGGAAGCGGATTTTCAGGGCTCTTCGAGGAGCTGATGGGAATGCATCAAGGAGGAGAGTTGGCTGTTCAGTTCGGTTTCGATAAGCAGGGAGAGTTGCAGGGTGGAAGGCTATTTGGAACCGTCAAATGGGGAGTTCTTAGATGAACTGAGAACAGCCTATTTGCTAGAGTCTCTGGACAGCCCGGAACTAGAAGAAGAAGTAGCGGTACAACTCCTACAGGAGTTTTCTGGACTTTCATTAGGAAACAGAAGGAGAAACGGACCTACGAGGTCTACACCCTAAATGCACAATTTCCGGTTCGGCTGGGGTCTGATTCCACATTCAAGAATCAGAAAGAGACTGGGAGGAGCACCAAGGAACATACGGTGGGCACTGGAGCTGAGTGCTACATGTGTTTCTGGAATGATCCTTCCTCGGAGCGAGTTGAGATACTTGACAATTCGGGAGCACCAGTCCTGAATAGCTTCACAGGGAAGAAATATAAACCTGTCGCATTAAAAACACGACCAGTGTATGCGGAATTACCAGAAAGGTTCAGGATTAAACGGCAGATAATTGGTGATCCACTTGCGGACATGCCTAAACTGTCTCCTAACCCAGGTGATTTCGTTCCTACTGGACGATACACGCAGGAGCGGATGGAAGCTATAGATAAAATCCACGCAGAGGATTTTCTGTGGCCGGAGGAACGGAAACTCATGCATCACATGGTCACAATCCAGAATAAGGTGTTTGCCTGGAATGATGATAAACGGGGAACGTGGAGACACAATCAGTTTCCACCGGTGGAAATACCCACGGTTGAACACGCAGTATGGGTTGAGAAATTGATTCCCATTCCACGTGGACAACTCACAGAATTCTGTGCGGTGATAAGAAGAAAATAGATGCAGGAGTGTACGAACCTTCGAACTCATCCTATCGTTCAAAATTCTTTGGAGTTCTGAAGAAAGATGGGAAGAGTATCCATCTGGTACATGCTTTGGAACCTTTGAAACACACACACACACACACACTGCGAAGCTATAAATCTACTTTGCCTGGAAACAATGTTTCCACTGTGTCTAGAAACACTGTTCTACGCAGTTTGCTCTACCGTCTCTTTGAGATACAAAACCTCTCCCTAACAACCTTTACAAGGCCCTGTACTAGGGGCTGTAACTCGTCGGGATCTCTGGAAACGTGCATATATTGCTGTTTGATTTGTTTGTTGGTTGTTGGAACAGTCTCTGGACTGTTTCTGTGCCGCTCTCGAGTCAAGTGGGGCTATTTGTGTGTTTCTTATATAGGTTCTGAGCACATCAATCATCGCTCCTGCTCCTTCTCTCTCGAATACAGTGTCGGCTCGCCTCCCTCGAATACAGCCCTGGCATGGGTGTCTGCGGCTCCCCCTTCCCGTCCCCCTCGCTCTCGTAGTTTGCAGACAGTGCACCAACATGGATGTTGATGCTGAGCGCAGGAGGCGTATGAGACACAAGCAGCTCAGAGCACCACAGTACTATATTCACCATGGGTTACCTGGCAATCACATATGGCCATTTGGGTCAGCTCAGTGCTGCAGAGGAACTGGTAACTGTAGTTCTAGAGGAGCATGACAAAGTGCTTGGTGAAAGCCATTCTGAGAGTGTGTGGATAATGCAGGAACTTGCATCAATATTCCAATGGCATGGTCAGCTTGAACATGCAGAAGAGCTTCTTGTTGCTGTCCTTGTGAACGGGAGGAAACTTTTGGATGATGATCATCCCCCCACCAGATGGACTATGGAGAAGCTTGCAAACTTATACCAAAGCATGGGTAAACTTCAAGCTGCAGAGGAACTGGAAAGACTCATTGGAGATCAAGAGGTCTAGCTCACATTTGCATGTCTGAGTAGGACATTACAATACCAGTTTCAATTTCTCCCTATTCACGATCCTGCCCCACTGGCTATGGTCCTCACTTTGATCTTGATTATAGGACCTTAGGCAAAGAGTCGTTTGTGAACTCCATCTGATTCCTTTTTTTTTTTTTCCTGCAGCAGCTTTGTTCACCTAAATCAGTGATCATTGTTTGATGTCTGATGCTTTTCCAATCTTTTGCCTCCAATGGTTAGCTCTATCTCAATTTCCACCATGCAGCTAGCACAGCCTTGCGTCAAATAATCATTAACTTCGCAAGTTGAACCAACCAATGTAAACCAAGCTTCAAATTAATGCTGAGGTCATCCTCTTTTTGTACCTTCCTTTCTCTCTTTCTGGCCCTTCATCTCCCTGTCTCCATCTCCCCATTGCTTGGTTATGAGCAACCTTTGTACACATTTTACTGAACTCGGGGCAATTAAACACGGATTCATTGAAGTTGAACCGCCAAAGTGATAATAGACAGGTTGTGCACAAGCCGCACACGGCTTTTGGGCATTGTGCAAAGCCATGGAGATTTTCTGAGTTCATCTAGGAAGGGTCGAACTTTCAGTGAACCTGCTGAGTGGAGGGAAGTATTTTAGACTATGGGATGGCTGTTCCATTTGTCATTCAGTTTGTAGGTGCTGTGGAATCAACGCTGGAAACTCAAGGACAAATCATTATATTCATTGGATCTGATTGGATAGCCGCATGGACAGAACATTCGAAATGATATTTGTATGAGTCATTTCCGGTGGGTTTATGGGTTCGGGATATTGAAATCCTCCCCGCGGCTTTGCACAATGCCAAAAAGCCGCATGAAGCTGCATGCAGCTTGTGCGGCTTTTGCACAACCTGTCTAATAACCCAATTTCAATTGTCATTGGCCTGTGTCGTGAATGGCACCTGTATAATGGTATAAATTGGTAGCGGATCCTCTGTGCCCACACCCGGGCGGCATTCTGCCACGCGTGAGACATGTTGAGGCATGAGGCTGCCACTTTGGGAGGATGGCGTCTTGTGTCTGCTTTGGGAAGTCTTCTCTGTTACTGCATTTTGATGTTGATCATTCAGAACAAGTTTGCGAGTGGGAAGTTACGAGTACCTTATGTACTCGTTCTTTTCATCAATCGGGAACCAGATTTTCGATATGGCGAAACATTTATCAGTGTGTTTGAATAGTGTAATGAAAATAGTGGCTGTGTTCATTAGGTTTTTGAAGTCTTTTTAACAGACTAATCTAATGAATTTAGTGATTATATAATCCCTCGAGATGGGACCAGTTCGAATCCGCTGTGTCAATTCCAATTCACGTTTTTCTAATTAGCGGCGGTTTTGGGCCATCCTTTATGTGTAGCCTCTTTATTGTATTTATGGCAGTACAAACCCCAGCCTTTGTCGCTTTAGGGTATATAGCTTATTTGGTGGCGACTCTGGGGCATCCATGATGTGTAGTCTCTTTATCTGTGCTTTTTGGAATATATACTGTGGTGCTTGTTGCTAAACTGTAGTGCTTGTTGATAACACGATGCTATTTTAATACATCCATGGTGTTCATTGTCACGTCTTTCTAACATGTGACATTGACCAACCACCGGCTTAGTTCGGGGTGTCTAGTTGCCATTTTCACGTTCGACCTACATCCTGTTAATTTAGTTTTTTAGTTCTCCTGGTATGCACATCACCGACCGGAAGATATTGTATACTTTTACTGTGGGGTTAGCAAACATAATGGCATTTGCACTCAATTTTTCTTGGCCAGAGGCGACTCGGACCACACATCTATTGTGACAAACCCTGGCAACCAACATTTTTTCCGCATAGGAAGAATCTTTCAGCTGCCAAGGTGCTTTGCCGACCCAGATGTGATTGGCATGACTGCGCAAAGGTCTGATATTTTTTTGCGAAGTTGAGCCTCGCAATTAGCACATACATGATCACAATCATCGGCCATAACAGGCTCTTCAATCTTTGTAATTGGGTCTCCACTAAATGTCTGCTCCTTACGAGTCACACCTGTGGCATTCAAAACATTATAGTTCAAGTCAAGGTCAGCCTTCAGAGTCAGTTTAGTAAATGGAACCAACAATCCGCAAAACCGTGGATCCGGCCTCCTGGAAGATTGCGGGATTTACGGTGTCACACTAAGGTTGGTCACGGGTATGCGGGTTCACCTTGCGGGTTTGTACCCGGGGTATGCTGGGTACAGGTACGGGTTGCAGGAGAGTTCAACCCGTAAAACCTGTCTACCCGACCCGTAAACCCGCGGTTTTTCAGCCGAAATTCGGACCAATTTTTAGCCCAGTCACTGTGATTTGTAGTGTGCGTGAGCGTGATTGTGACCTCATGTGTTGCCCTTAGACTTGCTTCAGACTGCGATGATCACCGCCTCCACACCACTGTTGCACCGCCTGCAATCCAGAATTGAGAACACACTGGCGACAATGCGACATCCAATGATACGCAGAATACCAAGATGTCCGCCCTTGCTACCAACTCCTTTAACAAAATCAATCGGGTGCGATGCTTCGCACACACGCTCAACCTTATTGCCAAATCGATCCTCAAGCCTTTTTCTACACCCGAGTAGAAGAAGGATGGTAAAGATGCCGACGGCGGCGATGAACAACGACAACAACGACAACATCCCGGATCTCGTCTCGGACACTGCCTCGTTTGACGGCGTGTTTGCCGACGAAGGAGAGGCTGAGGAGGATGCTGCAATGGACTTGGATATGGACTCCGATGCCGAGGACAATGATGAGGTGGAGTCGGATGAGTGGGAAGAGATGGGTGACGAAGAAAAGATGGCTTTCGATGCGAACACTTGGGGTGTGAAGAAGTCCCTCGATAAAGTATGTGGTGTATTTTAAATAAATCTTCTTTGCTCCGCCGTTTCATCTCTTCCCAGATTCACAAGGTTTCTTTTGCTGTAATTCATTCAACAACCATCCTGCTTCCCGCCTGGCGCAAGCTTTGCACAGACAAGAAGTTCAAGGAGCGTATCATCCCGCGCGATGTGCGCACTCGGTGGAATTCGACCTATGACATGCTTGCTTTCGCTGAATACCGTCCTGTGATTGATGCCATCACCAGCGACAGGGCATATAGCTTGCGCCAGTATGAGCTCGAGGACGACGAGTGGAAGGATCATTGGGATCTGATCCATGTACTTTGTGTTTGTCTCCACTTTCTCCTATTTTCTTTTTATTTTCCCGAGAAGTAGTCGTACTAATTTACCATCACAAAATACACTTGATTTCGGTTTGATTCTGGCGGGTAAACCCGACGGATTGGACGACCCACGGATGGTTGAGAAACCGTGGGTTTACCCGCACGGGTTTTATACCCGACCCGCACCGGGATACGGTTTCGGTGGGTATGGGTACGGGTTGAGCTGGCGGTACCCGCGGGTGTACCCGTGACCAACCTTATGTCGCACATATTTGTGATGATTCAATGTTCAGCCACAATGGAAGGAGGATCAGGTGGGAATGTGCAAACATGGTCATTTCCGGTGGAAAGATTGGCTACCTTTCTTGCCTTGATGCATCTACGCTTGGACTTAAGTGCATTGCTGACTTAAGCTCGCTTTTTAGCACGTTTATCGTCCCGTAAAACTTGTTGTTGCTTTCGCTTCTGCCGAAGGAAGGAACTCGTTTTTATCTGGGAGTCGTTCGAAGATACTCACGGATTCGGTGCATTCACAATTACAGACATGTTCAGAGAGAATGTTCTTGATTTCATCCATAGTGCGGCAGCCAGGGATCCTGATACGGTGAAAGGCTGATACGTCTTTTAAATCTGCTTTTGTTAACTTCGGGACAAGCATGTGAAGAGGTATGTGGCATAGAATTTTGCTCAAATCTTGAGAGAATTCATCACCTAGTTCATCCGCTGAACCATGGTCAACATATAACACTTTACTGTTTTCGGACCATGGTCAAGTATCATCTGAGTAATAAGGCATGACCTCAGCGACAGCCCAGCGGGACTGTTTTCCACCTGCGAAGTGCTTGCAGTGTTCCTGCTGCTGACGTTGTCAGTCAAATAGAACTGCATTTGTTAATGCCGAATAAAGACTGTGCTGCCATTGTCGGTCAAATGGAACTGCATTTTTTGATGCCAAATAAAGACCGGGATATTGAACAGCTCTACGGAGAAGCCTTTGCCGAAATGTTGCTGCTTACAGGGAGAGCTGAAAGAATATGGGCAACCACAGAGCCACTGCTTTACTGGACTCACCTGGGGTTGCTTAACACACACTATTTTCTGGTCTTGATCCATAGCTCTGGAATGAGCTCTTCTCCCAAAACTAGGTGTGCCCGATTGCATGGACAGCTCCGGTGCTATATAATGCTGAAACATGATTATTGAGCCTTGCCGCTAGATCATTTTGTGAGTGACTCACAATTGAAGTTATGTGCCCGTGCAACCTGGCAGCTTGGCCACCTCAGGTACATCCTTGTTCGTGCGCAAGGTATTGTGCTCCTCAACTACTATTCGGTTTAATTTCCCATGCCTCTCACCTGACAAAATTGTTTATTCTGCAAGGGCATCGCCCATAGTAACCAGACAGGAGGCACCCTGATGTACTTGTGCTCAGGGTATCATGTCGCTTGAGTACTGAAAGGAGTAGCCCGAGGGATAATAAGGCATTCCAGAATAGATAGAGGAGTTCGCATGGCGGGGTAGCTGGTTAAGAGATAAATGGGGCATCTGGCTAGCCGCATCCTTGTCATGTCGGTTCCTGGAACCCGTACCGATTCCCGAGATTGCGAAATAGGGGTGTACAAGAAGACTTTCGGTGGGCTAAATGGACATTTAAGCAATGGTTTGAGCCAAGATGTAAGTCTGAGGACCCAGGAGGTATTTGTTGAATATTGTGGACAAGGATAGCGATTGGATCGGGTGGGTTGGATTAGCAGCAAACTATTTGCGTCACATATGTGTTCGTTGCTTTGTGTTGTATATGTATCTAAAACCAATTTCTGCCAGTGGTTATTCAGCTGGGCCATGTTTCGGGGTTTTCTATAGAATCACGGTTAATTGTGATGGCCTCCTACAAATTGATACAGTGTGAATTGCGTTGCGGGTGTCGGACAAATTGAAGAAAATTCAATCTGATGGGGAGGACACTGAGGGCAAGAAACAAAGCGGATGAATAGGTTGCCACACCATCATAAATTACAATATAATTATATGCAAACTGATGGGATGCGAATCACTTGAGTTGTCCGAGATGTGTGCCTTATTGTGGCTCATGTTCAACGGTTGACCGGCGATCAAGCCGAACATCAAATCCTCGGTATTATCCGAAGTGTTGCGTACGTAAGACAAGCACAGCCACAACGTAAGAAGCGGACTAACTGTGATCCCTGAGAACAAAAAAAAAAACTAAAGTACGAGTTATGCCGTGCGCAGCATTGGCCTCCCCCCAAGTCAGTGCAAGAGACTAATCTGCACCGTATTCAGATTTGCTGAGCTCTCTTTTAAATTATCGTACATTTTGCATCAGTTTTCTGCCTAGATACCGGTGTACAGCCTGTACAGGCATCCAGCGTTGAATTTTGTTGATTAGGATTTACTTAGTTGGAGAGCATTTGGGAATTGAGAATGGCGGCAATGGCGGCGGCATCATTTGCCGCCGCCTGTGCCGCCGAAAGTCACGCCGCCATTTCCAAATCCCAAATTTTCACCTTAGTTGAAGCATTGAACAGAGAAATTGAAGGTTTGAACATCGGACCGCTCCACGGTGGTAAGTGATCCTTATGATTCAAGTATGATTCACGCCCGCGATGCACAAAACCACTGCACAACTCCCCTCAAACTCAGACTCACAAAGCCCGGTAGCGCACACCAGCGCGCCCACACTTGCCATCACGCCCCGCATCGGTAAGTACACCAGTGGGAACCCCGTTCGACTCGGGCCCGGGCTGTACTCATTGAGTTGTTTTTTTTTTGGTCTTTTTGACTTCAACACTCCTCCCCCGCCTTGCTTTGCCATGCCTCGGCCGCACCCACCGTACGCCCCGATTTTTCTCCTCTCCGGTTCCTCCTCCCTCACCCAATCTCACACACGCACACCACACAAATCAATACAATAAAATTCCATTTTTATTCTTTTTCCCTCCTCCTTTCCCCATTCCTTCCCTTTCTCTACTCACAATGTTAATAACTGCATCCGGCCAGCCAATACAATACGAGATTGACTATGTGCTGAACTAACTAACGGGATAAAGAAAGGCAGCGATACTTGATGATATGTAAAGAGATTTTTAGTGATACGCAAAATGAAAGAAACGTAGAGGAGGAGAGAAGTGGGAAAGAGGAGAGAAGGGATCTTGGGCGGTCGTGACGAGCGAGCAGGGATGAATGGATACAGTATTCCAAGACAGAAAGAGACAGACGGCGGGTCGTGACGTGGCACGAGACGATAGCAAGCGAATGCGGAGGTCACCGCTTCCGCTTCCCGCCCACCTGCTCCCCCTCCCTCTCCCACTCCCTCTCTGAGTAGGGCGTCAGCGTCGGCGTTGCCTCCCTCAAATACAGCCCCGGCACAGGCGTCTGCAGCTCCTCCCCCTCCCCCTCACTTTCGTAATACGCGGGGCAGCACGCCGACGTGGACGTCGATGCTGAGCGCAGGCGGCGTACAGACCACCACGACACGGGCGTCGGCAGCTCCTCGTGCCCCTCCGTCCCGCCCAAGATCGCGCTCGTCTACGACCGTCATCTCCCCATCTTCCCCTCGTCGTTGTCGTCGTCCTCATCGACCTACGCATCCTCATCCTCGTCATCCTCTTCCTCTCCCTCCGGCCCATCGACGGAAACGAGCGGCGGCAGCGGCACGCGTATGGCACACGGCATTGTCGTCTGCGTCGATGCGGAGGAGGCGGAGGACAGGGAGATTGGAAACAGCTCTTTTACGGGACTGCGCCTCTTCCCCCTGGCGGACTTGGGATTCCCTCCCGACGTTGGCGACGAACGAGATGCTTCTCACCATGGGCAGCATCCCCGGCGGCGTCGGTGGCAAGAGGGTGCTGACATACGGCGATGTCGGCGTCGGTGCAGATGCGTATCGGTGAGGTGATACCGGGAAGACGACGGCGTGCGCGGAGTGTATGGAAAGCCAGGTGTAAGAGGCAGGGGAGACATACAGCCAGCGCATGCAGATGGTATCATCCTTCCCGAAGGACGCGAGCTGCGCGTTGGCGAGGACGGCGAACGCCTCGGGGCGGGTGAGAGGGGTCGCTGCTGCTACGCCGGCGAGGAGTACGGGTGCGCTGCACGCACGGGTGGGAGTACAAATGTGAAGGGTAGGCGTGCGGCGGGAGCAGGAGCGCGGGCGGGCGGATTGGGTCCCGCGTCAGTGTCTGCGGGTGCAGGTAGGGCGTGCGCGCTGCCGACGGCGGGGAAAGAGGACTGCGGAGGAAGGCACGCGTCAGCTCGAGTCGACGGGACGGGACGGGACAGGGTGCAAAAAGAATTGGCAATGGTAGCCGTAGATCAGGGGACCAATGAAGAGATAGAAATGCGCGCACATTGTAGCGCCAGGGGCGAACCGCATCGCGTCGACGCCGCCCCACTCGAACAGGAAGAAGACGAACAGGGAGAGGCTTGTCCCTGTAAGGTGCATCGATCAGGACACAAGAAAGAACATTGAATGATGGATGGCAAGAAGCACCTCGAGCTCGGTGTCCTCCAGTGGCTGCTCGGTCTTAAGCACGCACTGCTTGCTCTGGGCGGCGCGCGAGGGCGCAGGCTCGGGGGTGGGGCGGTGCACCGTCGTTGCTGCCGTTCTGCTTCCGCTTCATCTATCCAAGGTATTCTTGTATCTGTAGAAGTCGTTGCTTGCGCTTCCACATCTTCTTTGCACTTCGGATGAAAAGCGGATTGTAATATTCTTTTGCGAGCAGCGAGCTTGAGTTGAGCGAGCGAAGCAAAACGGAAGACGCTAGTGCAGTGCCCTGGCAGGCCTCATGCCCAAATATGGACATGAGTTTATGCCTTTACTCGGAAATACTTTCTCACACTCTCGCCATACTCCTCACACTCCCGTCCGGCCCTCTTTTCGCCCTATCCTCTTCCTCCCTACCTCTCAATGGCACGGCGGCATCGCTTTCTCATCTCTTCCGGCCCCGAACCCTTTCTGACGCCTTCAAACTCCTCGCACTGGCAAGATCGAGGTCGAGTTGTTCCTCTGACCAACAGCGCTTGGATCTTCGCTGGCAAGCAGCTCGGGGACGGCCGTACCTTGTCCGACTACGTCCACGCTTCATCTTGGTAAGCGCAGTGACACTGTATCCTGGTTATCGTTGCTCATCGGTCGCATCAGTCTTTCGTCTCCGTGGTGGGATGCAGATCTTTGTCAAGACGCTCACCGGTAATACCATGACTCTCGAGACTGAGTCGTCCGAATCGACAACGTCAACGTGGTGGTCTGTAAGGTCCTTTGGTTGTAATCAAGTCGCCGATACAATGCTATGGAGCCTGTAACGATGCACATGAAGGAACGAATGATGTTACGACTCACCTTGGTACGTTCGATGTGCACGTTCAGTCCATTGTTACTCATTGCCGTCTTTGTGGCGGCATGCAGATCTTTGTAAAGACCCTCACCGGCAAGACGATCGCGTTCGAGGTTGAGTCGTTCAACATGATCGACAACGCTGGGCCAAGATCCAGGATGAGGGTATCCCTCCAGGCCAGCAACACCTCATCTTCGCCAGCAAGCAGCTCGAGGACGGACACATCCTGCCTTTTGAGTGAGAAGGTACGTACCTTTTCCAGCTGTATTTAGACGCATCGGGCTCGTTCTACATTCATTTTGATAGCTCTGTAGGTATTCACGCCGACCGCAAGCATACACATCCCCCGGTGTCGCGCTTGAGCCAGGCGCAGCGGTGCGGCGTCAGCCCGCACACGTCAGGAGGGAAGGGGTATGTGCTCTGTGCTTTCTAAAAGTTCACTAAACTCATCTTGGTGCAAGTCGCGAGAACGAGGAGGCCGGTACTACCTGTTAACGTCACAAAATCAATATTTTATAAGTATTCTGACCAATACATTGCATATTTCAATATTTTGCTTGATTCGCCAACCCAACGCGCGCAGCAACGAGTGTTCGACCATCGCTTTCTTCAACGCTTCAAGGCTAAGGCTGCAATATACCGCCTGCGCCAGATTTCAAGTGCAAAATTGTGTGTCGACTCAACGCTTCAAGTTAGGGGTGTAACCTGTAAGTACTTGGGTAAATTCGTCCCTGCAGCTGGATCCTGAGCTGGATCATGGTGCAAGTACTCGTAGTGTATGTTTTGCTGAAGGCGATGCCGTCACAGATCAAACGCGCCTCTTCACTCTCTGTTTTTTGAACACCAACCAACTCACTGCATGGCCAAAGGCCGTAAACCGGGGGCCAAGAACAAACCTGGCCACGGGGCTGGAGGAGCAAGGAGTGGCTCAGGCCGAAAGCGCAAGGAACCCGATTCGGAGGAGGAGCCTGACTCTGAAGATGAAATAAACTCAACTGATGCACCTCGAAAGCGCAAGCGGCTCGAATCTGGGAGAGAGACTAGTGCCCAGTCCAAGGGACAGAAAGAATGTGGGTCATTTTTTTTTTCATGCACTTCACGCTCACGGAAGTATCAGCCTCCGACCGAGCCGAGAGTGGCTCAAACACGAAAGGAACAAAACCAGGCCCTTCAAGAGTACAGACCTCTGCCACCCGCCCTCTGTATCCAATGTTTCGTGGGTCACTAGCTTTGTCACCAGAATTATTCTAATTGTTGCGTAGGGAATAGAGTCGGTGCCACCGATGCTTCCACGTCGACAAGTTCACAACAGACTCGCCCCGAGGTGCTGCCTACCATTCCAAATATCATCCCTCCTGTTATCTCCAACCCTGATGTCGTGCCCACGCGCGTTGCAGAAGCAATCACTGAGTCGTGTCCGGCATACGACTCCAACATCCCGCCAGACTTGAATAGTGTTGTGCTCGACGGCGGAGACATGGACCATCCAGCAGAAGATACTCCTGCACCGGCGGGTGTTGTTCAGGCCTACCTGGATCGCATTCAAAAGGAGGTCCATGCACAAATAGAGGGAAAACACAAAATGCCAGATTGTTATTTCAACGGGACATTCTGGATCCGCCCCCGAGACAATTGGTTTGCATTACATCGTAACAAAGATTCCCCGGGGGCGCTCTATTATCCGCGCGTGTTTGTCTGGGTCCCCCATGTGCTGATGCCGCTGGATTTTGAGTTTCGTTGCATATATTGCGAGAAAGCTGATACCAAGATGACCGAGAGTGGTGAGTGTGTATTTTCAACATATTACGACAGAGTCTTATCTTGCAAAGGCTGGAATAGTAACCCGGTTGCACACCGTGTTGTAGATCTCGACTCGAGCTACTACATACTGTCGAAACGGCTCAAATGCAGAAAATTTTGCCAACGCTCGTGCAGCATGTATGACGACAAGATTCTTCAGCAGCTTCCTCCGCATCTTCGCAATCAGTTCCCAGGTTCGTACTTTCCATTACACTGCATTACATTTCTGAAGCTGTTGCCCAGCATTCTTAACACACCGTAGTGGAATCGACAAGGGATTGATGACCCTCGTGAGGAGTTCAATCGCCCACGGCTTGACCTCAAATTCTTGGGAAAGCGTCTTGCGAGAGCTCAACGTCCGAAAACGCGACCTTGCCGAGCGTGATTATCTCCATGCTCTCAAAAGTTGCGCGGAGGACACTTTACCAGAAAAATTGGAGCCTTTCTCGCTTTTCTCCGATAAAACAGGATACGCCGGCTTCTCACCGTCGCGCTGGTATATCAACCAGGTTTACGTAGAATACATGGGCCACATCAAGCCGTATCAGGATCAGGCTATGGCTGCTGTGCCCGTCACCGCCGCACACATGGATCAGTCGTACAAAGCAATCAAATATGTTGCGCGGCTGAACGGCGTCAAAGTTTTTGGAAGTCTTTGGACAATGACGAACGAGTTTGAACAGATACGGCAGATGGTTCTCACCCTCACTAGCCATCTTCACCACATCGAACGCCCATTATGCGGCATTGTAAAATCACTGCACGAACACGGACATGCCCCCATTTCCCTGCTTTGGACAGATAATGTCAAAGCGGACCACCAGTTCGTCGAAAGTATTGTTCCAACACTGCGAACTGGTGTGGATCACAAGACAGCCGATGGTG
This sequence comes from Mycena olivaceomarginata, assembly GCA_029378375.1. NCBI lineage: Eukaryota > Fungi > Basidiomycota > Agaricomycetes > Agaricales > Mycenaceae > Mycena > Mycena olivaceomarginata. Next base: position 217,079 of record JARKIC010000325.1, on the reverse strand, counting down.
GTCGGACCTACCCTTTGCTGAAGATCCCGAGCGATCTTCAAATTCGCGTCGCATCCTCCATCGGTCTCATTGACGAAGCATGCACATCAATCCTCGCGGATATTGGTGATGTAAATCCCAACACCAAAACTTTTGTTGGCTTTGCGATGGAATGGGACTGGAATGCCAGCAAGAATGGCCACTTCCCTGCCTCTCTAATGCAAATTGCAGTTGGCGAATTCATCTATTTGCTACAGGTATATTTAATTCACCTTTTACTTGCGCGTAAATGGGTGAACTGATGATTCTGCCAGATCTATCATATTGTCGCCCCGCGCCACGTCCCAGAATCATTGAAGATACTACTGTTCTCGCAACAGGTGGTCAAAATCGGATATCACATTCAAGAAACCCTTGAACTGCTGTCATTCCTGTGGGATCTGACTCCTCCCTCAAAGTCTTTCGATAAAAATGCTGGATCGATTGATCTCGGAGTCCTGGCGAGATCTAAAGGTCTCATTCCTTGCGCATCCATTTCTCTTCCCCGCATCGCAGAAGAAGTCCTCGGGCGCACGATTGAAAGCCCCGAGGAGATTCGCTGCTCCGAATGGTGCCAACCCGAGCTATCCGACAAGCAAAGGATGTATGCCATCCAAAATGCGTGGCTTCCCCTCCATATTTTCAAAGCCATTGCTGAACGCCCACCCGCCGGAGCCCGACTATCAAAATTGGGCTCCCTGGCGACGAAATAACGTTGCGAAATGGGGCTGTCGCAGTTGCGCATGGATATTTTGTCGTGCAGATGACACAGTTCCCAGTGTCCGAGGAGGACCCAAGCCAAGGATACATCAAAATCTCCAGCTCAAAACGAGTGTTGGTCCGTATCACTAAAGTCCTCGCCCCAGTGTTTGTTTCCTCCTACCACCATCGCACATTGGAGGAATTTGGCGCAGTCCCGTTTGAGATGGTTGTCGATCTTGCGTCACTCGTCTCACGAGAAAATATCCCCGAGCCAAATGGCGACAACTCAGAGGCGGCTGATTGGACTGGGAGTGAGCCTGCAGATGACGGGGATAGAGACGAAGGCCGTGATGAGTCTGAGAGCTCTGATTCTGATTCTGAGCCTGACCGAGACTCGGGCGACGACGAGGATTCTGCTAGCCAATCGGCATCTGATGGCAACTCGGATTCGGACGAATTCCAACAATTTATGGATCCTACAATCGACGCGTACATTGCGACTCATCCAGAAGGGCCCGAAATCGGTGCCCCTCATCCTCTGGTTCAGCCTGCGGAGGCAACGGGGCCTCGACCAACTCGTACTTTCCAAGACATCTGGCACCTGATGAATCGGTTAATCAAGCATATCGATCGGCGGAACCATTCACTCGGAAAAGAATTCGCCAGATTCCTATGCGATGCCATATTTGTTCCAGACAAAATTGACAAGGCTCAAGTCGAGGCAGTCTTGAAGGCGGACAATATAATGTGGGATCAAGCAGTTCGGAGTAAACCAGGGTGGATCTGGGAGCGAGTTCGGCGATATGTTCCACCGCCCGAGATTCTCGTCCCCATTTTAACGGAGTTGTTTCAAGAGCCATGCGAACTTGAAGTGCTCTAAGACTGGGGCCAAGCTTTTCAATGCGGCATGTCACAAAGCCGCAAAATTGATCATTGAGGACGTTCGGAAGGGCTGGGTGTCTGATCCCCCAGGTGTTGCGATGTACAACCGAGTCCGGTTGGACAGATATGGTCTATGGATATTCCATGACATCCGGGGCACAGACGGGCTTGAAGGGGGGGTGCATCATACCGTCCGAAGCAAGTTCGGCTCGCTCGGGGCTTCTGTAGAATTGACAGTCGGACTGTTGTCAGATTATTGTTACCGAAAAAATGTTGAGGTGCGTGTGGTATAAAGCTGTTCCCGTGAAAGATTACTGACTGTTAGATTTTATAGTCTGGGTCTCGTCACCGAGACGGAGTGGTGTACGACGGGCACTATGATCCGTGGATCGAGGATGATATCGACATTGCGTATCGATCCCTGCCATTTGAGCTCCCCCGCCCAACTCGTCCGGGATACATAAATGTGTCGCTGTTCAAACCTACGCAGGAGAGCTTCATCATCTCGGAGCTTCCGCAAAAGGTGCTCGATGAATTTGACATACCTCGGCATGATCGACCTTCCCCAATCGACGACAAGATTCCGCGGATGCCGCTTGTAAATCTATCCGGCGCCCGGACAGATCGGTACGGGTATCTCGCGTCAGCGCAGGACACCAAATTTGCCCTTGTGCCAATACACACAAATGAAGAATACCGGCTGTTCAACCAAGAAGTTCGCCGCTTCATGGACACTAGCGGCCAGCCGGACTTCAAGCAGATGACCAAGTGGTGGTCGACGCAGGTGAACGGCAAGAAAATCTTCTAAAAAATTCCCGAGCATCTGCAGAACCACTTCAAAACATGGAATGCCATGCACAGCGAGATCAAAACCTTGCATGGAACCGCGGAGCAGCGTGCAAAATTCATGAATATAATTCGGTCAGATGCTCACACGAGTGTCGTTCTTGATGAATCATATTCCCCCGTCGTACAAACGCGTAAAGCTGCAGCTTCATCAGCTTCTGTTGCGACCAAGAATCGGCGCGCAGCCGTGGTACCGGCAGCGCCGGCGACAACATCCTCATCTTCCGAGTCCCACCAGCAGCCACGGCAGATGATGTTCATCAACGCCAGTGCCGGCGCTTCTACGAGCGGGACATCGACATCAGGTTATTCCGGGACCATAATTCCCGCACCGCCGGTTGCTGGACCATTGACAATCATGCCTGCCGAGCCTGTTCCACCTGCATCCAGTAAGGTATGGAAGAAGAAGGAGTGTAAGGTTTGCCAAAGCCTCAACAAGAACGGGTATGATTGTCCTGGAAGAGGAGATCGCAAGCGGTGTCTGTATTTTGGGACAGCGGGCGCACTGGGGGCAAAGTGACCTTTCCACGGATATTTGGTGCACTAGAACAGTTAGTAAATATATGTGCTCAAAGATCTAGAGAATTGTTGATGTACTTTCTGAGAAATAAAATGAGACGAGAGAAAAAAAAACGTCAATTGAGAGGTTCGAACGCGTCGCCTCTTCAAAAAATCACGTCAAGAAGACAACGTCGCAACCAACTAGACCAAAGAGGACTTCCTTGAGCAGTCGCCACCAAACTCCTCTACCTTTCTATTTGAAAAAAAACTTTTCAAATAGCTGCCAGGACATAACACCGGCGCCAAACGGAACAGCAAATCGGCAAGTGCCAAGCAAAGCCAAAGAGCGACAATCGGACCGGTGGCTGTTTCCTGCTCTCCTCTCGCTCTTCCCCTAAGTCGACTCTCCTTGCTCCAGTTCCGGAACACTTTCTGCTCTAGAGCTGAATCTGTACGGTATTCATTCCAATTGCGCACAAGTCGCTCGTGCTGGCGGTGCGATACAACCAACAACGATTCTATTCACTGAGCGGCGAGCGCCTTCACTGCCGGGGACGTAGACGCTTCAGCAGAAATATCGGGCAACCAGCAAGAGAAAAATACCCAGCTGCTGGTCAAACTCGACCCATTTTTTATAACATCAAGTGCATCCCGATAGTCCGGGACGTCTCTTTTATCAGCCTTGTCTGCGCGGACTCGAAGTGTTGGGATGCGGGCATTTCACGTTCAGCACATTCAGCTTCCCGACTCAAATTGCTTCTGCAGCTGTCTGATCCAGCTCGCCCATTATCGTGATTTCCCAGAGGCTGGACCCGCCTTCACAATTCGTATCGACGCATCCGCATTCATCTTGCACCCGCATTTATACACCTTTGCAACTGTCCCCTGTCCTGGTTCGTTTCTTTTTCCTCTTCCGACTTCCTCTGCTCATGACTCCAAACAGAATATACACCGGAGTGCCATTTTACAACGCTCGATTTCCACACCACGTTGCTCTCATTATTTCTTACCTGTCAAGTGCCACTATTTTTCATCTGCCTGCGCTGGAACCTCGGATCACCTTGCACGCTAAGGTCGTGCAACTTCTCGCACACTCGGTATTGGTCCCAAGTCCGATTCGATTTGCGTACCCCGTGGCTGCGAGTTCAATTTCGAGTACCTCTGATCAGCAGGCAAGAGCCTGTGTCTTGGTAATCGCGGGGACGAGTCAAGGATTGAAACCCCATTTTCTCCCCGATCGAATTGGTGCTACACCTTTCCTTCCTTTTCCTTCCGTGGTTCCATTCTTTTCTTTTTGGACTTGAACTCGATCATCCACGACTGACCGTAGAGTAATGGAAATCTAACCTTGCACGCTCCCGATCCGTCCGATCCATTCATCGCTTCTTTTCTTCCCTATTCGACTCCCACTGGCCTCAGACCTCAAGATCGTTTTTAAACGTCTAGCTCGCACTAGTCCGTCCAGAGTTCGTTCCTTCGGCCCGGCAAGCTGTGAACTTACCTCCTGTGCTTTTTCAATCGCTCGTTGCTTTGTGCGTTCTAGGCGGTGTTCTACCACAATTGGCAGGCAGGAGCCAGGAAAGCGCTTTCCACCCAGATCATTAGAGGATACAATAATGCAGCTAAGCTTGCCGAATACCCTCATTCGTGGTATACACTGGGTTTTGAGCCCCACTTCAAGCTCTTATCCATTGCCTTCATGCCGCTGGCCTGAATTAGGGGAAGTCAGAGTTGTCGATTCCCAGTCGATTCACGGTTGATTCAGGAAGTGATTCTGTTTCGATTCTGTGCCTTGAATCGAACGAGAATCGAACAGTAACCGTGACCGACCCGATTCTGAACTCGATTCTGGGGTCGATTCTGGACCATCAAACCGTGCTGTCATAAGAATCGTCCCAGAATCGAGTCCAGAATCGACGAGTTCCTCCTCCAGAGGAGGAACTGCATAGAATCGAGTGAAAAAGTCGATTCTGGTACAGTCGATTCTGAGTCGATTCTCGCTCCAGAATCAAATCTTGAATCGGATTGAGAATCGACTCAGTATCGAGGACTCTGACTTCCCCTATTAACTCTACCAAACACTCTTCAAGTTGTAATCTCTAATCGAACAAAACTTCCATTGCATACACGAGTACTTGTGAAAGTTCTACTTTCGAGGAGGAGAATTCAACATCACTACGGACGATTACTGGCAGTTGGAGGCGCAAATCTGGGAACTTTCGATTTCGTTGCCTCGATCCCAACTTGATCCTCCCTGCAAACGAGGAAGGACTTCACACAACGCCATCTCTTTCGTCGGGCTGGTCTGTGAATATTCCTGGTTCCGTGTTCCTGACGTTACAGCGTTACAGACCCAGTAAAATACGCTACGAGAAAAAACAACGAAGAGGGCAGACGATCTGCCGATGCTTTGTACTTAATGAGATTGAGAGATAAGCAGATCGTGGGCCCATTGTCGGAGAATGGGTATAGTACGGCAGAATTGAGGCGGAGCAGCGGAGGAGAGGTGGGGCAAGAGGCGGAATAAAGGGTGGGGTAACTTCCGTCCGGCGTGTTCTCCAGCGTCGGCTCCTTTAACTACCCAGTGGGTCGGCGTCGCCTCCCGCTCATACGCATACCCATACATACGGCACGAGCGTCTGCGGGTACCATCCTCCTCCCCCGGCGCGCATCCGAGCGGATGCCCGCCAAAGTCACCCCCACCGAACTCTGGACGGTAATCGGTGATGCGTCCTCCCCGCGGATCTGGCCTTGGACCCACGCGCCCCTTCGCCAGCTGATTATACGCATCATCATCACCAGACAGCTCCCTCTTGCCTGGGCTCGGGCATGGTGTCGGCGTCGGCGTGACCTCCCGCGCGCGCGCAGGCGGGGCAGAATAAGCCGTGCCGTTGGTGTGCGCAAACCGAGACACACACCGCTGTTTCGCGTCTCATCTGTGTATGTCGCGCGCTGGAATCGTGGCGATGGGTATAGGGAAGATGTGGACGGGGAAGGGGAAGCGGGTGTGGATGAAGTCCGAGGAGGAGAACGAGGATGAGGGGAGAGCGAGGAGAGACCACGGGGAGGATACGCGCTGCCGGTTCACGCCCCAAGCTGCGAGTCGGTGTGGCCATTCGGGAGCGAGGACGCAAATGTGTGAGGTGGATGTGGGGAGAGCTTGCGTATGTGTGTGAGCTCAGTGAAGAAGGGGAGTCACAGCTCAGCCTCGCGCGCTCGTGGTCCTATCTGCCCCCTTCTCTTCCCCGCCGTCGGACTCCAGCACCTCTCTCACTTCTACGCGAGCGACGGGGGAGTGGGACACCGAGGAGCGGGTGGGCTTTGCGGCGCATGGGGATGCGGCCAAGGCGGCGCGCTCCATAGGTCCTCGTCGTCTTCGTCTTCGTCCCCTTCCCCTTCCCCTTCCATATGCGCTCCATGCGCTCCATGCTTCTATCACCGGCGCTACGCGGACACCTCCCCGGGCTCGGCCACGCGTAAACAGAGAGGCCCCGCCCGTATCAATGCGCATAAGCGGGGTACAAGACGAGGTGGGTGGGTGTCCGCTTCTCGCCCACCTGTGCGTTCTCTAGCGCAGGCTTCGGCAGTTACTCCCTCTCCCTTGAGTACGGCCCAGGTGTGGGCGACGTCTGCGGCCCGGGCCCTCTCTCCTCCTCGCAGTCGGCACACTCGCAGACCGACGCGCAGCCGAGACGGCCAAAGCGCGCTCCCGACTCACCACACCGAGCTCGGGACCAGATTCGGCAGTGCAGCGCATCTCGGATGCGGTCGTCGCCCTCGTCCCCCCCATCTTTGTCCTTTCTACCACACCCGAGGCCACGAAGACAGACGACACGAGCGGGCGGAAGCCCGTGCGGATCGGCACGCACATCGACGGTGCAGATGCGCGGAGGCGGAGTGGGAGCGGACGGCGTGGAAGAGAAGCCTCGAATGGCGCACGCCAGGGAGGGGAGACACTGAGGGGCGAGTGGGCTGTGCGTTTGGGGGCGGCGCAGATGTGGATGCTGAGCTGCAAGGTGAGCGAAGCACGGTGGGCGGGGGATGGGACGACACCAACCGCCGCACAAATACGAGTACAGGAGGCGAGGGTGTTGTGAGAGGGGACGCGCGACATACAGCTTTGGTGTTCGTTTCCGGCGACAGCGAAGGATGTGCGCTGTGCGTTGGACAGCACTGAATGAATTCCTGGTATCCTGGAAGGGAGAGCACGAGCAGAGTGTGGGATCGCAGGTTGCGTCAGTGGTGGACAGAATTGGGCTTAGGATGGCTGCGAAAGATGGCAGTCAGTCATAAGAGCGCAAATGAAAATTGAGAGTCGCGGACATCGAGCGGAGATGACAAGAGATACCGACTCACGTCGTCGCATTGTCACGAGAGCGCATGCCGCTGCTTGACTGTGGATCCAAAAAGGATAGCAAGGGCAGCCGGCGTCGGTCCTGTAAGCAGTAAACAGCTGTGCTTGGGACACCGGGGGCAAACATAGACGCATGCGGACCATGTATGCGCCAAATGCATGTGGTCCGCATGTGGTCGTCCCATGTCACAAAGGTGCTGCTCACCTTTGTGGCACCTTTGTTTTGCTTTGAGTTGCCCCCAAAAAACAAAGGTGCCACAAAGGTGAGCAGCACCTTTGGGACATGGGGCGACCACATGCGGACCACATGCATTTGGCGCATACATGGTCTGCATGCGTCTATGTTTGCCCCCAGTGGGAGTGTCTGCATCTTCAGGTCGAGCCCCCAGAGTGAAAACAGGGGTCAGACATTGGCGGTCTGATAACAAAGCACGGGATGCGACTGATCCAGCGAGGCCTTGGACTGGATGTTAGGCTATCGATGTGCTGTAACAGATCCAGAGACTCTGAGAGGCGAAAGGAGGAGGAGTTAGTCTTCGATGTTCGGACTCCGATATTGCCGAAACATCACGTGCAATGCTAGACAGGGGCGCAGTTAACCTCGTATCTATTAGTATCCCCTCCCCGTCGTGAATTTTAAATATTTTCGCTGTTTATTCGTGCCTTGAAGCACCATTCCTCCGGGAGTGCTATTGAAGCGCGTCGCTAACAGGATCTGCATCGACAAGCCCCGGAACCTACGAACGTCAACAACAGGTTAACCGCTGTAGCCTGTGCGCAAGTCAGATGTATCGATATCCCGGAATTTGTCGCCGCACACCTCTTGATATGGCCAGCGATCTACACACCTACCTCTAATTATCTGTTATGTTGCTCTCTTCGTGGCAACATCGAGAAGCGCCGAACATTTTCAACCGTGAATTGATTCACGGTGGGTTGAATCGATTATTCGGCATTCACACCGATCCGACCATTCAACCGGCGGTATCTCTGGGCTTGTGAATTTTCTGCCCCGCCTACAGTGGAAGGCAAGTCCCGACTTTCCGTCGATAATAATAATTGCACCGATTGACTGGGGAACACTTACTAGGTTTGTTCAGCAGCGCCCCGTGGATTCATATACTCGTATTTTCAGCAACGGCGTTAATCTGGTGCCGCTCATACGCTGTACCATCCACCATGTATTTATTTATTCATGGTGAGTGTACCCTTCCAATAGCGATTCGAGCGAAGCCACTGTCGGATTCGTTGTCCAATCTGGGTCGCTCAATTCGGAATCATTCGTTCCCTTCAGAATGCTGAGCTTGAGAGCTGACAGATCGATGCCAAGCGGTTGATTAACGTTTGGTTAGTTAAGCCCTTCACCACTGGCACGCACTGTTATCCTGTGCGGAGGGCTGTGGTGCCTGAACAGCAATGCAATGTGTTGTTTCCCACAATCTCCTTCTCTGTGAAGCGCCGGGATTCTGGATCGAGCTCGGTGCATAAATGAAGCATCCCTATGTTTTACTCTGTTGGTTTATTAATAGGCTACGGTATCCTTCTCGAGTCAGCTTCAAGCCGGGACTTTGAGCTGAATCTTCACTACAGGTATACAATAATAACTTCGACTTTCTGATCTCAGGAGCTGTGCTACAGCAAGACGAATGTCGACCAAGAATAACGTTCGGATCTCGAGAGCGGTGCCGCAAGTGAAAAGCTGTATGCAACACGTTGTGTCCCTTGGCTTGATTGCATCCACACTGTGTCTCTCGAACTCGTCTTCCTTCTTCTTCCCAACACCACACTCATACTGCTCGGGAATGTCCTCAAGCCAAGCACTCGCCCTCCAAGTTTGGACACCCCCTTTGACACCCCCTGCTACCGATGGAACTGTAATGGTGCAGGAGAACTCGCGCCCTGAAGGAGGAGGATGGGCCCTCTTTGTGAATGCTTTTCTCTCGCCATCGCCAGGCCGCACCTTGAATCAGGTGTACACTGCTGCGGGCAGGGTCTTGGAACCGAAGGCCAACCGGTTCGCACACAAATTCGGCCTCGAGCCTCATGCCGTTACTGGGAAGATTAAATCCCACTTTGGGGATGCCGAACAAAGGGTGCAACAGCTGGAGCTTCTTCAAACCACTGTCTCACCGAAACTCAAGAAGTGGTGCTTGAAGCTCATGAAATACACATTGCTGTATGTTCATTATGTTGAAACTCTGCATATAATGATTGACAGAATTACACAGTACTGAATCTGCAAATACACAATGTCAAGCATTCAAGGAAATTGTTGATCTGGCCACCTTGTTTCCTGGTCTGCGGGTTCTTTTTCTCCAGACAAAAGTGTTGGGCAACATAACATCGCCGGATGCTATGTCTAAGCTTGGAACCGGCCCACTGGCCCTCCTGACCAAGAATGGATGTTCTGGCAAAAATTGGCTGCAACATGCTTGACAGATACCACAATTTCAGCAATATTGGAAAGGAGATCAGTTTCTGAGTTGACCAACTGCTCGCAAGAAGGTCTCAGTGTAATTGAGTCTCTGTTGGTTGGGCAGAATTGCGCGTGAGTCGTAACCAAGCTCCGAGCCAACCTGACTCTAATTCAAAATTAGCGGAACTTTAACAGATGCAAGTGCACTCTGCATCCGATATCTGGCTGGGGTTCTTGATCTACCGGGGTTTTGGCAGAATTTAGGATCTGCACATGCTCAACTTGCAGACAAGTTGTGTTCTCAAATGGTCCAGGTGCTGAAAGACATCGGGGTGGATGTTCCCAGTCGGGGTCCTATTGAGGCTTCTGAAGCCCCATTTGACTATGATGGTGTGGACTTTCTTGCCGCCACACTCCTTAATGGCCTTTCAAACTGGTTTAGCAAACTTGATCAGAAGGATTGGGCCATGCAACCATGGTACCAAAGTTTCACACAAGTTCTTCAACTGTTACGGGAGTGGAGTCTTATTTTGGTCACTCACCTATATATCTTAACCAAATTTTTGAAGGCCACAAGCTGCAGAACTATTGCCATGTTCATCTGCCTCTGCCACCAGCACCTTTGAAGATGTTCTGCCAATTATCTATCAAGATCGGGTCCTGAATGTGGATGTGAGGGTCGATAAGTAAGAGGCTTCTCCATTCATTGCTCTTCATTTTATAAAATCCATGACAGCCAGAATACTGTCCCAGGAGATCGAGCCACCCCTGCTGCCAATCATTCAACAGATAACCTGTCAGCACACAGCATCAACAGTGATCATGATGTCAACCAGGAAAGTTCTGAACAGGGAATTGAACCTCTAGATGACTCACAGAGTCAAACATCCAATCTGGATTCTGGGGAACTACCTTTGCACGATGAGGAAAGTACAGGTAGTGAAGATTTGGACTTCTCAGAGGCGGATGACACTGTTTCTGATATCATTGGATACGAGCAACAATTTGGTATGGCTTCTGAGCATGGTGATGTGCTTGAAGATTCAGTGAGTGGATAGATGTATTAGTTGCAGAGCTACATCTAACCAGTCTTAGATCAATGGGGCCACAGGGATACCCAGAATTTCTAGAACCCAAAGCATACTGGCTTCAACTCCCTACTTATCTCCAGAAACTCAGCGCAAAGACCTTGAGGAGTGGAAACTCATACTGCTCAACAGGAAAAGAGATCTTGGTGACAATCATCCGGAGACCTTGGATGCAATGGAAAAATCTTGCATGGCTACATCATGAACTTGGAGAATATGGTTCAGCAAGAGACCTGCGGGTCACAGTGCTGGAGAAGTACCAGATTCTTGGGGAGGGAGAAAACCCATCTGCTCTGCAGGTTATGCATTCATTGGGAGTAACACACCATGTACTGGGTCAGTTCAAAGAAGCACAGGAGGTGATGGAGTTGACACTAGAGAAGCAGAGAAAGGTTCTAGGTGAAAACCATCCCCAGACTACAAGGAGTCTGGGTTTTTTAGCAGTAGCATGCCAGGACCTGGGCCAAATAAACAAGGCCCAGGAACTTGCAATGTCAGCAGTGGAGATATATACCCAACTTCTGGGAGAAGATCATCCAGACACTGTGTGGTCCATGTACACTCTGGCAAATATCTACGATGGACTAGGCCAGTTCACAGAGGCAGAAGATCTATATCACATTGTTGTGGAAAAGAGCATCAGCATTTTTGGAGAGAACCATCCTGAAACACTACAAGCCATGACAGGTTTGGGAATAACATATCTTGCCTCAGACCAGCTGAAGAAGGCAGAAGGGCTCCTGACTGTTGTTTTTGACAAACAGAAGAGAGTTCTTGGGGAAGAGCATCCTGAGACCTTAGAAACCATGGGTTACCTGGCAAGCACATACAACTACTTGGGCCAGCTCAGTGTTGCAGAGGAGCTGGAAATTTTAGCTCTAGAGAAGCATCAAAAAGTTTGCAGTGAAAACCATCCCAGTACCCTGTGGATAATGTTTGAACTTGCATTGATATTCCAGCAGCAAGGTCGGCTGGAACATGCAGAAGAGCTTCTTATTATTGCTCTTGAGAAGCGGAGGAAAAAATTTGGTGATGATCATCCTCACACCAGATGGACTATGGAGGACTTGCAAACTTATACCGAAGGATGGGTGAACTTCAAGCTGCCCAGGAATTGGAAAGACTTATTGGAGGTCAAGCAGTCTAGCTTACATTGTGATGTCTGAGTAGAACACTATAATACCAGTTTCAATTTCTTCCCATTTACCATCCTGCTCCACTACCCATGGTTCTCAACTTGATTGCAGGACCTTGGTTATGAGTTGTGTGTGAAATTGATCTACTGTTGAAATCTTTCTTTTTCTTTGCGGCTTTGTTCACCTATATCATTGTTTGACATCCAACACTTGTCCAATGTCTCGCCTTCAATGCTCAATTTCCGCCAAGCAGCTAACATGGCCTTGCATTAGTTATTAATTGTGCAAGTTGAACCAACTGATATGAACCAAGCTTCAAATTAGTGCGGAGGTTGTGTTCTTCCCCTTCCCCTTCCTTCCTTCCTTTATTTTTGGCCCTTCATCTCCCTATCTCCATATCCCTATTTTTTGATTATATAGTACAAAGGTCACCTTTGTACTACACATTTTACTGAGTGCGCGTTCACTGATGTTGAACCACAATGTGATAGAACTAATTCTCATTCACATAGTGTGGCATCATTGGCACTTTAGAGCAGTTATCCTGTGTCAATACATATTCTGGGGGACACAAATTTCAGTGGGATACACTGTCCAACTCGGGAAAAAGCTCCAAAGTTAAGACGGCGAGGATGAAAGTCATTTTTTTTCCGCTCTTAAGATTTCTTCTTTTTGCTTTCCAAATTTGCCCTCCCAATGCTAGCACTCAGTATCAATGGTGTGAATCTACGTGGTTATAATCTATTTGAGGCATGGAGAAGCGCGGATTCGAACAAGTGAACAATTGAACACATTCAACTGTGGTATAAAAGTTGAAACAGCCCACACTTATCCCACTGCCAACTCCGGGGCAGGCTTCAAATCAAGGGAACTTCAAAAGTTGTATTCTTCTTGATGTTGAACCACAATGTGATAGAACTAATTCTCATTCACATAGTGGTGGCATCATTGGCACTTTAGAGCAGTTATCCTGTGTCAATACATATTCTGAGGGACACAAATTTCAGTGGGATAGACTGTCCAACTCGGGACAAAGCTCCAAGGTTAAGATGGTGAAAGTCATTTTTTTCGCTCTTAAGACCTCTTCTTTTTGCTTTTCAAATTTGCTCTCCCAGTGCTAGCACTTAGTATCAACGGTGATCGATGTGCTCTGAACCTATCAAGAAAACACCAACCAAAACCAAACCTACACACAGAAGTGCATCGGAACGGAACGGAAGTGCTCGAGACGTGCACAGACGAGTATCAGACCCTGGTACAGGGCCTTATAAAAGGTTGCAGGGAATGGTATAGACCTCGGAAACTGGGTTGTTTATAGAAGTCCTTGGAACGGAGTCCAAGTACTTGAGCCTTGATCTGAGTGAACCGGAATGGAACCGGAACAGACAGGAAAGCTAGTGGAACACAACGAGAGTGTTGATGCGTATGGAACCCTTGCTGTGCAAGTGTTCAGGCTAGATCTGAGTGAACGAGGGTAGACCTGAACAGACAGGAAGCACAGAGCGCGATGATGTAAAGCTTCTCAGCTATGAAAACAAACGAGAACGGGATGCTGGGGTTCTCCAAAGCGAGGTGGATGCCGATTCCAAGCGTGACACAGTAACAACAGTAGTGGGTTCCGATCCCAAGCACTCCAGACAGTGGTGGGTTCCAATCCCAAGCTCTTTAACAGTAGTGGGTTCCGATCCCAAGCTCTTCACAACACAACCCAAACAACCAAGTGCATACTCAGCACAATTCCAACAGTTCCAGTCACTTTCAGACTATTCCAGACGAACGGCACAGTCGGATCCCAAGGATACCGATCACAAAAGAAAAGATTCCAAGCCAAGATGAATTCTAAGAGACACCTTGTTCGAACTCCCCGGTATCTGCCCAATTCGCAAGCGTTTCCGCCTACTAGCCGTGGGGTGATTCCGTGAAGTCGCCCAAGATGCCCCTGCTACTAAATACAAAGCGCTGAAACACATGAAAACGTCCAAGAATAAGTAAGTATGAGTAAAATAGTCCGTTTATCCGTCCGACTTCCGTGTATCCATCGTAAGAATGGGTATCTGAGTCCTTCTATTGGCTGCCCATGTCGAGCACGCCATCCTGGTGCGATCCTGTGCACATGTACGATCGGTCAGACTGTGCCGGAGCCATCACAACCGATCCCCTATGTCGATCCCGACTGTATATGCTGTTCCTCCCAATACCCGTGCCTTTCCCGTCTACCGGAACGTCTGGAACCGAAGCCCCCAGTCCGTAGCTCTCCAGGGATACCGCATTCGAAGTACTTCCCAGTATGGGTACTTGCTCCAGGAGCCGACGAGTGTAGGTCCAAGTGATCGGACCCTCGCTTAGTGACCATCCCTTATCCGGAATGCCCGGGACGGCGTGGATCCATCAAGATATGATGTTCCCAGCCCCTTCCAGTGATCATATGATCAGAACACGTTATGCGTCTCATGTCCAACACACCACAACAGGATTCCAGTCCGTCCCGTCTAGTTCCGTGAGCGGGAATAGAGTAGACTTCACGTTCCACTTGATCGTTGGGCTACACATCTCCTACAGGTTTCGGAGCGAGCACATGCCAATGGTTCCAGAGTATTCCTCCCCGTTCCCATCCGTTACTCAGTGGTTCCTGCCCTGCCAGCTACTCGGGAACCTCAGTACTGACGCTTCTGGAGCGTAGCCCGGCACATGTCTTGTCATGAAAACACGAAAAAGCGAAGATTTCATGGGTGGACAAATCCCGTGCTTATCAACGGTATCAATCTACGTGGTTATAATCTATTCGAGGCATGGAGAAGCGCAGATTCAAGCAAGCGAACAATTGAACACATTCAACTGTGATATAAAAGTTGAAACGGCCCGCACTTGGCTTTATCGCACTGCCAACACCGGGGGCAGGCTTCAAGTCAAGGGAACTTCAAAAGCTGTATTCTTCTCCATTTATCGATGCCGCAGGCTCATCTTTTTATCCCTCATGCCATGCAACTTTTGGTTAGTCCAATTCCAATTTTGTCCCTATAAAAATGTACTGTACATTGGCGCGGGGCTGTGGGGTGAATAATTGATCACAGATTCAACGCCGGTTGAAGACATCGCAGTAATATGAACCTCACTCAAAAGCATGGCACAACTCCCCCTCAGACCCAGACTCAGAAAGCCTGGTGGCGGACGGCCCGCACCCACACCTACTATAGCATTCTCTAGCAGATTCAGTGGGACCCTCATTCGACTCGGGCCCAGACTGTCCCCGGCATTCACGCCTGACGTTTTTTCTTCCGGTCTTTCAACACCCCGTCCTCCGCCACCTCGTCTTGCCTTTATTGCCTCGGCCGCACCCACCGCGTGTTCCACTCCTCCCTTCATCACCCTCTCACACACGGTGCGACGCACCCTATCTCACGCAATACAATAATTCCATTTTAGTTACCATTCCTTCCTCCCGCTGCTACAACATTACAAACTCCACCAATCCTTCCAACGAATACAATAATACAACACTAACTATGTACTTAACTAACTAAAGACTAAAACTACTTGATACGAGGATAAGGAGAGGCGATATAGACAACAGACTAGATACTGAAAGAGAGAGAAGGTAAAGGAGAGAGAAGGAGGTAGTGATCGTGAGCGGCCGTGACGAGCGCGCGAACGAGGATGGATACAGCATTCTGAGACAGAGACCAGATGAGGACTCCGGGAAAGCAGACGGCACGTCGTGACGTACGCGGCGGTAGCAAGCGACGTAATGGTCACCCCCCCCGCTTCCCGCCCACCTGCTCTCCTTCCCTCTCCCTCTCCCGCTCCGCCTCCGAGTAGGGCGCTGGCGTCGCCTCCCATTCATACAAATGCGGGACGGGTGTTTGCGGCTCCTCCCCCTCCCCTCCTCCTCCCCCTCCCCTCACTCTCGTAATACGCGGGCGGCACGCAGACGTGGATGTTGACGCTAGGGTGGGCGGCGTACGAGGCGCAAGCTCGGAGCGCCATGGTACGGGTGTTGGCAGCTCTTCTTCCCCATCTTGCGCATGGTCCCGGTCGTCCACAACCGTCATCCCCTCATCCTCATCTCCCCCCTCGTTGTCGTCGTTGTCGTCGTTGTCCGCGTCGACCCACGCATCCTCATCGCCCTCCTCCTGCACGTCCCCGTCAACGGAAGCGAGCGGCGGCAGCGGCACCCGGATCGGACATGGTGTCGTTGTTTACATCGCCGATGCAGACGAGGCGGAGGAGAGGGAGAAGGGGGGCAGTCCTTGCACGGGACTCCGCCTCTTCTCCTTCGCGCTCGACCTCGGCTTCCCATCAGACGTCGGTGACGTGCACACAGGCACAGGGAGGGACGACACGCTCCACACCATGGGCGGCATCCCGGGCGGCGTCGGCGGGGAGAGCGTCAAGATGACGTCGGCGTGGGTGTGGGTGCGGAGGCGTATCGGTGCGGCGACACGGGGAGCGCCACAGCGTGTGTGGAGTGTGCGGAGGTGGGGGAGGAATAGGACGGCCGCCGCACGCAGATGGTGTTGTCCTTCCTGAAGGACACGAGGTGCGCGTTGGTGAGGAAGGCAAAGGCCTCTGATGCCGCCGGCGGGGGTGAGGAGTAGAAGTGCAGGGGCGCTGCAGGCGCGGGGTAGTGCACATTGGCGTGCGGCGAAAGCGGGAGTGCGGGCGGGTGGACTGGGTCCCACGTGCCGGTGTGGAGCTGGGTTTGCCGGTGCAGGTAAGGGGAGCGGGCGGCCGACAGGAGTGGCAAGGCGGGGCGGGAGGACTTCGGAGGCGCGCGCGTCAGTTCGAGGACACGAAACAGGGTGCCAAAAAAATTGGAATTGGATCGCGGCTTGTATGTGGACCGTGGATTACAGCGCTTTTCATATGTATGCGGAAAACGTAAAAAAAGTTTCGGCCGTTTGATGGTTCACACGACTGTTGATCTCTGTCGATTCGGGCGCTTAACTCAGCGCTCACCCTGTTCCTGCCTTCTCCACCACTTCGACGCACTCTGGCGACAGATATTCTGTTTGAGCACCATCTCTGAGCATACCAACCGCATTTTCACTGCAATTTTACCTCGGGAACTCGACTTCTCACGTCAGCACTGTGCGACAAGTCGACACCTGATATTTGGTGGATGGGAGTTGTGCACAGCCGTAATCTGGAGGGAATGCTTCGGTTGAGCGACCATCCAAGTCTCAATACACACCAGAATGTATGTGTGCGTCCCAGGTTCGTTCTCATGTCGGTACATCATGAAAACCAAATCATGTAGCTATGATGGCTACATAGTGAGCACTAGACGACACTAGTGAGCCTATGCAGTGCTTGGAGAAGTGGATGTAGCTGTGGAATCACTGCATAACACTCCATAACAGCTCATAGCGGCTCATAGCGCTGCTATGGCTCACTAGGGCTCGACTATGGCGTGGTTTTCCTGATGTATGATCAGGCCTGGATGCTCAGGTTGTTGACAGCAGCCGTATAATCATCCCCAACTTCCCCAAAGTCACTTCTCTACCTTTAAATACATTTACTTTGCTCTCAATATCTTCGTATACCAGCAAATGGCACAATATTCAGGTTGTGATGCTAAACTTAGGGGCCGTGTGAACCATCAAACGGCCGAAACTTTTTTTACGTTTTCCGCATACATATGAAAAGTGCTGTAAAGAGATAGAAATGGATGATACAAACCGCAGCACCAGCGTACGGAGCGCATCCCATCGAGATCGCTCCACTCGAGCTTGACACTCCGGAACGAGAGGAAGAGCGAGATGCGTTGTTCCTGCAAGGCGAGGACACAGTTTAGCGGGTAGAGTGGCATAGAACGCAAATAGACGGACGCACGTCGGTGAACTTGAGCGCCTCAGTGTCCTCCAGTCGGTGCTCATTCTCGAGCTCGAGCATGCGCTGCTTCGCTGGATGGTGCGCGGCGGCGCATGGTCTCGTTGTTGCCATTCTGCTTCTCTATCCAAGTTGTTCTGCTACCTGTAGCAGTCGCTGGTTGGGCTTCCACATCTTCTTTGCACTTCTTCGAATCGGATGAAAGGTAGATTGTAATATTCTTTTGCGAGCAGCGAGTGAGCGAGCAAAGGAAAGCGGAACGGCAAATCGGCAAGTGCCAAGCAGAGCCAAAGGGCGGGACGGTCGGTCCTCAACTCTCATCTCGCTCTTCCCTCAAGTCGACTCTCCTGGAACCCTTGCTACTCTCATACCATATTCATTCCAATTGCGCGAACGTTGCTCTCGTGCTAGCGGTGCGATGCAACCAGCGACGATTCCATTCACTCAGCGGTGAGCGCGCTTCAGCAAAAATGTCAAGCAGCCGACAAGAAAACAATACCCAACTGCTGGTCAAACTCGACCCCATTTTTCGTAACATCGGGCACATCCGATGACCTGGCACCTCTCTCTTTTCATCGGTCTTGGACTCGAAGTCTCGGGATGCGGGGATTTCAAATTCAGCACATTCAGCTCTCCGAGTCTAATTGCTTCTGCGCCTGTCTGATCCAGCTCACCCGTTATCGCGACTTCCCAGAGACTGGACCCGCTTCAAAGAAGTCTCGGGATGCGGGGATTTCAAATTCAGCACATTCAGCTCTCCGAGTCTAATTGCTTCTGCGCCTGTCTGATCCAGCTCACCCGTTATCGCGACTTCCCAGAGACTGGACCCGCTTCAAAAATTCGCATCTACGCATCCGCATTCATCTTGCACCCTCATTTATACATCTTTGCAACTGTCCCCTGTCCTGGTTCGTTTATTTTTCCTCTTCCGAGTCCCGACTTCCTCCGCTCATGACTCCAGACAGAATATATACAGCGGATCGCCATTTAAGAACGCTCGATTTCCACGCCAGAATGCTTCAAGCTGCTCATTATTTCTTCCATGTCAAGTGCCGCTATTTTTCGTCCCCTCTGCACTGCACTTCAGGAGCCTCGGATCACCGTGCACGACAAGGTCGTCCAACTTCTCGCGCACTCGGTTTTGGGCCCAAATCTGATTCGATTCGCGTGCCCCGTGGCTGCAAGTTTATCTCAGATCCCCAGGCAAGAGTCTGTCTTGACATCGCATCAGTGAGCAGGGGCGAGGCAAGGATCAAAAAACCGTTTCTCCCCGATCGAATTGGTGCTACGTCTTCCTTCCTTGGTTTCTTTTCTTTCGGATTTGAACTCGACGCCGTCCATGCAGTAATGACCTGGTACGCTCCGGATCCGTCCTATCCATCCTATCCGTTCGTCCCTTTCTTTCCTTCCTTATTCAACCCCCGCTCGCCTCAGACTTCAAGAACATTTCCAGCACGTCTGGATCGTACTACCCTGTCCGGATTTCGTTCTCTCGTCCCGGCAAGTTGTGAACATGCCTCCCGTGCTTTTTCACTCTTTTTTTTTTTTTTTTTTTTTTTTGGCTTTGAAGCTTGCAGCGGCGCACCGTATGATTCATTCACAATGTATTCGATATCTCCTCAACAAGACGAGAGGAATCCCTTCACGGTCCCCTCTTCGCAGCGATTCGCCGCACAGCCCCGCATCGACTGGACAATTCTAGCGATATTGCGGTCCGCTGGATCCATTGTTTTAGAGTGCATTGGGCTCAACCTTAATTCCTGCTGTAATCACAGAAGCACCGACTGACCGGAAAATACATGCCAAAGTAGGTTTGTCCAACGGCACCTCTTGTACATCGACCAATTTCGAAGCGGTGTTGATCTGATATGCTGCGCAGTCGTATGTGCTGCGCATTGTATATTTTCTCAGCACGACAGGAACCGCCAGCGTCTCTCGGGAACGCGCTGAATCAGACTTCGGCGGATCAAACCAAGGTTAGTCTACATAGAAGTTCAACGGCGCTGTTGGATCCCTATCATGTGTGTACATCGACCAAATTCAGATGCGGCGCTAATCTGATATACCGTACACCTACCCGTATGTGCGATGTGCGGCTTGGCTATTCTCATAACATGTACACAATATGAACAGTGTTTCTGAGGAATGCACTGGAACTTCAGCGGATATAGCCGATCTTGGGCTTGTCAATCAGGTGAGCTGAACTCAAGCTCGTAGAAGTGCCCGAGTGGATGGGCAATAGTTGCTGGTACAGCGGCGCGTGTATCATTTATTTTTGAATGCGGGTTGAATATTTTAGAGTGCAACTTGTACCACTTTTCGAAATATTCGGTCAGGTCGGCTCAACATGTTTTCTTCGTGTCAAATGCTCAAGACCTGCATAGGTACTGGAAGGAAAGTTCCTAAGCTTATTAAATGATGCCTCTTCATGCATTCCTTGACCTCTATTTTCGGAATCGGTGCTAGTACTCCACCAGGCTGTGCCTGATCAGTGATTTGAAGCCGACTTCTCACCACACTCTGCTTTCTCAACAACATTTGGACGTATATCAAGGACCGTCCTTTCTTCCAGCCTGGAATTGGTTGCAAGGAGTTAATACATCGTTGATGGATAGGTAATAGAGAGCTTGTGCAAAAGCCGCACAAGCTGTATGTGACTTTTTGGCATTGCGCAAAGCTGCATGTGAAAATCAGACCTGAGGTTACTGAGAAATCAAGTCGGTGGAGAGGTAGTTGTGTCGACAGGCAAGTCCTGGTGAGTGAAAAAATTACATTACTGCCACAACTGCTCTGTGCAGGATGTGAAAAGTGTGCGAAATCTGAGTGGAGCCGGAGTGATGGCTGGACAAACTGCTTCCCCAGCTCACGCATTGACCAGATAGTAATTTGGATGAATGCAATACAGTGTCACAGAGACCTGAGAGTGTAATAAACTCGCAAAATCATGCAGCAAATCCAGGAAAAACCCGATAACTTTGCCAATGCCGAAAAGCCGCATGTGGCTGGTGCAGCTTTTGCGCAAGCTCTCTAATAAATACATGACAGTGTGCGAGGATTTTGTTTCCGAGTCAGCCTCCAGTCGGGCCTTGGAACTGAATGATGAATGCTCAGAACAGCGATACAGCGCAATGATAGTATTCTGATCCCGGAACCTGTACAGACAGATGAATGTCAACCACAGCTATACAAAATTAGCATTCAAATCTCGAGAGCTGTGCGGGAACAAGTGCTGTATGCAGGTTGTGTTCCTTGACTGTATCTTTCCTCCCAATACCACACCCTGCACTCATTCCCTCTCCATCGCGGCAATGGCCTCAAGCCAAGCACTCATCCCTTGGGAATCTGTTTCGAATAATGGAATTGTAATGATACAAGAGAACTCGCACCCCGAGGGAGGCAGATGGGCACTGCTTTTGAATGCATTTCTCTCCCCGTCACCAGGCCGCACCTTGGATCAGGTGTACACCGCCGTGGGAAAGGTCTTGGAAACTCAGGCTAACTGTTTTGCATACAAATGGGGCCTCGGTCCTCATGTCATTGCGGGGAAGATTAAATCCTACTTTGGAAATAGAGAACACCGGATGCAACAGTTGGAGCTCCTTCGAACCACCGTCCCACCAAAACTTAAGAAACAGTGCTTGAAGCTCATGAAATATTCCTTGCCGTGTGTATATTGTGTCGAAATTCTGCCTATAGTGATTGACGGAATGATACAGTACGGAATCCGCAAATACACAGTGTCAAGCATTCAAGGAGGTTGTTGATCTGGCCACCTTACTTCCCGGTCTCCGTGTTCTATTTCTGCAGACCAAAATTTTGGACAGTGCAACATCACTAGACACCATCTCTGCACTTTGGGATCGGTCCACTGACCCACCGGATAAAGAATGGACATTCTGGCAAGCTCTGGCCGCAACATGCTTGGCAGATACTGTGATTTCGGCAATGACAGAAGAGAGTTTACTTGCAGATCTGGTGGCCTGCCATCACGAGGGCTTGAGCACAATTGAACAGCTGTTGGTTGAACATGATTGGTGAGTTGAAAATCCCGGTCCCTAAATAGTTCTGATCCACATTTCAAGTGGAGTGTCAAATTACACAAGCGCACTCTGCTTGCGGTATTTGGCTGGGGTTCTTGATCTGCCTGGGTTTTGGCAGAATTCGGGATCTGCACATGCACAAGTTGCAAACAAGTTGTGTTGTCGAATGGTCCGGGTGCTAACGGACATTGGGGTGGATATTCCCAGCCTGGGTCCTATTGAGCCTTCTGAAGCCCCACTTGACTATGATGGTGTGGACTTTCTTGCCACCACACTCCTTAATGGTCTTTCAAACTGGTTTGGCAAGCTTGATCAGCGTGACTGGGCTGTGCAACCATGGTATGAAAGCTTCGCCCAAGTTCTTTGGCTTTTGCGGGAGTGAGTTTCAGTTCATTGACTCACATATATTAACTGACATTGCCAAGGCCACGAGCTGCAGAACTGTTGCCATGTGCATCTACTTCTGCCACTACCACCTTTGAAGATATTCTGCCCACCAGCTATCAAGATCGGGTCCTGAATGTGATGGTTGATAAGTAAGAGGCTTCTCCATCCATTGCTCTTTATTTTAAAAATCTATGACAGCCAAAATACCGTACTGGGAGATCAAGCCACCCCTGCTGCCAATCATTCAACAAATAACCTGTCAGCACACAGCATTGACAGTGATACCAACCAGGAAAGTTCTAGCCAGAGCATCAAATCTCCAGATGATTCACCCAGTCAAAGTTTTGATGTGGATTCTGAAGGACTATCTCTGCAAGATGAGGAAAGCATATCAAATGAAAGTTCAGACTTCTCGGACCCGATGCTTGATGACACTGGTTCTGATCTTTCCGAAAGTGAGGAACAATTTGGCATGGCTTCTGGGCATGATAATGTGCTTGAAGATTTGGTGAGTAGACAGATAGATTGGTTGCAGAGCTACATCTAACCAGTCTTAGAGCAATGGGACCATAGGGATGCCTGGAATTTCTGGAACCCAAACCATACTGGCTTCAACTTCTTGGCCATCTTTAGAGGCTTGGCGCAAAGACATTGAAGAGCAGAAACTCATACTGCTCAATAAGCAAAGAAATCTTGGGGACAATCATCCAGAGACCTTGGATGCAATGAAAAATCTTGCATGGCTACATCATGAACTTGGAGAGTATGGCTTAGCAAGAGACCTGTGGGTTACAGTGCTTGAGAAGTACCAGATTCTTGGGTGGGAGGACAACCCATCTCCTCTGCAGCTTATGCATTCATTGGGAGTAACACACCGTGCACTTGGTCAGCCCCAAGAAGCAAAGAAGGTGTTGGAGCTGGCCCTGGAGAAGCAGAGAAAAGTTCTAGGTGAAAACCATCCAGAGACTGCAAGGACTCTGAGCTCTTTAGCATTAACATACCAGCACCTGGGCCAATTCAACAAGGCCCAGGAACTGGCAATGTCAGCAGTGGAGAAGCATAGCCAACTTCTGGGAGAAGATCATTCAGACACTCTGTGGTCCATGTACATTCTGGCAGATATCTACCGTGAACTAGGCCCGTTCACAGAGGCAGAAGATCAATATCACATTGTTGTGGAAAAGAGCATCAGTATTCTTGGAGAGTACCACCCTAACACACTACGGGCCATGGGAGGTTTGGGAATGACATACCTTGCCTCAGGCCAGTTCACAAAGGCAGAGGACCTCTTGTCTGTTGTTTTTGACACACAGAAGAAAGTTCTCGGGGAAGAGCATCCTTATACCTTACGAACCATGGCTTACCTGGCAAGCACATATAGACAGTTGAGTCGGCTCAGTGCTGCAGAGGAGCTGGCAACTGTAGCTCTGGAGAAGTATCGAAAAATGCTTGGTGAAGATCATCCAGAGACCCTGTGGATAATGGGTGAACTGGCATCAATATTCCAGAGACAGGGTCAGCCTGAACATGCAGAAGAGCTTCTTGTTGTTGTTCTTAAGAAGGACAGGAAGCATTCAGGTCATGATCATCCCAACACCAGATGGACTATGATTGAACTTGCAAACTTATACCACAGGATGAACAAACTCACAGCTGCAGAGGAACTGGAAAGACTCATGGGAGATAAACAAGTTTAGCTCACATCTTTTATGTAGAAGATGGTCTACAATACCCATTTCAATTTCTTCCTATTTACCATCCTGCCCCACTACTTATGGTCCTCAACTTGGTCTTGATTGCAGTACCCTTGGCTATGATTTGCATGTGAAATCCATCCACTGCTACAATTTTTCTGTTTCTTTTTGAGGCTTTGTTTACCCATATCATTGTTTGAAGTCCAACAGAAGCTAGCCCAGACTTGCCTCAAAATAGTCTTATGTACAACTGATAATAACCAAGCCTCAAATTAGTGTGGAGGTTGTCTTCTTTTCCCCTTCCTTCTTTCCTTCCTTTTGGGTCCTTCATCTCCCTATCTCCATATCCCCATTGTTTTATTATAACTGACCTTTGTACTAAAAATTCGCTCTTAAGACTTCTTTTTGCTTCTCAAATTTGCCCTCCCAATGCTAGCGCTTAGTATCAATGGCATCAATCTGCGTGGTTATAATCCATTCGAGGCACAAGACATGCCTGCGTTCCGCTCCGGCGTGCAGGTTGACATCCGAAAATTAGGGCGCGGCGGTGGCATGGGAAAGCCAAACAGTTGCATACTGATACGAGGGATCTTTTTAATAACATGGTATATGGAGAAGCGTAGATTCGAGCAAGCGAACAATTGAACACATTTAACTGTGGTAAAAAAGTTGAAACGGCCTGCACTTGGCTTTATCCCACTGCCATCTCCAGGGCAGGCTTCAAGTCAAGGGAACTTCAAACATTGTATTCTTCTCCATTTATCGATGCTGCAGGCTCATCTTTTTATCCCTCACACCATGCAACTTTTGGTCAGTCCAATTCCTATTCTGTCCCTACAAAAATGTACTGTACATTGGCGCGGGGCCATGGTTGATCACAGATTCAACAGGTTGAAGGGATCGCGGTAATATGAAGTTTGAACCCACTCAAAATCAT
The DNA here is from genome assembly GCA_029378375.1 of Mycena olivaceomarginata. Taxonomy (NCBI): domain Eukaryota; kingdom Fungi; phylum Basidiomycota; class Agaricomycetes; order Agaricales; family Mycenaceae; genus Mycena; species Mycena olivaceomarginata. Next base: position 192,249 of record JARKIC010000325.1, on the reverse strand, counting down.
TGCAAAAATACTGGTCCTTCCCCACATGAAGCCTGGTAGCGGATGGCCCGCACTCACACTTGCTACCATACTCTCCTGCAACATACCAGTGAGTTCGATTCGGGGCCAGGCTGTACCCAACGTTCTCGGCCATTTTTTTGGTGCTTCAACACCCATCTTCCCCGCTTTGCCTTGAAGTTGCCTCGGCCGCACCTACCGCACACTGGCACCGCGACTGATCCCACCTCCCATCCTCCTCACCCTCACTCTCCCCCTCACCCCTCCCTTCACCCTCTCACACGCACGCCGCACAAATAAATCACTACAAAATTCCAGTCTTATTCCCCTCCGGCCTACAATATTACAAAACTCCATCCTTCCTTTCGAATGAAATACGAGACTGACTATGTACTTAACCAACTAGAACTACTTGATACGAGGGTAAAGAAAAAAGAGGGTTTGGTAGGTAGCGATACTGGATACATAGAGAGAGAGAATTTTTGGTGATATGCAAGAGAAAAGAAATGTAGGGAAGGGAAACATAGAGGAGAGAAGGGAAGAGATCGTGGGGGGTCGTAACGAGCAAGCAAGCGAGCGAAGGATGGATACACTATTCCGAGAAAGACAGACAGGCAAAGGACTCCAGAGGGCAGACGGCGCTTCGTGACGTAGCGGGCGAGACGCGGTAGCAAGCAACGCAGAGGTCACCGCTTCCGCTCCTGGACGTGGGGTGTGTGGAGGATGCAGACAAGGCGGAAGAAAGGGAGAAAGGGAACAGCCCTTTGACAGGGCTCTGCCTCTTCCCTCTCGACGAGGGCTTCCCTCCCGACGTCGGCGACGTGCGCACCGAAACCGACACGGGTGCAGGTGGCGAGGACACCGACCTCACCATCGGCGGCATCCCAGGCGGCGTCGGCGGTGTGAGCATCGAGGTGTACGCCGGGGCGGGTGTGGGCGTGGAAACATATCGGTGCGGTGAGACGGGGAACGCTACCTGCACCGGCGCAGAGGCGTACGAAGACGAGGTGTAGGAGGCGAGGTGTAGGAAGGCCGCCGCACGCAGATGGTATTGTCCTTCCCGAAGGACGCGAGGTGCGCGTTGGTGAGGACGGCGAACGCCTCGGGGGCGGGTGCGGGGTAGGAATAAGAGTGGTGCGCATTCGCGTGCGGTGCGGGAGCGCGGATGGCGTCAGTTCGAGGACACAAAACGGGGTGCAAAAGTACGTAGATCGGAGGATCACGGTGAGATATAGAAATGAGAATGGCGCACATTGTAGCGCCAGTGCACGGAACGCATCCTATCGAGGTCGCTCCACTCGAAGCACTCGAAGTTGATGCTCCAGAGGAAGAGGGAGAGAGGTGCAGGGCGAGGTACATCAGTACACAAGGGATGGATAATGAGTGGCAAGACGCACTTCGATGAGCTTAACCGCCTCGGTGTCCTCCGGGCGCTGCTCGAGCAGGCGCCGCTTGTGCTGTGCGGCGCGCGAGGGCACAGGCTCGGGGGCCGGGCGGCGCATCGTCGTCTATCCAAATTCTTCTACTTGCCAGTAGCAGTCGCTGCTTGCGTCCACATCTTGCTTACACTTCTGCGGATGAAACGAGGGGCGGAAAGCACGCAGAGAATCATCCCGGTATTTTAATTGAAGGTTGGTGGAAGAGTCCGGTAGAGCAGTGATTCGAAGGTCAGCAAGAATGGATCGACTCAGAGACTTGATCGCCGGAACTTGAGATAATCTTGCAAGCAGGCAGAAGTCAGCAGCAAATCCCAGATATGTTCGTCCAGTTTTCGGACGGCATGCTTGAGTAGAATTTGACGGAGAGCAGACATGGAAGAGGCGAAGATGTGCCGAGACGGCGGCTGTTGCCAATCAGAGCCAAACAGCGGGTTGATCGGACTCACCGCTCTCTTCTCTCTCATCCTTTACTCATCCTCCTCAAGTTCAGTCGACCCTGCTGGCCAAATGAACCCAGCAGTATTCTCGTCCTTCCCTTTCGAATTTTTTTTTGTCCTCTCGAGCACATTTATCCAAGACTTCAATTGCGCAAATTGCAATCTGGCACTTTGCGATACTCACGTATTACCGGCGCACTACCCCGCGGTCGGGCGACTAGCGGCTTTCAAATCTGGTGTCTTATTCCGACGCAAGTCATTTTCGCTGGATTCTTTTCCGTCTTCAAGCTGTAATGCTAGGATTCCGCGCTCCGTACTCGATTCAAGATCAGAACGAACTGACGATGGTCAGCTCCCGGCCGGCCCATCTTCCCAGACCTTCTCTCTGGCAGGTGAAAATCTGGGATTACATTCGTAACCCGACACGAGGAGCTGGAATTCGGCGGTCCGATATTCCATTTGAAGTCTAACCCACCCAGCTCGCTCTCCAGATCCCCCAATTTCCTTCAGTATCACAATTTACTAGAATGCATTAAACTCGCATCAACACAGAGACGGGATCCGAATGACATCCACATCCGCATTGACTCTGCGCCCGCGTTGTTGTGGCCGAAACTGTCCAGGTTCGCTATAATGCATTTCTCCTGACTCGAGTACAGTGCCACGATCATCTCACCTTTGGCCGCAGGATGGCCACATAATCAATGTGTTGGTATGTGCTGATACGCTGCATTTACTACCGCGGCGGCGCTCGATCTAGCATCAAGCCGCTACATTCTCTATTTTCCACCTGTCGGGATCCTGAGCCTCGGATTACCTCTTGCTAGACTCCAAGTGACCTGTAGTCTGGTTTCATCGGGACTGAACTCTGCGCGCGCGTCTCTTATACCTCCGAATCGAATGCTTTTTTGACGAGAATCTACGCCCCGAACCTGGCCAGAATCCATAATCCCTCGGTTGTTTCCCTGGCTGTCTCTCATTGAATCACATCCATAACTAAGCGCGGAACAAAGGAAAGGAATCGAACCTGGTAACTGGCGGACAGTCTGTCAGTATCCCTGTTTCGACTTCAACGACGATATTGCAACCATACCTACCTGGGGACCACAACTCACTTGTTGTCGGCTTGCGGTCAACCACATCGCGCCCTATCTCCAGGCTCTGGAGTGCTCTACCACTCGTTCCCACCTTTCAGCCCCATCTTAAGCTTAGATTTCCCTACATAATATATATGCCATGATTTTTACAACATCCGGAATGCTTGAGGCTCCCCGACATATTTCTTGCAGCCAAGTGCCTCTACTTTTCGTCTTCCTGCAGTGCTGAGATTACAGCCCTCGGAGTACCCAGTACAAGGACCGATTTGGAACCGTTCGATTCAACACCGAATTCCATGAATCTCTGCTATAGGTTGCGCTTGTGACTTGATGACATCCTTCTCGACAACCACTAGATTTTCTCGAGGACGCGTTGATCGCCGGGAGCAAGTGGTATCTTGGGTCGTTCAACTAACCTCATTTTTCCGCTCGGATGGTCGACCCGCAGAAGCGCCGAATCACTGGAAAATACTTGCCATTTCCCAGCAGCGCCTTCTGCGTTCTTATCCCGCGCACCGACCGCATTCCAGAACGGCGCTAATCTGACTCGCGATCTACACACCTACCCGCGGCTCTTTTCGTGGCAACTTTGATGAGCGCCGAACATTTTCAACTACGTATTGATTCACCATGAGTTGAATGGTCTTTTGGGCAGCTCACAATTCGACGGGCACTATCTCTTGACTTGTGGATTCGCCGCCCCACCGACGATGGAGGGTAAGTTGAACTCGGTCTCCTGTTGCGGCCAATAATAATGGAGAATCGGAGGCTCCGATTGACTGGGAAATACTTACTGGGTTTGGTCAACGACGCCTCGTGTATTCTCATGCCTGCTGTGTGCGCATCGGGTCGACTATTTTCAGGAACGGCATTAATCTGGCTAGTGATAATAAGCCACTCATACTCGATATCTGCTGCACGACCCCACACCACGTACTTGTTTTATTTATTCAGCGGGTTTACCGCTCCAATAGCGGGTCGAACGAAGGCTCTGTCGTAGTCGTTGTCCAATCTGGGTTGTTCAACTCGGAATCATCTGTCCTTAAATGTTCGAGGCCTGAACAAACGAGTGGCTGGTTGGTGGCGTCTTTCCTACTGCGCATTCTTTCGCTGTGCGTAGAGCTGTACAATGTGTTTTCCCACACTCCACTTCTTAGCGAAGTGCCGGGATTCTCGATTGAGTTCAGTGCATAAATGAAGCATCCTTATGTCTTGCTTCCAACTTTAAGTGTGCAAGTGAATCCGTTGATTTATGGCTAACATGCTACAGTGTTCCTCTTTACTCTCGAGTCAGCCTCAAGCCGGGAATTTGAACTGAATCTTCACTACAGCTATACAATAATAACTGCAAGTTTCTGATCTCGGGAGCTGTACTACAGCAAGACGGATGTCAACCAAGAATAACGCTCGCATCTCGGGAGCGGTACCGCGAGTGAAGAGCTGTATGCATGCTGTGTCCCTTGGCTTGGTTGCTGTTGGAAATGGGATCGTCGCGCGCCGCGTCGCCCGGTTACCTTACCTACCCCCCCTATCCGTCGCACAGCTTTGTCCTTATATTCGGTCTGTATCCCTGTATTTCAGTATTCCTTTGTATCCCCCACGCTCGTGTTCCCACGCCTCGAATACATTTCCCTGTGACTCACCGTTGCGTGCAACTTCGACTTTCACAGCTGCATCCATGCTGTGTCCCCCGAACTCGTCTTCCTCTTCCCGATACCACACTCATCACCCAGTCCCTCTGCTCGAGAATGTCCTCAAGCCAAGCACTTACTCGTTGGACACCCCCTTGGACACCCCCTGCTACTGATGGAACAGTAACGGTGCAAGAGAACTCACGTCCAGAAGGGGGAAGATGGGCCCTCTTTCGGAATGCTTTTCTCTCGCCATCGCCAGGCCGCACCTTGAATCAGGTGTACACCGCTGCGGGAAAGGTCCTGGAAACCCAGGCGAACCGGGTTGCATATAAATTAGGCCTCGGTCCTCATGTCATTGCGCGGAAGATTAAATCCTACTTTAGAGATGCCGAACAAAGGGTGCAACTACTGGAGCTTCTTTGAACAACAGTCCCGCCAAAGCTCAAGAAGTTGTGCTCGAAACTCGTGATATATAGCTTGCCGTGAGTGCATTGTGTTTTTCCTTTGCATACAACACCCACCAATATTCAACAGCACTGAATCCGCAAATACACAATGTCAAGTGTTCAAGGAAATTGTAGATCTGGTCACCTTGTTTCCTGGTCTGCGGGTTCTTTTTCTCCAGACCAAAGTGTTGGACAACACAATATCGCTGGATGCTATGTCTGAGCTTTGGAACCGGCCCACTGGCCCTCCTGACCAGGAATGGACGTTCTGGCAAAAATTGGCCGCAACATGCTTGTCAGATACCACGATTTCAGGCATATTGGAAAGGAGATCAGTTTCTGAGTTAACCAACTGCTCGCAAGAGGGTCTCAGTGTAATTGAGTCTCTGTTGGTTGGGCAGAATTGCGTGTGAGTACTAGCTGAGCTCTGAGCCAACCTCACTCTAATTGAAAATTAGCGGAACTTTAACATATGCTAGTGCACTCTGCATCCGATATTTGGCTGGGGTTCTTGATTTACCGGGGTTTTGGCAGAACCTAGGATCTGCACACAGCCAAGTTGCAGACAAGTTGTGTTGTCGAATGGTCCAGGTGCTGAAGGACATTGGGGTGGATATCCCTACCTTGGGTCTCATTGAGGAAGCACCAGTTGATTATGATGGTGTGGACCTTGCTGCCACCACCCTCCTTGGTGGTCTTTCATCCTGGTTCAGGAAACTTGATCGAGATGATTGGGCCATGCAACCATGGTACCGAAGTTTCATACAAGTTCTTCAGCTGTTGCGGGAGTGACTCTTATTTCAGTCACTCACCTATCTATCTTAACCAAATTTTTGAAGGCCACGAGCTGTAGAGATATTACCATATTCATCTGCCTCTGCCACCAGCACCTTTGACGATGTTCTGCCGACTATCTATCAAGATCGGGTCCTGAATGTGATGGTTGATAAGTCAGAGGTTTCTCCATCCATTGCTCTTCATTTTATAAAATCCATGACAGCCAAAATAACGTCCCGGGAGATCGAGCCACTCCTGCTGGCAATCAGTCAACCGATAACCTGTCAGCATACAGCATTCGCAGTGATGGCATCCGGGGGGGCTGTGGTCGGGGCGTCGGGTCTCCGGGTGGTTCACGAGGTGCTTTCAATCTGGATTCTGAGGGAATGCCTCCAGAAGAAAGCACACCAGATGCAAATTCAGATACTGCCAATAGAGAGTTTGCGGCAGCCACCGGAAGCCACCCGGTGGCTGATCAGGCATGCGTGGCCAGTGGATGTGGCTTATCTGGTGGCTGGCCTGTTCTGTATTTCATCCTATATCCCCTGTCGGAGGAGCCATCCTGGAGTCAAGATAATGCTTACCTGCCTTTTTCACAGCTCATTTCTGAATTATCAGAGGAACATTTTGCTGTTTTGAACAGGGAGCCAGGCAGGACAATCAAATTCAACTTCAGGGAGTGTGGGGCAACAAAGAGAAGCAATAGTGGAGGCACTCACCAAATGACGAAGACATAGGTTCAGCCACTGAATTAGCCATAGCCACTCATTGCCGCATGCCTGACCAGCCACCGGGGGGCTTCCGGTGGCTGCCGCAAACTCTCTAATAATTCAACAGATAACGTGTCAGCACACAGCATCGACAGTGATCATGATGCCAACCAGGAAAGTTCTGAACAGGGAATTGAATCCCTAGATGACTCACAGAGTCAAACATTCAATCTGGATTCTGGGGGACTACCCTTGCACAATGAGGAAAGTACAAGTAGTGAAGATTTGGACTTCTCAGAGGAGGATGGCACTGTTTCTGATATTACGAACCCCGGCGCAATGAGCCCGGCATGACAATCCAGCAGATGCAGAAGATGATCGAGCAGGAGCACACGAGGAATCCGGCCCAGGCGAAGCCGCCCAGCATCCCTGTGTGGCAGGGGGTGATTACTTGGCAGGGAATTAATCCGGCGTGCGAGCCACGCGAGGTGTGATGCTTTGTTATTGCGAGAAATGCGAATCGGGAGGTGTGGTTCGTTCTATTCTCTGGTGTTATTCTGTTTTCTTGGCTGATTTGGTGTATTCTGCAGTCGTGCAAAGACGTGGCCATCTGGGCTGACATTGATGGTCACAGAAAAGTCTGCAGTGTCATTGCTGACCCTGCAGATGTGGATGAAGCACGTGGAGCCCGTTGTGTGCCTCTTCAATGCCAACCCACTCGCAGAAAACTCGATGCACAACAAGATGGCGTACAAGTCCTTCGTTGCAGTGCTCGTCAGCAAGAACATTATATGTCCTGCATTTTCTCGCTCCTATCTGCTAATTCCGCACATCCAGTATTTTACGGCATCGTGGACGCTCCCGAATGGAAAGCACTCTGCAAATGTGCTCGTCGTGCCTGTGCACCAGATGGGCCTGGTTGGCATGTTCTTCCCATTGACGGGCATTCCAGACATGCCGCAGGAGCTTCTGGGCAACCCAGGTCCCAGCATCATCCCTAACCCGACACCCCCTGACCCTACTGGAGTGCAACTGCCCCTACCGCAAAGCCAGACCCCACCCCAGCTGACGGCTGCTTCAGGGCCGCAGCTGATGGCAACGATCAATAACTACATGGAGCAGAATGGCGTGGTGCTGTCTCAGCCCTTCCTCGTGCAGCTGGCGAAGCTGAGTCCGGCGGAGCAGCAGCAGACGATGCTTAAGATGATTCAGGTGGGGCAGGAGCAGATGCGGAGGAGGATGGTCGCTGCTGCTACGGCAGGTGGAGGACTGAATCCGAATAATATTCAGGGTGGGATGGGTATGGCACAGATACAGCAGCAGCAGCAACAACAGCAACAGCATCAGCATCAGCATCAGCATCAGCATCAGCATCAGCAGAATCAGCAGCAGCAACACCAGCCGGACATGAGCAGCGGATTCAATCCTGTGCAGCTTGGTTTGGGAGGTGGCACTGGTAGTGACAGTGGGATGGGCAGAGGGATGGGCGGGATGGGTGATGGCAGTTCAGGGATGTATCCTGATATTTTGGGAGCGGGTCTGCTGTGGACTGTGAGCAGTGGGGGTGGTGGTGCAGGCAGTTATCAGATGATGCAAAGCTTCATGACTCGAAATCAGGATAACACAGAGAACTGAAGGAGTTTTCATTTGCTTGTATTCCTGGCAGTAGTTCATTTGTATATTATAATGCAATGGTCATCAGTCTATGGTGCATGCAGTGCAGTATTTTGGGCAAGAAGTGGAGATATACAGCTAGGATACATATTTGGCGGGCTTCTTCTGTGCAATGGTGATAAGCACAGGATTTGTCCACCTATAATCTTCGCTTTTTCGTGTTTTCATGACAAGACATATCACCAGTTACACTCCAGAAGTGACAGTACTGAGGTTCCCAGGTGGCTGGCAGGGCGGGGGCCGCTGGGTAACGGATGGGAACAGGGAGGAACACTCTGTAACCATTGGCATGTGCTTGCTCTGAAACACCTAGGAGATGTGTAGCCCACAGAACAAGTGGAACGAGAAGTCTCCTCTATTCCCGCTCACAGAACTGGATGGGAACAGACTGGAATCCTGTTGTGGTGTGTTGGACATTGAGCGTGTATCATGTTCTGATCAGATCATCACTGGAAGGGGCTGGAAACATCGCATCTTGATGGTTCCATGCCGTCCCGGGAATTTCGGATATGGCATGGTCACTAAGCAAAGGTCTGATCACTTGGACCTATACTTGTCAGCTCTTGGAGCAAGTACCCATACTGGGAAGTACTTTGAATGCAGTATCCCTGGAAAGCCATGGACTGGGAGCATCTATTCCAGATGTTCTGGTAGACAGGAAGGTACTGGCATTGGGAGGAATGGACTATCTCGTCAGGATCTACATAGGGGACTGGTTGTAATGGCTTGGGCACAGTCTGACTGATCGTACATGTGCACAGGATGGCACCAGGGTGGCATGCTCGACCTGGGAAGCCAATGGAAAGACTCAGATACCCAATTCTATGATGGATACATGGCAGTCGGACGGATGAACGGACTATTTTACTTATATCTACTTATTTCTTGGACATTTCCATGTGTTTCAGAGCTTCGTATTTAGTAGCAGGGGCATCTTGGGCAACTTCACGGAATAAACCTACAGCTAGTAGGCGGAAACACTGGCAAATTGGGCAGATACCAGGGAGTTCGAACAAGGTGTCTCCCAGAATCCATCTTGGCTTGGAATCTTTGGAAACCGACTTGCCATTTGTCTGGAATAGTCTGAAAGTGACTGGAACTGTTGGGATTGTGCTGAGCCTGCACTTGGTTATTTGAGTTTTTGTGTGAAGAGCTTGGGAACAGAACCCACTACTGTTAAAGCGCTTGGGAACAGAACCCCCCACAGTCTGAAGTGCTTGGGATCGGAACCCACTACTGTCTGTTACTGCCTACACTTGGAATCGGCATCCACCTTGTTTTGGAGAACCCTAGCAACTTGTTCTTGTTTGTTCTCATAGCTGCGAAGCTTTACATCACCACACTCTGTGCTTCCTGTTTGTTCGGGTCTACCCTCATTTACTCAGATCTAGCCTGAACACTTGCACAGCAAGGGTTCCCTTCACATTGACATACTTGTTGTGTTCCACTAACTTTTCTGTCTGTTCCATTCCGGTTCACTCAGAACAAGGCTTAAGTACTCGGACTTTGTTCCAAGGACTTCCACAAACAATGCAATGCTCTCTCCTTGTTCCCGAGGTCTATTCTATTCCCTGCGACTTTTTATAAGGCCCTGTACCAGGGTCTGCTACTTGTCTGTGCACTTCTCAAGCACTTCTGTTCTGTTCCAACACACTTCTGTGTTGAGGTTTGGTTTTGGTTGGTGTTTTCTTGATAGGTTCAGAGCACATTGATCAACAGGCTTCAAAACTGGGGTGTGTTCATCCCTCTCACCGGGGGCAAAGGACGACACATGTGAAAGCCGCATGCGTTACACGCATGTGGCCCACATTTGCGCGCCACTTTACACAAAGCCCTTTGTTAGATTTCTGTTATTATTTTACTAAGCACAACCCATAATGTAATTAGTTACGGCGGATATAGATTATAGTTTGGTAATAGTTACAAATGAATTTAACCCTCAACTAAGGGTTTATGTAGAATATACCAACGTTGATTGATGTGCTCAGAACCTATATAAGAAACACACAAATAACCCCACTTGACTCGAGAGCGTCACAGAAACAGTCCAGAGACTGTTCCAACAACCAACAAACAAATCAAACGGCAATATATGCACGTTTCCAAAGATCCCGACGAGTTACAGCCCCTAGTACAGGGCCTTGTAAAGGTTGTAGGGAGAGGTTTCGTATCTCAAAGAGATAAAAGAGCAAGCTGCGTAGAACGCGTTTCTAGACACAGTGGAAACATTGTTTCCAAACAAGATAGATTTATAGCTTCGCAGCGTGTGTGTGTGTGTGTGTCCAAGCGACAGAGAAACAAGTTTAAAGTAGTCCCGTAGACTCAAGTAAGGCCCCTAGTTTATAGGCCAAGAACGTTCACAGAGCTTTCCCTAAAGAGGTACTTTCTGAGCAACGCCAGCAGTCACGTTTCCAAAGTTTTCCCTTGACGGTACTTTCTGAAACCCGCTCCGCAAACAACAACAATAACGTTTCTTTCAACAGAGTCCCAGATCCAACAGATTCTCAGAGTTCAGACAGTTTCCAGGCAAAGCCCAAGTGCGTTTCCAGAATAATATATGATTCAGAAACAATTAAGATTTCGACTAATAGTGCTACTCTATAAGAGTGTGTTCGCCGAGGATCCCAGATCAACCCAATGCGCAAGCGTATAGCCTACTAGTTCGGGGGAAGATGCTGTGCCCATCGTAGAAACACCCTCGGATACTTATACAACCGCCAAGACACTGTTACAAAGCCCAAAACACAATCCCAATGAGTCAAAAGTCCGTTTATCCGTCTCTTTAACCGTGTTTCCGTCGGTTGTTCTTCCGAGCGTCGCCTCCCATTGGTTCCCAACTGTGAGCACGCCATGTTCCCTTGCCAATTACGAGGCAGGAACCCGTCAGCAGCACCCCTGTATTATTCAGAGGGTGTGTCGATCACCGATAGATCGGCACTGCATCTCGTCCGTCCTGTTTCTGCTTCAACTCAAGTTTCCCCTTGGTTCCAAGTACGGAACTTGATAGTACTCCTTTGTAGGTCTCGGTAGATACCCGTTTCTCTAGGGTTTCCCAGAAAGGGTTCTTGAGAAAGAACCTTAGAACACCTTTAGAGTTGTGATCCGGATCCACAGAATAGCCGACCACCTGTTTCAGTGTATCCGCATCCGATGGAAACCGGCAACTCTGACAACCGAAACACTCGTGACCGAACGCGTCTCCCCTAGCGTCTCAATACAACACAACACATTGCCAACTCCCGTTCCCTTGACCCGTTTCCGTTGCTTAAGTGAATGTTGGAAACAAGTCAAAAGAAGTCCCTTGACTTATTATCTGGCTGCACGTTTCCCTTACAGTTTTCAGGGCGAGACTAGCCAATGGACGTTCTAATTCCTTAGAACGTCCACCCGTTTCTCTGTGGTTCGCCCAACAGCTACCAGGAACCAGTACTGTTGCATAGAAACAACAGTTTCAGCAATGAGCACGATCAGAAACACGCAAAATTACGTGTATCTAACCATGGCCCAATTACTGGCTTATCAACGTCTTGTTTGCGCGAGCCGCGACTCGGCCGCAGATGCCATCGCGACTTGGCAAAACAACGGCACAGTGCGGTTCCGGCCGAGTCATGCCCATGTGGCGAGTCAGGTGTGCGCTTGCCCCCACGCGCTGACACCTTGGAAGTCGCGCAGCAGCCCGCCACGTGCCCATCCCATGCCCTGCGTGGCACCCCCAACTGGGACCCTGTCGCGCTTTATGTGTGCTGTCTTTGTCGGCATGTAATTTTGTCAGCACATCGTCTTTGTCGGTGAACAGCCCCAGCTGCACATCACCTTTGTCGGCATAGGAACCCGCCCGCACGTCGCCTTTGTCGGCAGAGAAGTACACCCGTACATCGCCTTCGTCGGCGCGGAAGCCCACCCGCATGTCGTCTTCGTTGGGCCAGTGGATCGCTTTTGTCAGGACCGCACGTGGGTCTGGCCAGCATGGGACCGTGGCTTTGTCCTCCCTTTGTTTTTCAAAACTGCTGCCGGCGGCCCGCAGGTCTTTATCAACGCTGCCCCCAACGTGCAGCCTGAGCCCACGGTGTTGTGACTTTGAGGACAAAGTGCTGCGAAAGAAATAAGTATACGCGAGAAAAATACAGTAGGTACAATGCGGAATGTAAAGTAGATACACGAGTGATATAGTAGCTAAGGGACGCGTGAGTAGGTGCAGTAGGTATTTCAAGAACATAAAATCAGGTCGTAGATGTCGCGAGCGGAGGTGGAGGTGGAGGGAGGGTGAGAAAAGATACGGGTGGGTTGCTCGTTCATGGAAGTGATAACTCTCATCATAAGCGCACTGAATTCCGTGAAGCCGCCGACAGTGGCGAACAAGAAGTATTCGCGGTGGGAAACTCCGCATACGCAGTCGATCGTGGCGCGCTCGCTGCCGTCGCAGAGTTCCTCAAGTTGGACGAGGTGTTCTGAAGGTCGTCAGGTTGAGTGTGAGACGGATGGAAAAAAAAAAATTGAGGACATACCGCAATAGTACCGCCGGGAGACCTCCCAGCCGCAAATCCAGATGTGGGTGTTCCTGATGTCGCAGCCCCTGTATTCCCACTGCTGCCGCTGCCAGTCGTTTGTATGGCCGACTTTCCATTTCATTCGCACCAAAAAAGTGTCGTCGGTGAGGATCCCAGCGGCATGCTGCACGATATCGACGTCCGCGGCGCAGGCGACGTTGTAGCACCATCCCGGGCCCTCCTTCACGTATGGGCGCGTGGCGCTATAGGTGAGGAACTTTGCTTTATTCGATTGGTGGCTAAAACGGGTCAGCCGGCGTCCCCTCCCTCCGAATTGTGAGCATACTGGCTCATCGCGGCCTGGGGTCATTGAGGGTTGTTGTGGGAGGCTGCAGGGCTGCAGAAGCGCAGATGGGAGTGGGAAAGACTGAGATAGTGTCCAGGAAGTTGTACTGAGGTCCAGAAATGTGGGAGGGAGAAGGGAGGTGGTGCAGGATGAGAGGGAAGGCAAAGAAAATTTCTGACAAGGTGCGAGAGAAATTCTGGACAGTGCGAGAGAATCCAGGACCACGTGAGGCTGAAGGAAGAAGGACAAGGAAAACCGGCGTGGTGGATGGAGGAAGAGATACGGCGGGGTCGTCGATGCCGACTGCGCACTCGTGGTCGCCGAAGGAGGAGGATATGCGTCCGAGTGAATCCCCGGCTGCAGACTTTGCGCGGATATTGCTGGCAAGGCAAATTTGGAAATCCCCCCGACGCCGAGGCGCAGCTGGAAGTGCGGGGGGTCGAGCGGAAGGCTTCAAAGACGCGGGTAGTGCCCCCCGCGTCCGGGAACAGCGCGATGAGGTCGCAAAAAAAAAAATGGTGGTGTGTTTTTGGGGGTGGGATTTGGGCATGCGGATGCGCGTCTGGGAGTGCTCAGGGCGACCAGGTGGCTCCGCAGGCAAAGGGGGTTCGAGGAGAGGGCTCCGAAGATGTGGGTAGTGCCTCTGCGTCTGGGAACAGCGCCGATTAGGTCGCAAAAAAAAAATGGCGGTGTGTTTTTGGGGGTGGGACTTGGGCACGCCGATGCGCGTCTGGGAGTGCTTGGGGCGAGCAGGCGGCTCCGCAGGCAAAGGGGGGCTTGAGGTGAGGGCTCTGAAGACACGGGTAGTGCCCCTGCTTCTGGGAACAGCACCGAATAGGTCACAAAAAAAATCCTTGGCGGTGTGTTTTTGGGGGCGGGATCTGGGCACGCCAATGCGCATCTGGGAGCGCTTGGGGCGAGTGGAAGGCTCCGCATGCGAAGGGGTTCGAGCAGAGGGCTCCGAAGGCGCGGGGTAGTGTCTCCGCGTCCGGGAACAGCTCCGGGTGGACCGCAAAAAATCCTTAACGGCGTGTTTTCGGGGGCGGGACCTGGGCACGCCAATGTGTATCTGGGAACGCGCGGGTCGAGCAGATGGCTCCGCAGATGCGGGGGGTACCAGCCGCGTCCGGGAAGGGCGCAAAAAAATCTCGGCAATGTCTTCTGTAGACAGGATTTGGGTACGCCGATGCACACCTGGGAGCGTGCGGGTGGAGCAGACGGCTCTGCAGGTGTGGGGAGCGCCACCCATGCCCCAGAAATAGCACCGTACATGGCGCAAAAAAAATCGGTGTCTGCGGGGCGGGACTTGGATACGATGAGACTTGGGTACGCTCAGAAGCATCTGGGAGTGTGCGGGTCAGACCCGAGCCACCCGCAAGACGACCCAGCCCCCAGAAAACCACCACGAAGCCCGAGAAAAACATCTTGAGGTAGAGTAAGGGCCGAGATCTTGCGTCAATTCATATCCGAGACACGATGTCTGTCGAGTCGCCGTCGCCACGTCATAACCCTGCGGAAGGTCTGGCAGCTGGTTTCATGCGAGGGCAACTGGACGCATAGTCAACAGTACAAGGTACCTGGATGCAAAGTCAAGGTAAATGCCGACTCAAAGTCGGTGAGTAGCTATGATCGAAGAGACAAATTATTGATGCGTGTTTACAACACACACTAACATCCAAAAAGGCAAGACTCAATATTTTTCATTCTGAGTTCGACGTTCAAGGTACAGCGTTCTATAAATCACACACGATACATTGCAAAATCAGAAATAGGAAGATACATTAAATAAAATCCAAAGAATAACAAAGCTATCTGCATAGAAGTATAATATAAATTGCCTCTGCTGCTATTCGAGACTTAAGTCGCAAGTGCATCCATTCTCTGGCCGTGCACGCGGATGTGATAGTGACAAGTATATTCCCCCATACCCCAATTACTCTTCATGATCAGCACGACGACACCGAAGTCGATACCAAAGTTCCGGATCTCCGTGTCGACAGGGAAAGTCTGAATGTGATTTGGGGAGTACACGTCGTACTGCAAGGCAGCAATCCGGATGAACTCTGGGAGCTGCGGGAGCATCTTGGGACGCTCAGGCTCGTGCGCCCCCTGGCTGATTTCTGCGCCCCAAGCCTCGAGTTTCGCGACATTGTCCTGTCCTTCGACCATAGCCCGAACTTCCATATCTTTGGGTGCACTTGTCCGCTTGCCGACTGCAACTGCAGCAGCCACATGATCAATGGTAATGGTGTCGATATAGACCAAGCTTCCAAGCACGATGCCGAGTTGGCCGTACAATCTCCGAAGGGCCAGCAATGACCATCGTGGATGTCGTGGTCAAGAGCAGTGACAGGCGAACGACCATCAAGAACCCAAATGCCAGTAAAATACCCAAGGATCTTGCCAGGAAGTGTCGATGGACACAGCGTATATGTGGGGCTGGTGAGAGATGGGATAACGGACGCGCCAGTGGAGCGTAAGGCAAAATTGGGGCGAGCAACATGGCGTTGGGACATCTCGACGAGGAGCTGCAACACCTGGAGATCACTCCTGATGCTGTTAATCTCGGAGCTCACGGCAGCCCGAGAGGCAATCTCCAGCTGCAATGTGTCAAGGCCCATCTTGAGGCTGTTTGATTTCGGAGCTGGCGGCAGCCTGAGAAGTAATCTCCGCCGCATGCAGCAGCTGTATTGTGTCGAAATCCCTCCTGAAGCCGTTGAGCTCTGAGCTCGCAGCAGCGTGAGAGGGAATCTCTGCCGCATGTGTGCGCACAAGCAGTTGCAATGCCTCGAGATCCCTCCTGAGGCTGTTGAGCTCCGCGCTTGCAGCAGTGTGAGCCTTGTCTGTGCATACGCTCTGGTGCTTCGATTGCGCCCCTAGGACTCCAATTTCGCCAAGGGTGCGCTCAAAATGTAACGAGAGTTCGGAGAGGGTGTCCCCCAGGCGTTGTAATTGTGCTGAATCTAGGCGAGCCTCTCTGTCTCCTGCGACTTGGGTGTGCACCAAGTCTGGAGAGTGAGAGAGCTGGCCATCTGAGCGCTGAGCAGACTCAATGCTTGTCGCTGGAGATGCTGGAAGGCGCAACATGTTGAAACGCTGACTATGGGGCTGGCAGTGAAATAACCACTAACCAAACCTTGTAAATGAATACATGGTTTGATAATGCGATTACAACAACTCAAACACTATAGTCCTCGTGCAAGTTCGGGGTTCCAATCCAGTATAGATTGTGGCAATTTGAACTGTAGTTCTCTTTGAGAAGCAAGACTTTACAGGTCTACAAGTCGTATAGATAAAACTTGCTCAAATCTGTTCTAGGCGCAATCGCGGATAGACAGACAAGATTTTATGTTCAACGGTTTTGTATGTTGTGGGTCTAGGTTTGGAGATAGTACTCCGATGCGTAACGCAAGTGATTCTTATGAATCCCAATTCCAAATAGTATTCGCGATTGCTAATCCTTGTGAGATTACAACAAATTGTCAAGTCCGATCCGTTTCCTTATATTCCACATGTCCGTTCTGTTTATCCAATATGTCCACGCGTCGTTTATAAAGACCCAAATCCAACACAGATAATATTCAAACAGGGAAAAAAAACAAAACTTGGTATAGCTTCTGGGTGTCTCCGAATGAATGCCTACTCTACCGGTTAAGCGTGAAGTCTAGTAACTTCGCGTCCAACAGGTGGGGTGAGATTCACTCCTGTTCCTCCCATAACCATCCACTTAAATATGTTACAGGATTCTAAATATAAACGAGACTGATACAAACGAGTAATAGGGTTCAGGGTATATGACTAGTGGTATGGCAGCTAGCCGATGAACTCCTGTCAGATATCAAGCAATTAGTAAAATTGAGAGAGATTTATAAGAAACATCAACAAGCCGAGCTTAACGATGAGTCAAGATCTACATCGCTTAGAACGATCGTGATGGGATATTGTTGATATGTCAACTTTTAGCCGACCTTCTCGTCAGCACTCCGTTACCCTCCTTGGTAATCATCCGCTCGAATGGTTCCGCCTTGAACCGCTTGAGTGATTTGTCTGAAAATCGTGATAGCCGCCGCTTCCCAGTACCCGAGTATGGTTTCTTAGTCAATTGGTAGATTGACCAAGTCCAGCCCTCTCTTGGCAGTTCTGGAGACGTCCGATGATGCCTAACAATGATCCCTCTGGTTCAGAAGGATGTTCCCTCATAATATGCCCTTAGTCAGGGATGTGCAGTAGCCCCAATCCGTTTCCAGGATGGTAAGGCACTTTCCGCAATTGCTCCATTAGCGACTTCCCACTTCAACCCTTTACCAGGATTGTTGTCCAGCACCTTTCTAATGGTTTGTGACACATTATATCCCTTTTAGCTAACTGCTCAGGCCAGCAATAGCCCTCGTGAGATGACATCGTAATGTAATGAAGTACATTATAGTATGTTGCAACTCAAGCAGATTTGAATAAATGCCCGGGTGCCCCAATACCAGGTCTGTCAATGTGGTGGCCGGTCATGGGCGATGCAAGATCAAGGATCACGAAGAGGGGAAGTAGGACAAATGTGACGAGGAACAGAAGGCCGACAATACGGAGCGCCATTGCCCATATGTGCTGCAAAAGGATGCCATCTACCACCTTGAGAAAAGTCCATAAGAGGAATAAAAAGAGCTGGAAGACCGCGCGCGCCACGGTTTGGAAGAACAAGTAGAAATGAGCGAATGGGTTCTTTGACGGACATGATTTGGCGGCAAAGTCCTGGTTTCGCACCTCCGTAGAGGACTGGTCGTCATAATCGGACACTCCAAACACCTCGGACACTGCAGGGGACAGTGTCTGATACGAGCGACCATGGTATGTGGATCTGCTCAGTGGAGTTGCAAGCCTCCGGAAGCTGGCGCGTTGAAACTCGTGTTCGTACTCAAAAGGTGCGGAGCGGAGCGGACTTCGGGCCATGTCTGAGACGACTGCGCCAAGCATCTGTAGGCAGCATGCCTGTAGAGCGGTTGGGGTGAAAGTGGGGAGTCGCAAGAAAGAAGTTCTTTGTCCACGTCCACGTAATTGCGATGACATGATGATGTATTTATTGGAGGGCAGCTCGAAACGTTCGAGGCGACTTTGAGAGTGCGGGAAGGGATTCGCTGCAGGAAGGGATTCACTCATCCTTCAGGGCCACCCTTCCCTTCCTCGCCGTCGTAAAAAGCTGGAAGGTAAGAAATGTAAGTGAAGTAAATACTTCACATTTAAAAGTCCGGCTCACCACTTTGCTTGCTCGCCGCCGCCACCGAAGAACATATCCACGAACCCTATTGCAGGGAGTTTCTGAGCGCTGCAGTGGTTTGAGAAGTCGACGGTTTACAGCGCAAAGCTGCACTGGTACTGTTGCTACGGCGCAAAGCCAGTAGAAGACTGCTACGGCGCAAAGCCAGTAGCGGGACATGATGGCAGTAACTTGGAGAACGACGGACAGTCACGTGAAATGACTGCCAAATTCGGTCACTGGCAGTGAATCATGATCACTGCAAACCCTTTGCATCATTTATTTTGCGCACAGAAAAATTCAATTAAATGGGGTGTATTCGGAAAGTACTGGAAGGGAACTACCAGCTAGCGTTAAAATTTGAAACTATATTACTGAGAGAGAGAGAGAAATCTAGTCATCATCATCCATCGAATCATCGTCAAGTGCAGCGAGCTCAGCTTCGGTCGGGAGCTCGTAGAGGGCGAGTTTCGCTTTGCCATACTGAGCCATGAAGTCCACCTTTCCTAGACCCTTCCACTTCGCGATGTCTGTCCACGTCTGGCAGTGCTCCGCGGTGGGCAAGGCGACCCCATTGTTCATGTAAATTGCGCATTCCCGTACGGACAAGTCGTTGAAGAACTGGGGAGAAAAATAATCAATGGGGACATTGGTGGGGCGAGCACGAGAGAGGTCGGAAGGAGGGAGTCCTCGTTTGCGAATTAGGTGGCGCCTGCACGAAACGGTAAGCATGAGGTCAGGAAGCGGAAGTGAATATGGAAATCACCATGCTCCTTTCTTGCGTTTTTGTGATATGGCAGTCTTGCGCCTTGCGGTCAGCACCTCAAAGAATGCACTGACAGCGCTGTCGCGTCCCGGCTTCTCGTGAACCATGAATGAACCATGAATGCGCTACCGTCAGCAAGTTCTTCATCGTCTGAATGGCACTCGTTCTCTGCCAAGCGCGCAACAGTTTTGTTCATGAAGCAGTCGTCAGCAATTTGGGCAACGTGCAAGGCCTGCGTCTAATGATATTACATGAGCCAGGAGTAGACAATAGGGTGTAAAACATACGTCGTCACGATGGCGATAAATGTTGTTGAGCACGATGTCAACCCCCACACAGCCTGGACACCGCTCTTCTTTGGAGGCCAGATCCTTCATGTGTCCGTATATGAAGCTGCGGTAGAAGTGTCAGAGGAAGTGGTCGTCTTTGATTAAGGATAAGTCGACACAATAGATTGAAGAGTAGGCAAATAATGAGGCAATGGTGCGGAAGGAGTGAATGGCGACATGCTCGTGGGCGAGGTTTGTACAAGGACTCAGGGTTGCCGAAAACGTCGGGTGCAAAGACATGAAGCCAACGTGGGCGACAGCGTTGTACATGGAGCGTAAACAATGCTCGCCAACTCCCGCGGCATCTGAGGCTGTTTGGCTGTTCATCGCCCTTGCGGTATGTAAGAAGGCGGTGACCTGTTCGTACACAGAATTCGTGGGTGGTATGGCGGAGGCGAGAATACCGTTCGGCTGGGCATCAAGGTCCTCTGGGGAAGAAAAATCGTTGCTTGAACTGGTTCATTAAGTCAGCGGGGAGACAGATCGGCACAGCTGATTGAGAGAGGAGGCCCATTAGAATGCGCGAATGGAGATTCATCGCTCTCTGAACCGGGATGTTGGTCAATAATGCGCGAGGGAAAAGAAAGCAGAAGAGCTTACCTGTAGGCCCGCTGCTGGGTCTGGTGCTTCACTACGGGGGATTCCCCAGTTCTTTGGCCCACTCTTCGACTTTGCTGACTTCTTAGCCTCGCTGATTTTGGTACACCGTCTGTGCGGGGATGTTTCGGCGCAGACCCTGGGTTGGGTACAGCGCCTGTATGAGGTGGCACTTGGCGCCCGGGCTCATCGTGAGGTGCCTTCCACTTTTCCCCAGCAGCAGCAGGGGGTTCAGGCTCAGGCACAGGGCGACGAGGAGTCCGGCCGCCCTGGCCTGAAGATCGGTTACCCTGGCCGCAAGACGAGGGCGGAGGAGGGTTGGGGTTGCCCTGACCTGAAGGTCGGCTACCCTGGTCGCCAGACGGGGGCGGAGGAGAATTGCGCCTGCCCTGGTCGCGAGGCGGGAGCGGAGCAGGATTGGAGCTAGAAGGCGGCGCGCCAGGAGGATTGCGGCTGCCCTGGCCGTGAGGCGGGGGCGGTGGAGAATTGCGAGACGGGGCCGGAGCAGGATTGGAACCCGAAGCGCCCTGACCAGAAGGCGGCGGAGGAGGGTTAGAAGTGGAGGGGGGCGCACCTTGACCAGAAGGGGGCGGAGGAGGGTTGGAGGCAGAAGTAGGAGGCGCCTTGCCCCAGCCAAATATTGGAGTGTAGGAGAACGTGAAAGTGAACAGGTTCGCCGGCTGGTCAGGGTCGACCATCGGAGTGTCTTCACCAGCAGAAGCCATGGATATCAGGATAGTATAACAAGAGAGTGGTGTGGTGGTGAGGTTCTGGGGAGTATTGAAGGAGAGTGAAGGAGGTTTATGTGAAGTCCAGTGGCTGTTTGTCGCGAAGACATGATTGTCCAAACCCCATGTCCAAGCGCAATAAAGGCGGTATGCAGTGGCTGTTCGTCGCAAAGGCTTGATTGTCCAAATGCGTGTCCAAACGCGTGTCTGGAGGCGATTTGGGGACAAAGCACAGAGATGCGTCGGGAGGTTTGGCAATAGATCCAGAAATGCGTGAGGTTTGAGATCTACCAGCACATAGCTAGTAAACCCTCAATGAATCGTAGCACAAAGCTACGGATGGATCTATCTAGCGCAAAGCTCGATAGTGGTTGGAAGTAAGTCGGGATCGTGTTTGATCGAATCAGTCATGGTCACGGCGTGACATTCGCGATCCCGGGCCGGTCTTTTTCTCTTCACCTGCAACCTGGCTTTGCACCGGTTCCCTCGCAACGCGCTGTTAGCTTTGCGCTGCAGCTGAGACTGGCTTTGCACCAGTTGGATTCCATATGCTACCCGCCCTCAGCCCTCAAGCTTGACGCGCCACAATTCGGTCATGGCGTTATCTAAAAAGACCCTTATTCCGCAACACCTTTGTTCCTTTGCACCTTTGTTCCTTTGCCCTGGCCTATTTCGGTCGCCTGCAGGCTTTTTGTATAAAGGACTCATCTGCCTCGGTAAGTCCTCACCTTCCTCGGTAAATCTTCCAGTTTCAATTGTCTTTCGAGCCCAGTTTCTTCCACATGGCTATTGTTCAATTCAGTTGCACCCCTCAACCGATCAGTGTGCGCCCCATGCACGGCGTCCGCCCTGGCCAATACGACGCCCTTGACCACTGGCTGGCGCTCGCCGACCTGAAGACAGCTCCCAAACTGTTTCTGTGTACCCCTCTGCCTGACGACCAAACCATGTGCGAGATGTATATGTCTATTATCGAAGTATGTTTTCTTTCTTTCTTTCTGCTCAAACAGCTTCCTGATCAAGCTTCAGCCCATGCCCTGGACGCCTGGCCCCGTGCATCGACTGAGTGTCGCCGCCTACCACCCCCTCGGTATCACCAGCGACGTGGATCTTGGGTGTTTTGTCGGATCCTCTGGTGACGCGAACACACCGCTGTAGGTCAATCAACTACCTCCGCAAATATTTCTGCGCTTCCCGCAACCACTCGCATTCGTGGCGAAGCTGGTTGGGGGGATGACGGATATCCCGGTCAAGTCGATGATGATGAGCTCACGCTGCCGGCCTTACGTCTGGTTTCTTTGCTTACCGCTGGTCGTACAGGGTGATCCAGCAGATGATAGGTGCATGAGTCATTGGTCGCGCGATGCCCTCGCTGTACGTCTTTCACCTCCTCATTCGTATATCGGACCTCACCCACATCTTACCTAGATCACGAAGGCTCTTGCCCGCAGCAAGGCAGCTCTTGCCCGCGCTGCTAGAGCTTCTAAACTTATTCCCCGTCGTCGTAATCCTCACCGTGGTCCCCGTTGGGTACGGGGGAAGACTCTAAGGGCCTTGTAGATGATTTACTCATGTTTCCATTCCGGCTTTCGTCTTTCTGCTATTTGTCTATATTCGTCATTGTACGTCCAATCATAGAGTTTTCTTTTGCCTTTGTACCCTTAGCACCTCCACTCTACATATTCACTTTTGTCTGGCTGTATTGTTCCTGCGAGTATATATGTGAGGCATATTTGTGCCTCTCACTGCAATAACCATCTCTGTTCCTCCCATGGCGCTCTATCTGAAGAAGCCTCTGAGCCGTGTCCCGATCTCAACCGACGTGCAAGCTGATCATGAGGCCCTGATAGTACGCAATATTCCAGTTCCTATATCGCTCGGATGTTCACTCATCATGTACACAGCATGCGCATTCGAATGTTGAGGAGATCCTCCCTGATCAGACTGTCGACGTCTCTGTGGATACACAGAATCTAGTCGCTGGAGCCACTGACGCACATGCGACGATGGTACGCAACAATGCCGGTTTCTATACATCTCTCGATTGGTCGCTTATTGTGTATTTGAGATTGCCGACGTGTCTGCGGATATGAAGACTCTGGCACTGGTCACTGAGGCCACTGACGACGAAGATGTGATGATGGTACGTACTCTTCAGTCTTCTACATCGCTCGAATAATCGCTTATGGCTTACCGTAAATTCAAGACAATTGGAGAGATCCGTGCCGCATGGAAACTCAAGGAAGAGACAAAGAGACTTTTATCTCCTGAATCGGGTACACCTCGTCGTAAATTTGTAGTGAAGCGCCGTCAGGCTCCTCGGTCGTCTTATCTGTACTACTAGATCCCGTTCAGCAAGTCAAATAACTCCACTATGTTTACATTTCAGCTCGTTAATTCTGGGGTCCCTCGAGAACATGACGATCATTGATCAGTTCGTTTTTTTCCCCTTTGGATTCTTGTGATTTTCAAGAAAATACATATAATAGCATATATATTTTGTTAGCGGCGAGCATTGTGCGCATTGTGTCGCGACACGCTTGGTCACAAGACTGATTTGATGCATGATTTGATTCCACCACGTGAGCACCAAACTTTCTTCATCAACTACTAGGTGTGGACTTTGCGTCCAAACCATGAAACATTTCGACTTTGCATCAGCGTTCGAGCCATCCATGGCTACTTCATCAGCCACTGCTAGCGACTCCTTGGACCTTACGCGGAACCGCAACGAGAATGGTGCGCACCACCGTCCACTTTCACACAATTTCTTCAAGTGCTGTAGTGTCCCTGGGTCCATTCGACGTCAGGGTCAGCGCAATCATTCGCTTCAACGGCGAAAGCTACTATGTCACAACAAATGCGAGCCATGTCCCTGTGCTGCCTATCCGCCCCAATCACAGTGTATTCCTCCGAGAAGATATGTGCTTCGGCGAGGACGATCCTACAGACCAGCCTCACTGTAACTCGAGGATTGGGCAAACTGAAGTATACCAGAATCGCTCAACTTGCCACCCCAATCGAGACATTCCTGGAGCAGTACCAGACTGCGAGACCCCAATTGACCAAGGTCCAAGACCTCCTCGAGCCTTTGGTGCAGCAAGTGCCTCTGGGGCTGGAACACATTCTGATCCTTCCCTCCACCTTCAACCAGATGGTTGTCAGCGTAACGGCATTACAGCGCACGTTCCTCGAGGCCAAGGCCTTGGTCAGATACATGACAGAATTCAAGCCGCGCATGGTGGACTTGGGCAGCAAAAGTCCACCCCCCGCCGAGCACTGTGTTGGGGTATTCACCATCAACCCGGCCATAGCTCAGCAATTCAGTGCAGCAGGGCTACCGTACTGGTTACTTCGGCCGACTTGGACTTTCACCACCGAAAATATTCTAGAAGTTGTTGCGCCATGGCTACCTGCCAACTACCTCATGCTTGATCCTGCCCCGGATGCCACCCACTTTTCGACGAAGCCGGACACAGATTCCAAATATGCTGTCATTCACAAATTATCGAGCAAGGTGCCTTGGTACAAGGACCCCTTTGGTGGGGACATCAAATCCCGGGAGCAGTGCCGTCTCACCAGCAGCCGCAACTTCCAGTTTGCAAGACGGTCAGCTCTGTGATTCCGGCCGTGGCATACCCTCCCAACAATTATGATTTGAGCCTTGTGCCGCCTCACAAGCAGCCGCAACTTCCAGTTTGGAAGACGGCGAGCTCTGTGATTCCGGCCGCGGCATACCCTCCCAACAATTATGATTTGACCCTTGTAAGTTGGACTGTGTGTAATGTCGAGTACCAAACTGATTATTATGATGATGATTGTAGACCCCCCAGCTACTCCTCGTGGCTCCACGTCCACCCATCGTCGGAGTGGCAGCCCTTCTCGCAGCGGCTCTCGCAGCGGCTCTGGTGGGTCTTCTCACGGTGCCTCGACTGCGGCCTCGAAAGGCGGTCGAGATAAATTTGCGCTGCTGGAACAAGATGAGATGCCGCCCTCTATTTCGGGTCTGGGAGGATGCACTCAAAGCTGTGGACAGGAGCATCTAGCCCTCGAAAACAGATTCCCTATATGTATTTCCGGAGCCTGCGCTCGTCGTTTCGTTGGACAATGTCGCTCATCGGCAACTTTTTCTCCAAAATCTGAGCCTGATGATGGATGCGTTGATCTATCGACTCGGTGACCCCGACACTCCCCATGACCTTCTCTCCGGTCAACAGTGGTGAGATGTTCTCGTAGGCAATGCTAGGGCACTGCGGATGGTAATGCGTCAGGGGGGTGGAGGGCAGACACAAGCATCGGCGCGTAGTATTGGGCTGCATGAGCTCCTAGCGCCCGTGTTCCGTGCCTGCGGGTTGGAGAATGAAGATTTCACTGCCATGCCGGGCACAGCCCAGCCTATCACTGTTCATCGTGCCCAGGAAATGCTGTGGATGGTCGCGGAGACTAATGTTTGCTTCGAGCTTCTCGCCCTCGACCACCGTGCGTCTCGACTTGAGCGCCCCGAGGAGTGTCGCAATGTTTTGCCGGTGGCCAGCTGATGGGAATGCCGCTTAGACAGTTGAAGGAAGGGCTCGCCTCTATGTCCCTTGTGATCCGCCATCCGTTCTTTCTTCGCATCGCGAGATTGATGGGTCACTGGCATCCCCGTCCTCAATCAGCTATCATCGCAGAAGCACAAGCCAGCGAGTCGCGAGAGTGGAGCCAAGAGGAGATGCTGGAGCTGGAGGACGCGGTGGCGACACTACACGCAAGCATTCTACGAGTTGTTTGGGTGCGCCGCAGTGATACCCTCACGCCTCGTCCACGAATTCGGTACCTAGCTAGTTATCTTGATGCTTGATGATCTACAAACATTCCGCACACCCATTTCTTCTCGTATTCTGAATTATTTCTATGTAAAGAAATGTAGCATACTTGTAAAGAAATGTATTTGACAAATACAAATTTCGAGTCTTTGCCTTTTTTGGACTGCCCTAGTTGTGGGAAAGCGGGGTCGGCAAGGTTTCAGCAAGGCACGTGACGTGCCGAACGAGTAGGGCTTCCCGCCGTATCTGTGATTACGGTTTAGGTCACTGTAACCGGATTTACGGTTACAGTTATGACTGCCCATACACCGTAAGCAACCGTAAAAATACAGCCGTATACAGTGTCTTTACAGACCGTAAATGCTCGTAAATGCACTCAAAAGGACCTAAACACTATGTAAAGGTCTAATTCTACAGTGGCCCTGTCGATCCCAGCCCTTTTGAGCATGCCGGCATCAGCCGGCAATATCCAATTCATTATCACCTTGCTTCACACCTACCACCGTCTCCATTAAATAATGTCAATACTGAAACAGGCCAGTAAAATGGTGCGGATCCCCACTTTTTGTCTTTTTTTTTTGAATCATATTATTTGCCCTTTGCCTGGTAGGCAATGGTAGGCATCCTTCTACACTATGTGTAGCTATTGTGGCATCAATAAGTCCGTGCGGGGTAGACAAAACTGCGGCAGGCTGCCAGACGTGATTGTGTATCGAAAAGCAGGTGCACAAAGCGCGCCAGTAATGGACACGGCTGCTTGGTGGGCCAAACGGCACTGTGATGCGGGTTGTTGAGGCTTTACCGTGCTGGAGGTGAAGCGCGCGCAGACATCAGAGTGCTGGGGAGCGCTCTGTGATAGATGCTCCCGGGTTGTGCAGACCAAGATAGACCCCTGTAACACGGGGGCCACGGAGCAGTTGTACGGGTGTTCAGCCAGGCAGGGGTCCAATGCGTTGAGGTGGTTTGCCTTGGTAGATCTCAGGCTTCACGACATGTCCAGAACTGCCCCAACCTCACCGACTACGATGGGTGGCGTGCATGCACTGCAGCGGGCATATTCCCGGCTCTGGCACTCGTGTGCGCTGCGGCCTTGTTCGCCCCAGCTCCGGCACCCACGCTCCTGCGGTCGTTCCAATGGATGTTGACCAGACCCGGATGCGCACTCCCCCACGCACCTGCTTCCAGTGCGGAGCCACCGGACACCTTGCCTGCAAGTGCCCAGCCAATAGCATAAGATAGCTCAGGGATTTCAGAGGTACAGAAACTGTAAGGGCAACCTTAAGTTCTAGGCGAAACCTTATATACCTTTATGAGAATCAGCCACATCAGATATGATATGTGTATTGATTCTTACAAAATAAATCTGAGAAACAGCTGCCTCAGATACAGGCCAAATTCGATGTGGCTGATATGTGGATTGATTCTTACCAAATAAATTCACATTCCAGACTGAAATTTTGCTTTATTTGGTGTGATATGATGGTCGACTACAAAGGGCTGCCGAGCACATCCAGCTTGCCATACAGGGACCTGGTACCCATGTCCAACACTAATTTCTATAGACTTTACTTACCAGACTTACTCAAAATGCACAGTCAAAAGAAGATGGATCAGAGTTGGTTGAACAATATATGAACATGAGATCTGGTACATAAGGCAGCTAAAGATAATGGGTAAGCTAAGGTCCTGAATATTCTTTGTGCCCTCAATTAAGTGCCCAACACACTAGACGTATCTCCCTTTGAATTCCATAAATGTCCCCTTGGGTCTTGTATGTTGTCAAGTGAGTGATGATATGCTCTGGCTCGATAACAACCATATCCTCTGACAGTTTGACTTCTACAATCTTTGACATGAAACGAGGGTATAACATGGGATCATAGGGTGTCCCTTCCAATTCTGATTGGTCCAGATCACAATGTGGTGACACCAGAATGAACTTCTGCAATTTCCCTTGAAGGGGAATTTCAATAATCTTGTTTATGACACCTGTTCGGTGACCTTGGATCTGCTCGTCATAAAATTGGATGAAACTATTTCCCTCATGTGAGGATTTACAGCTATAAGTGTGCCCATTCTCGTGGAATTCTGGGCATTGTTTGGCAAGGGGAGGCAATACAAGAGCATGGGGATGAACATAGTTCAGGTGACTGTGATATTGACCGTGGGGCCCAGTCCTATTGAGATACTGCAGAATCATGTTATATGTTGTTGTGTCAAGGGCAGTCGCTTTAGTCTTCATATATGTAGCTTGCTCAGAGTCACTCATTAACTGAATTGTGGGATGCTTTGTGATATTTCAGGCTGAAAAATATCTGCAAAGACATCCATCCCTGGAATGCTAGATGCATTGTCTTCCAGAAATGCAAGGAGCTGGCAAAGGCATGTCATTTGCTTCAACATGGTAAAATCCAGATCATCTAGAAAAATATTGGTACATTATTCCATTGTGTGAACAAAAGAAGCCACCTACACATGTGCTTGTTCGTCTTGACCTTTGCAACCGCCCATTCATGTGTTCACCTGCAAACTCGCTCAGGCATGCTAATGGACCCCAATACATAAGGAGTTCCCCATTGTGCCCAGCATAGTGGTGATTAGGGGTAGACTTGAATTCGGGGAAAAGTTCTTTTATAGATTGACGATAGGCAGTATAATGTTCAGTGTATGCTTTCGCCTCTGAATTAGAAGCTTTGAAGGCCACAAGGATATTGGTGGCAGCTGTTAGATCATAAAAGCTGCTGAGCGATTTTTTGTCATCCTTTTTAAGAAAAATTGCTGGAAATAAAAGCGGAAAGATAACAGTGAAGAGAACAAGAAGATGGTCTGCTTTTAGTTTGCCATGGCCTTTTTGCCCAAGATTTGTGGGTGGTCGACTGACCCAGGTAGGCAGAGAAATATCTCTAATGCCTCCCCTGAGAACTGTCAACTCTTGTTCGGAAAACTGGAAGCTGTATTCAATTGGTCCAATTGGTTCAATTGGGGGGTTGTAATCATCATCTTTGTCCTCATT
Source organism: Mycena olivaceomarginata (assembly GCA_029378375.1). Lineage (NCBI taxonomy): Eukaryota > Fungi > Basidiomycota > Agaricomycetes > Agaricales > Mycenaceae > Mycena > Mycena olivaceomarginata. The sequence goes on along the minus strand of JARKIC010000325.1, from coordinate 163,722 downwards.
GTTTTCATCAACAACCATTGAAAGTATGTCAATTGACTTTGACTTTGACTTTTGGCTGTGAGGAGTGGAGCCTGACTTGGACTTTTTTCCGCCAGGAGTGGAATCTGAATCTGGCTGGGATGTGCTTGGCTCAAATGTGCTTGGCTTAGCTTTGCGACCTGGTCCCCGCCTGAGATCTGGAGCTTCTGGTGCAGGTGTTGCCCAGGGAGTAGATTGTCCAGAGTCAGGAGCAGGGGTTCTCTGAGAAGTGGAGCCTGAATCTGGTGCAGGTGTTGCCCGGGGAGTAGATTGTTCCGAGTCTCTGTCACCTGATTCATCTTCGTCTTCATCTTCATCGTCTGACTCTGAGTCTGGATCAGTTGACTCTTCTTCTTCGCTCTCCAGTTCATTGAGCTCATGTGCAGATTCCTCTGTATCAGCATCTGTGAAGTCCTCATCCTTGTCTTTCTTGTCTTTCTTCCCTTTAGCCACCTCCTTACGTCCTATACCCCAGAGCTGTCGCAGCTGATGCTGCAAACCCCTTCAAGCCAATTGTGCAAATAACCCAGAATAATATGCCAGACTGGATCCCAGTAGTCCGTGCGGTGGAATGAACACCATCGCACACCGAACTGTGTTCCAAGAGCTTTCTGAATTTTTTTTTGGAGGGCATTCTGCCATTGTTTTGCTTGCTCACGAACTTCTTCCATAGTTCGTCTAATCCACGATTCTATGTCAAGATTGTCCAAGAGCTTGCAGTATGAACAGAAGCAGTTGGCACTATGGGAGAAAAAACCACCGGCCTCTCTTGCACCTCCTAGATCTGCAAGAAGAGGAATAATCCGTGTTGGGACATGTACACCATCAGGGCGATAGTGTGTCTTGATCGGTGCTGCATTGCCATCCTCAGTTTGAAGAACAGCATCAACGACAGGGTCAATCAGATGTGGCAGTTCTGTTAAAATAGGCTGTTTTACGAGTACTTTATGTACTCGTTCTTTTCATCAACGGAACCAGGTTTTTGAGTTCGTGAAACTTTTATCAGTGCGTCCTGAGGATGTAATGAAATAGTGGCTGTCCTCATTAGATATTTGTAGTCTTTTTAAGAGCCTAATCTAATAGATTTAGTGCTTATATCATCTACGAAAAGGATGCTGGTTCGAATCCGGGTAGTCTATTTATATTTTGTTCTCTTCGTTTCCTAACCTCCGCCTTGTCACACCTTCCAGTAGTCGTATATATTGTACACACACCGATACATTTAGTGTTCATTCGTATAGCTTTGTGTTGAGCCTCTTGTTATATTAAGAGAGCCACAGCCTAAACATTCAATATTGTTTCTTGCCTACAGAAGCAATCCCAAACAGCCCCGCGACTCACTTGTCCTCTTCATTAATCTTATTATGCCTTCGAGTGGTATGCCACTGATGCCACCACCTGATTATCTTGACCAAAACCGTATTATCAGATGCTGAGGCTGAGCCCATGGTCAAATGCGACCGCTGTGACTACTACACAAGTCTTCAGTCAACGTTCCCGCAAAAGAAAAATCTTGCCTACAATAAAAGTTGTTTCCCGTGCAAAGGGAAACAAGGCAAGTACTGCACCGCAAAGCGCTCCACAAGGAAGGACACCGACAATGCTGGAGACGAGCCTGGAAGAGCGCGATGCGCCCCCCCCCAGTTCAGCCCGTTCAAGGCTACACTACGCTGGAGTGGCTCGATTGCGCAGCTCTTCTTGAGGCACACAAAAATGATGCCTTTGAGCTTGAAACTTTTGTGGCAATGACGGGCGAGAGCACCATGGCCGCGTTCGGTGAGCTCAAATCTGGGAAGGATATTTCCAACCAGATCGCACAGCTACTCTGGGATATCAGCGGATACCGCTTCATGTATGTTAATTCAGCATGGGTTCAAAGAATTATTACTGACGCACTGCAGTTACAAGAAATCGAAGAAGAGCTCGGCCTCCGATTCCGTGGTCTCGTACTCGTATTACTGTGCGCAGAATGAGGCTGAAGTCAAAAAATCGACATGCACGGATGAAGATGTGCCAATTTCCGTGCATGGGAACTCTGCAGATCACCGTGGACAATGATAATCTCGAGCTTCCGGTGCGGCTCAAGCATCATCAGTCGCACCTTAATTACGTCGACATTTCCATCGGTGGGGATATCGGGGACTTTGTAGAGGACCACAAACACGATTCCGCGGCAAATGTAAGCCGATTGGGTTCACACTTCTCACTCAATGCTAATCAATAAATTTCAATATCTGGACACGCGTTTTAGCCCAGAATCCGACTACAGAAGTGACCCAGAAGCAGATATACGCACTTTGGAGCGAGCTAAATGAAGGCGAGCGGCGATTGGATAATGGCCAAGTCAAATCTGCGCAGATGATCTTGGAAAAATTTGAGGGTGTTGAAGTCGAAATCATACCCATCCGGTCCGAGACAGGCGTCCATTCAATCTCATTCGCCTTCGAGGAGAACGGCTAGCGGAAAACAAGCCACCGGCAGCGTATGACCCTCGCAAGGCACACGGGCTCTTTGATTTTATCGACCCAACTTGGGCCCCAGGGGTCAGTGCTGTGTATGCCGATGAGGACGAGAAGGGGGACGGCATGCTCGAGGATGGGGATGAACAACCTGGAACGCAAATGCCAGGAAGCGATCCTAAACACATCGGATTACTGTATGTAATTGACATACCTCCTTCGCAGAAACCTTCTCAAACGTGTATTCCTCCTGTATTGGTCCTAAAAACCGGAGACGTACGACTTCTAGCGACCGATGCAACAACTCCCATTCCGCCTTTCCTCCACCCACTATCTCATCTCACAAATTTGATATGTGAGCTGTGGCTTTTTTTTGTCGTCCGGTGCTCATGTAATGCCCGGTCTGTTAGCGAGACTCAAAATAAGTGCGAAGGATGTATAGTGTCGCTGGGGGGGTATTGAGCGCGCTGAATAGATTGGATTGCGATTTTTTGTCGACACCGAGTGGACCTCAGTATATGCCACCTACATCTCCCATAATCAGGATGGACTTGGGGATTTAAGGACTACTTATTTGAAGGTTGAGCCTCAACAATATATGTTTGCGGTATCGACACTGACGTTTCTCCTCCGTAATAGGAATTTATGAGAGATACATTAGCCTTGCAACTGGCGGCCGGAGCGAAGCGACGGCACATCTTGTAAATTTTAAAGAGTTCAACTTCGGGTCGTAGCGGTGCAGACGACACGTACGCAAGACTTCGGATAATCCCGAACATTTGATGGTCGGCTTCAACGGCGGTACAATTTCCACCCGGATGCCGTGATCGAATATCATCGAAATCATATTGGCAATCATGGTAATCAATGAAAGGTAAGATAATAATTTAAATGCTGGGTATTAGTAAAAGAATTATCCCAAAGTACGAGTTATGCCGTGCGAAGCATCGGCCTCCCCCCAAGTTGGAGAGGGAGTGAGACCAGCAATATAGGTATATCGCAGCAGAAAGCATAGAGGAAAAGGCAGATTTAAGCAGTAGAGAATGATAGTGCCACATTGTACAGTTTTGCCTATCTCAAAAGATCAATTTTATAGAGCAAAAAAAAATAGTATCCAGCCCTGACCTGCAAGCTTATTTGTAAATGGATTGAACCAATCAATGTAAAAAGCAAACACGAGATGGTACTTGGTGATTAGGAATGTTTTGAGACCAGCCCAAGCTGGACTGTCATGAAAACTGTACATGTCCGGGCCAGCAGCGGGAGTTCTGTTAAAGGTGTGGGCCAGATGATCCTCTACTTCGCGCTGAGACAAAAACCATTCCAGCCAAGCCAATGAAAAAAAAACAAGTTACTTTCAATTGACTCAAAATCAACAGTTATTCAATTTTGAGTATACAACTTTTTACACTTTTTTTGAGGTGTGCGACAAAAATTTTCTAAGTATCAAAACATCTTGGTGGGATCACCCAAAAGGGCAACCAATGATCCCAGCCGCTTCGCCAATGGTGATAAGTGCAGCCACGTGCTTGGCAAACACGGTTGGTCACGAGCCTGTGTCTGGGACTCCACTCCTTCAACAACTAACACCAACGAGGTGCGACACCACTGGACCAACCATTTAACTGGAATCAAATTAACACCTGTTGAAGCGCTTGAGAGGTGTGTCTATATCACCTTGTACCCGACATTCCTTGGCACTCACCTGCTGCAGTCGGGCAGGTTGCGGAGTCGAGTAACGGTTGACATTGGCAGTTGATCGGTGTTTGTGCGCTTCCGGGCTCAGCACAGGCGCCTGCGCATCACCCTCAGTTTCACTTGGGCAGAAACATTGTCGCGCAAGTGCAAAAAATGTCCTATCTTGGGATTTGGTTTGAAACAGGGTCCAAATTCATCTGGAGGGAGCACTACAAGATAAAAGTTGGGAATGTTATCCTTGGACTGGACCGGTTTTTTCGGGCATCTGCTCGCATGGGATGCTCAAACACTGTAAATGGCATGGGTGGATCCCTGTCTTACCTCGGTTTCCGACCTTTTGTCTTGACATTGACCGCAAAAGTCTCAAACTATTGGAACAAGTCCAACTCCGTTTCTTGCGGCGCATGCTTGGTTTAGGGTCTCGAAATCTGCGAGCAGACCTTTTCTCTGAAACCGAGACCCGGCACACATAATGTTCAAATGCCAGCACGCGGAGTTCACCGAAAGCGAACAGAAGTTCCTAGACAAACTGGAGGCTGAATTTCCTGGGGTTGCCGGACAATATCCCAACAAGCTTCAACTCTTCCACAGGATGCTCCTCAAGTGAGGAATTGCACTACTACTATTTCTGACTAGGAAGCTGGCCACACTAGGAAGCTGGCCACTTCTCAATTATGAGCCTAGATATTTGCCCATATGTCATATTTGTCCCTGGAGGGTGTAACACAATACATGTCGCCCATCCATGCCAATTTTCAGGCGAAAGTGATGCGTTGATGGTAAGCAGTGGCGCAGTTGATGTCGGCCCGAAGGGTGAGAACATCAATTTCTTAACCCCGAGCAGCCATTTCGCTTCTTTCTCCACCAATTGTTGGTCAATTTACGACTTTTGAGGCTTGTTGTTCTTCCTTGATGTCAGGCTTCTCTCCAAGCATGCAAGGGCCTATATACTTCCCCTTACTCAGTGTTAATCTTCAAAAAATGATGACCATACAAACTTGAAGCCCACGCCGTGACGAGGCTTATATCAAACGAGCATATGACGCTGCAGGTCTAACACTTTGCATAGTCCACCTGGATAGGTAAGTCATCAGTTCTGAGCATATCCCAAATTTATCTTCTTCTCATACCCCTCTTGAGGCGAGGAGTACAGAAAATCATCGTCTTTTCTGTGGTCCGGAAGTTTAAATGTCGGGTTCTCTACAGAATGGCCGGGGGAACAAATTACTGGTCTAGGTACGTCGATCGGCGTCTCATTATCTCCCATGCAACTTATTTTGGCCAAATTCGTCCTCTCACTAGCCCGGGAGCCCCATTTTAATGTAAGGAGGGATCCCGCGGCTCTCCTGATCCATCAGGACGATTTAATACTCTGACTTTTATTGGTCATATGTAGCCCTAAAGGGTCCAGAATCAAACATTTGAATCTATTGAACATTATTATACACAGCGAGATCACTTTCCTGCCTAGGAACAGTTGACTTTCAGTGGTGGCCAGCTTCCGGGTCAATTGCCTTTTCTGGAAGCACGAGGGAAATAAATTCACTGGGGAGTCAAAACACCACCTAAATTGGCTCAAATATGCTCCAATTGTGCACAGGATGGATGCCCTTCATTTGGAGGTCTCGGGTTATGGGAAGAGCCCACCCAGAATGAGTGCTAGGCCAAACGCTCTAAGGTGGCCAGGTTCCCAGCGCGTGATAGTAACTGTGGGACAGATGAGTCCAGGCCATCCAAGTCCACTTTGATGTTTGTACAAGACACCCATCCCGCCCATGGCTTTTGTTAGTGGAGTACCAAGTTGTATACTAAGTTATATACAATCTCTCCCATGGAATTAAAGTCTGTTCCGACAGATTATTAGTGTATATACTGGAGCGAGCCAAACAACGTCTTGTGTAAGAAATTAATTATAGCAAAGTCAAGACTCAATGCCACACTGGCGGCTAGATGCCGACATCTGATATCATGGATGTGTCCGGAACCATGCTGGTGGTGGCCGCAGTGGAGGATTTTTTCACCTCAAGATCTCCAAAGATCTAGGTGAAAAAACAGTCTCTGTAGCATTCCAATCCTACAAAGATCTTAAGATATATTGATAGATCTTGCAAGAAGCTGAGTCATCGAGATCTTGAAAGATCTTGAAAGATTTCAGACACATTGATGGATGCAAAACCTTGCCTCTTGCAAGATCTTTGGAGATGTTCAAAGATCTTGAAAGATCTCAACAAAAGGTGAAAATCTGTAAAGATATCTAAAGATATTTCAGCGTCTTGGAGCAATACACAAACAAAAACCCTTTTGTCCGATAAGGACCTTGAACATTCAGTTGAAACGTTACAGTACTCAAGGGGTTGGCAAACAAAATAATCAAGTATATCATCCCAAATTTTGTATTTAAGTTTTGGCCAGGGGGACCGACTGACCACAGCAATCACCAAGTGATGGCATCATTCCCATAAGGCTATCTCTCACGTGATTCAAGTGGTGTACAAGGCATGAATTCCATCGCTTTTGTGTGATTTACTTGGCTTGAGTCCAAATATATGAGCTTTGAGCCACCATAATGTTTCTCGGACTGGTGGGACAGCTTGGACATATCAGACATTGTTTGCAGGGTGTTTGGTGTAGATAACTAGAGAAGATGTTAGCATTCTGACCTTGAAACCCACACAAAGTTCTTTTATGAATATGTATTCATTACATGTAGTCTCAGTCTACAGTTTACAGCTTACTGTACTCGACTCATTGCCAAACACACCAGATTTTTGGTTCAAATGGTTGCTTTGCCCGCTGAGCCGAGCACTGCCACCGGAATCATTTCCTTTTCGGGACTATACTCTCAACAGAGGCCGCGCGAGGTCAAAAACTTGTAAGTAAGTGATTCTGGAGACTTCTGAAGGTCCTAGGAGGCCCTTCAAACTTTCTTCCGAATTTTTTTTTAAGGGTCTCTCAGGGGGACCAACCAACCGGCATGGTACCATCAATTTCTCATGTGCCAACCCCTTGACAGTACCTACTGCTCTTTGCAGAACATACATGCCAGCATTGGATCAACTGAGGTATGTAATCATTGCCGACGGGGCCGTCAAATGCAGTGTGTCCTGACACCTCCAATTTTCCCCCTGGCCTCGCACACACCATTGCGCCACATTGGCTCCTTCCCCTTGTCGGCCTCCCTTCTCTTCTCATACTCGGAAGAACAGTTGACACTGCCTATGCTCCTAAGGTTAGGGCTCTGTATATAAGTCCGGTTTGCAAACCGGTTTATAAACTGGTGTTTATAAACCGGTTTTTAAATGGTCGGAGCAAAATGGCTGTTTTTAATTTACTTCGGCTACCGGGCCGTCGGCTACCACTTGCCAGAAATTTTTCCTTTCGCCTCCATCTTTGGCGCTGGGGTGACCTACTATGACGAAGAACTAAAATACCTCTACCACTTGCTCAAGAACTTACCTGACGTCATCCCTGAAGGTAATGCCCATGACTTCACAAATTACGTCCCTGATCCGCAAAAGACAAAAGACTTCGGCTGCACAAAAAGTGTGGTCAGCCAAGCTCTCAAGTCTTCATTCGGCTGGTGAAGAACTCCCAGTGGTGAGACCACCACTGTTTCATTCAAATTGTGCGGCCCTCCATTGGAAGAAGTTGTCACCGTGCTTCACCATCACATCACTGGAAATGGTGGCATGAGTCTGCTTCTCATGAAATGGGTCAATAACACTTGAGGTAAGATGCAATGGGGTTGACATAACATTGCCGTTCTTCAGGGATCTGTTGTTGGACAAACCTGTGCAGGGCGCTGATGCCATTCACGGCCTCGCGGGATGGCCGGAGGGGAGTGCGGGTGGGGTTGGGAAGTGGAAAAAACGGGCAAATACTACTGTCTGGGAGGCTGAAAACAATGTATTTTAGCAGCCTCAGTTTAAAAACCGGTTTATAAACACCCTGTTTACAAACCGGTATTTAAAACGCGCTTTTAATTGCCCGGGAATTATATACAGATAGTGTTGCCGTGACTCGCTAAGTCGAGTCGCGACTTGAAAGTCTTGACTTAAGAGTACTTTTGACTCGACTCAACTTGACTTAGGGAAACCAAGTCACTTGAAGTCACTTAAGTCGACTTGATTTTATCAAGTCGATGACATTTTCCCCTGAAATATTGAACAATGTGTGTTGCATAGGGTCTGGTAGGTTACAATTGACAAATAGTAGATGTTTACGAGAATCTAGCTTCCTCTGGCATATTCAAATGTGGCGCACCATCTGTCAACTCAAAGCTGTCAGAAATTTCTCACCAAGTCTCCTCTGTGTCACCATCGCCTTTGGACGCTAAAATCCGAAGCCAGTCCTCCTTGTCGTCAGGAATGGCAACTGTTTGCGAATCGGACATGAAGTTCAGTCGGCATTTCTTGTAATTAAACTTCAGCATTTGAAGTGCTTCCATCAGCAGGGCATTGGTGCGGTTTCAGTGTTTGGTATCAGTCTCGGCTGACCATGAGAAAACATGCTCGGATGGCACAGAGGTGGCCTGGATGGGAGCATAGTCTGCAAAGAGCCGGAATATACGCAGCCAAGTCGTCCTCCCATGAGTCTAAGTTCAGATTCATGAGTGTGGTGTTGAAATGAAAACCTGAGTGTCAAACCATCCAGTAGCCCACCATGTCAGTTGACTTTCGCGGAGGGAGAGAACTGCTCATGTAGTGATTCATTTCATATTCGACAGATTGCTCGCCACCAGTTGCACTGCCGCTTGCACCAGAAAAATCAAGGGACTGTGCAGCATTTGGATAGTGGTTTGCTACCTGCGTGATCACAGTAAATGTTGGGACACCTGCCAGCAGGCGGATTCAGGAATGCGATCGTGATGGAGGCCGAGAATCCGAGCCAGATCCACTAGCACCAGGGGAACTGGCTCGAGAGCGAAGATCTGGGGACCCCACAATATTCACGTATGCTTGCAGCTTAAGACCTAATCAGTTGGATTGTAACATAATATGATGAGGTTGAAGTTGACTCACCTTGACCAAAATGACTTTCTTTGCCATGTCTTGCTCCTCTTGCGACCAATTCTTGCGAATCCACTCAAACCGAATTGAAGGATTGATGACTGTATACTAAGCACATGTTATGCTAGTCATATATCACTTACACATAGCGATGATGTATGCACCCGTATCTCCCATCTTGTTGTAATAATTGGTCGCAATGTCAAGGCCGGGTTGAATAAATTTGGCAATATTTTCGTTTTTTAGATCGGTGTCAGCCAGCATGGATTTCCAGGACGAAATAAAGAGCTTGAAGGCGGGAATGGAACCGGCAAGAATAGGAGTATTTTCTGCCGACATGGTGGTTTGGACAGTATGTGGTTGCTAACTCAAAAGATTAGATCTGGGTGGTAGATATTTATTTGATGTCACCTGAAGAATCAACTCCATTAACTCCAAACGAAGCCAGTGCTTGTTCTCCCAAGGGTGGCGCAACTTATTCGCATCCCAGTTTAGCGCAAAAAATCGGACAATGGGCTTAAATTCCCAAGAGCAACAATGTCATAATTGGGAAAGAATTTGAATGTTAACTTACCTGTTGTAGATATCGCAGCCGACGAAGCATATAAAACACGGAGTCCCAGCGAGTCTTGATATCCGCAATAACTGTAACCGATGCCAGCTTCATCTAGGTATACAAGTTAGAAAGATCAAGTGGAAGCCTCAAAGTTCAGATTTCGAACCGGTGACTTGATCAGTTTGCCTTCCTTTCCTACAGTTATCTCCTTCCTCAGGGAATGTGTATTGCCGTGAGCAATAACATTTTGCAGTTCATCCCATCTTTGTCCCGACTGCCGGATGAATGCAACGGTCTTGCGAGCATGGTGAATAGGACCAACCTTTCATGTGTAGCATGTTTCACGCATGGCAACTGGGACTGGTTCCTTGTCATCAGTCGACTCCGTTGCGGGCTCTGTATCTGAGTCCGAGTGCTCCGCATCAGCATCGTCCTTTTCCTAACCCTGATAACAGCTTGTGAGCACAAGTTGATTACATGGGCAAAACAGCGGATGTAGTTCTGCTTTTTGTCAAAGTCAACAACACCGATGTCACTCAGGAGCAAGCTGAGATGCAACATGAATGTTCCATTATTTGACGCATTGTCAAGAGTAAAATGTCCGACCTGAGATTATCCAGCAAGTCAGATGATGGTTGTGAAAACAAAGCAGTCAGTGTAAATATTCACATTCCGCACAATTCCAGCATCTTCCAAAATATTAAACACAATGCGTGCAATGCGCTGCCCACTGTGAGCACCTTGAATACGGCGAAAGGCCAACAAGGTCTGGCGTAGCAAAACCTGCGGATCCTCCCCTCTCGGACCAAGCCAATGGGCTGTAATTGCGAGATAGGGGTGTAACCCCTTGCTGCTCCAGATATCAGCTGTAAAGCTGATCTTGCCGATTGCCGCCTTTCAATGAGGGGTCAGCCTTGTATGCGCTAAGCCAGTGTTGAACTCACATTCAAAGACACCTTCAACTCGGTGTAATAATTGACCCATGCTTCGATTATGAGCTTGGTGAGCTTGGTCCGATGCGGTATATCCTTCTCGGCGAGCGAGTCCCGCAAAAGAAGTAAGAGATCACGAAACTCTCGACTCTCCATGAAGTGAATAGACTATGCGCTCAGGTAAGTTTTGGACAAGGTTCAGAATCATTTTCAACATACCAGGTCATTTGCAACAAACACTTTTACCAATTGCTCTGTGAACACGTTCATGGAGAATGGGATTCTGTTAAGACTGAGTGCTCGGTTCTCAGCCACCTGATGTGCCAGATCCGCAGGAAGTTTGTTTTCGAATCCATACTTTTCCACTGCTGCATGATATTCCTCCGGATGTCCTGGTGTATTTTGCAGGTGTAAACAGCGGGTTGAGAGGACTGGTATTGGCTCTGTAGATTTGACTTGCAAAAAAAATGAGAGTATGAACAGCATAGTCAATTCACGCTGCTTACGGGCATAGACGACATTTGAACCCGTTATCCAAAGAACACCGGCCGAAAAAATACTTTGAGTCTGCAGACTTCTGAGTGATCACAATCTCGGTAGGGTCGAGAAAACACAGTCCATCCTCAGCAGGGTTGGTGCTCGTTTGAACATTTGCAGTGGGTGCCTGACGATGGCAACCAGTGCCACGTGTTGCAGGCTGCTGAACACCGGTTGTAGTTTTTGCAGCCCGGTGAATCACTGGTACTGGAGCAGTAGAGGATGGCACTGTGTCATCGTCAGAGTCTGACCCAGTGCTAAACACCAGTGCATGAAGAGCGTGTCGACGAACAGTGAGGGGAAACTCATCCGAATCGGGTTCAGACAAGTCTTCAACATCTGAGTTTGCATGAAACCGATCACGATCAGGTGGGCCAGGACTTGCCATTGCAGTGTGTTGGGCAAGCCTAGGGGCTAGATTGTTTGCCATACGACGCGCTGGGGTTAGTGGTGGAAATTGCTAACACAACAAAATTATCATTTGCTGATCAATAGATGAGACTGTATTACCATCTGATGAGTCCATCCTGCCATGCCTTCCTCAGTGCGCTGGCCTGACAGATATTGAGAAAATGAAATCAAAATAAATAGACAGAAAAGGTGCTGACCTGTATTTCTGTCTGCAACTGGTTTGGGTTGCTGTGTGCGGCTGAGCGGAAATCTTAGAGACAAATACAAGGCATACATGACAGGCCCGCGAATCCGCGGCCTGGCTCGCCACAGCTGGCACTCTGGGCCCTTGTGAGGGCAGGAGAAGCTGGGGGACCACTACGGCCACCACATTGAGTGCGACCAGCGACCCGAGATGGATTCTTGCTGGCAGGGGGAGGTTCTGCTCATTGCTCCGGATTTCTGCGTGTTCGAGGAGGCATTTGGGCCCTGGGGGTTGAAGTCGGACACTCGCTCGTAGGCCAAAATATAAGGGAACCACCTAAGATAAAAATATAATTGTTCAACAAATTGGTTGCATTGTTGTAGATGGTATTCAGCAAATCACAGGATCTGATAAATTTAGTGACCAACAAGATAGTAGATTGCTCAGCATTAGTGCGTTTCTAGATCGGAAATGAACCTGAACTCTAGTATGCAACCAATCCAAATCACTCACAAATTTAGTGAACAAGAAGATACACACAGTTTCTGTCACGAGATGCACTTGTAGATCGGAAATGAACCTGAATTTTAGTCTTGACCAATCCCAGTCAATGACAAATTTGGTGAACAAGAAGATACACACAGTTCTGTCAAGAGATATGGTTGTAGATCAGAAGTGAACGTGGATTTTTATTCTCGACCAATCCCAATCAATCACAAATTTAGTGAACAAGAAGCTATGTACAGTGCCCGTCACAAGATGTGGTTGTAGATCGGAAATGAGGTTTGAACATTGGTAAGTTCAACGATCCATGAGGTTTGGGACCTGAGAATCTTGGTTCTTTCCACAGACTCCATTAAACCAGCCCTTCTTTTACCCACAAAGTTAGGCAATGGAACATGGCACAATAAGGAACATCACTACCCATGATTCTTGCGACTTTCATGTGAAATCTGAATAGTTGAACAGTCAATGCGGCTGGATGTGAAGTTTGCAACCAGCTGTGGAAACGAAGTGCAATAGAAGTTCAATCCAGAAGCTGCACAGATGCCTCGAGGTGCATGCCCACATGCCAACAAGTTTGTATATGGCACGGCGAATACTACAAAGCTCTCCCTAGCACGTCTTCCACAACACTTTGACCTACCCCAATACAATGCCCAAGTTATCGGAAACAAACATATCCTTTGACGCCTGGAATGCACATCCAGTAATTGGCTATGTGTGTATAGCTCAATCTTTGAAGTTTGCATGTGATATTTCTGTTGACATCATTCACAGATTCTTACCGACAATTCACTCAATAACAAGCGGTGTGCTTCCCTCCTGTGGCCCTCTGCCACACGCTGGGACTCTTATCTGCGGTGTGCAGAGCATTTGAAGCACTTGGAAGTTCAGAAGGTGCGTCCTCGTTATTTAGCTCAAAATTCTGTAGCTCAACTAATAGTCTAAATAGATAATTATGATGACTCAGAAACCTGAGTTCAACTCAAAGTTGTAATTCTTTAGTCTACTTTAGTATGCCATAACCTGTGAAAAACCGATGAGAGAGGTTGAAAAGATTCAAGACACATCACCACACTGGCCGGGATTATCCGTTCTTTAACGAGATGGTGGAAATCCTGTGCAACTTCCCCATGTAGGTTCATCTCCATTCTCTTTCCTTCCGTCTCGGTCTTGAAAGAAAAACTCACACTCTCCATTTGCGATGGCACGGGGCCACAATTTCCCATCGCTGCGCCGAACTGCGAACAACTGCGGGCTGTCTAACATAGGCCCAATCCGGACTCCCGAGCCACAGAAACGAGCCTCGTGAATTAACACCTGTGCGGAGCCAACCCATTCGGGCCCACTGCGATCCGAAGATACCCTGTTGGTTCCCTGCTCCCGTCTTCGCTCCGAAGGCACCCAATTCCGTCGGTCTATTTCCCATACCTCGAGACCCTGTGAATCAGTACGTGCGTTGCAATCACCTACATTTAGGTTTCCTTTCCCAGCCATGCTCCCGACCTTGGCTCCGAGATCCGTGCCGGCAATGCTGCGGCCCACTTTTGTGCGCTTAAGGCCCATTCAAAAGGAAGGCGTCCGTCTAATCCCCTTGCGTTCCTTCCCCCATCATCATCTCACTATCCCCCGCATTCTTCCTTTCCTCCCTCACTCAGCTCCTTTTAAAGACCTCACCGGCTTCAAACCCCTGGATTGCTCTTGACAGCGTCTCTTCGATCGCAAACTCACAACGCACGCATGGCTCAAAACCGGGAACGCAAAAGACTTCTCAAGATACGACTTCAGTGCCTCGGGATGGCTGGGAGATTCATCAAAACCTTCAAACCCGGTTGACTAGACGCAAGACGAGGAAGTGCAAGACACCCCAAGTTTCGGTGTAAAGGCTCTCCAAGCTCACTGAAAGATTTCTCAAGCCGCTCAAGATCACCTGCGCACCCTCTTCTGATAATGAACGCCATCCCCTTCGTTCCGTCCCTTTCATACGTTCCCCATCATCTGCATACCCTGCGGCCTTTCGATTTCCCCTGTGTTTGGCACTCGTATCGCCGATTCTATATCCTCGATTAAATTTTGCTGAAACAGGTGCGACGTGCAACCTTTAGCCCTGTATCTTTATCACTTCTTTTGCACGCCCGCTCAAACGACTCGATCTGGAGGTAGGCTCTCATGCTCTTGAGACGCTATTCTCCTGAATCTCCCGTTCAGGTCTCATCTCGAAATCTGGCATTCCCGGCGAGTCACCAGGATTTTTGATGGCGCAAATCTTCACTCCTACCTTCATATTATCTGCCTATCTGTGCCTCTCGCTTATTTTTCCCTCCCAGTACCATCGATTCTGCATCCCCTGTACGCACAAACCCGACGAAGCTTTTTAGGTTTCCACCCAACCTTTCAAGCCTTGGCGCATCGGCATCTTGCCCAATCTCTCACTCAATCCCCTTTATTACTCCGGACGTGTTTCAGGCAGATCTTATCAACCCGACGACTTCCATTGATTTTGTGGCATTTCAACGAACCAACCCCCGTGTCAAGGACCCGCTTTTTGCTACGCTCGTTTCCCACGCTGCATTGTATGTAGGTATCAAGTCCGCTAGCTAATATCCTTTTCGGACTTTCTACCATGACTTTCCGGAGCCGGCACCGACTTGAAATCATTCGGCGGCGTTCGTACGTACTGATTTGGATTGCACGTCAACGCTGATTTACTTATTTGAACATATGAATCACCCACGACACGGTTTAGTTCACTACACAACAACCGAATTATTTCTGATTCAATTTGCAGGCGGGGTGACAGGAGAATAGTGTCCGGAGAACAGTGTCTCCCAATGGCCTGTAGGTAGATAGACATATATCATAATAGGGAATGTAGGGCCTCGAAGCACTTGAAAATCGAACGATTATCTTGAAGTACCTCGGTTCGCGCAATCTGTTCAACGGTTGTTTTACAGGATAGTTGACTGCCTACTAAGAGGTGTACACCTGCGCCAGAGCAAAGCGAAGGCATGTCTTGTTGTGTTGAACCAATACAAGGCGAAATATTAGCTTTTACTCACCCCTGGGAGTTCCTGTAGTTTTCAGAGGCTCTATCGCTGCACAGGGCTTGTCTAGGTAGTCTAGATTGTGATGAAATTGGTCAGGTAGCTGCATTGAGTTGTTTGAACCATGGAAACTGGCCGGGGTTGTGTTGAACCAATACAAAGCCAAATATAGACTTTTACGCACCCCCGGGAGTCCCTGTGATTTTTAGAGGCTCTATCGGTGCACAGGGGTCGTATAGGTAGTCTAGATTGTCATGAAATTGGTTAGGTAGCTGCTATGAGTTGTTTGAACTGTGGAAACTGGCCGGGGTTGTGTTGAACCAATACAAAGCCAAATACAGACTTTTACCCACCCCCAGGAGTTCCTGTGATTTTTAGAGGCTCTACCGCTGCACAGGGGTCATCTAGGTAGTCTATATCATGATGAAATTGGTTAGATAGCTGCTATGAATTGTTTGAACCGCGGAAACTGTCTGGGGTTGTGTTGAACCAATACAAAGCCAAATATGGACTTCTACCCACCCCCCAGGAGTTCCTGTGATTTCCAGAGGCTCTATCACTGCACAGGGGTCATATAGGTAGTCTCGATGATGATGAAATTAGTTGGTTAGCTGCGAAGGATTCCCTGGACCATAGGCACTGGCTGGGGTTGGGCTCTGACAATCACAATCAAACTCGATTGAAACAACCAATGTCTGTGGCAAAATCTGGGACATTCGGGTGTTTTAAACTTGGGGGGAGGCCGATGCTGTGCACGGCATAACTCGTACTTTGCTTTTTTCTTGTTCTTCAGGATCACAGTCAGCCCACTTCTCCTTACAGCATGCACTATTTATTTGAATTAATGTTATTATTGCAGCCCCAAATAAACACCATCGCCAGAAGACCTGACAGGCTGCAGAAGACCTGACAGGCTGTAAATGGCCAAATAACTGAATGATGAATGAGTTGAAGCGATACTGGACACAAAATATGAGATGAGCGTACAACGGTGATAAGCCAGTAAATGGGCCATGGTTAGATACACGTCATTTTGCGTGTTTCTGATCAGACTTATTACTGGAACTGTTGTTTCTATATAACAGTACTGGTTCCTGGTAGCTGTTGGGCGAACCACAGAGAAACGGGTGGATGCTCTAAGGAATTAGAACATCCATTGGCAAGTCTCACCCTGAAAACTGTAGGGGAATGTGCAGCCAATTAACAAGTCAAGGAACTTCGTTGACTTGTTTCCAACATCCACTTAAACAACGGAAACAGGTCAAGGGAATGGGAGTTGGGCAATGTATTGTGTTGTTTTGAGACGTCTAGAGGTCGTGTTAGGTCACGAGTGGGAGTCGGGTACTGGGGTAGCCGGTTTCTATCAAATGCGGATACACCGAAACAGGTTATCGGCTATTTGAAGGTCCGGATCACAACTCCAGAAACGTTCACAGGCTCTTTTCCAAGAACCCTTTTTGGGAAGTTCCTCAGAAATGGGTATCTCCTGAAAGCTACAAAGGAAGTACTATCAAGTTCTGCATTGGAAACAGAGGGAGAGTTGAGCAGAAGGCAGAAACATGTCGAGCAAGTGCAGTGCTGATCTATCAGTGATCTGCGCACCCTCTGAGTAATCCAGGGGTGTTGCTGACAGGTTTCTGCTATGTAATTGTCAAGGGAACATGGTGTGCTCGCTCTTGGGAACCAATGGGAGGCGATTCTCGGAAGAACAACCGACGGAAACACGGTTAAAGAGACGGATAAACGGACAATTACTCACTGGGATTATGTTTTCGGTTTGTAAGTGTGGTCTTGGCATCTGTATAAGTATCTGGAGGTGTTTCGACGATGGACACAGCATCCCCCCACCGCTAGCAGCCGTTTCTGTCTACGCTTGGGCACAATCTGACCAGTATCCACCTGCCAGGGTGTGATCTGGGCAGTATATGTTGTTCCACCATGCAGTAAGCTTGCACCTGGGTGTGGATCTGTGTCCCTCAATCGAGCGCACTCTTATAGAGTAGCATTGTATTGAGATCTTCTTTGTTTCTGAATCATATATCGTTCTGGAAACGCACTTGGGCCTTGGCCTGGAATTGTTAGACTCTGTTGACTGTGTTGGATTCGGTTGGACTCTCTTGGATTCGGTTAAAGGGACTGGGAAACTTTGAGTCTATCCGACTATAAACTTTGAGTCTACTTGACTATAAACTTGTTTTGCTTTTGAGTCTACTTGACTATAAACTTGTGTGGAAGCGGGGTTCAGAAAGTACCGGTTTGGGAAAGCTCTGGAAACGCATCTGAGTGCGGGGTCTGGAAAGTACCTTCAGGGGAAGCTCTGGAAACGTATCTGGTGCGGGGTCTGGAAAGTACCTTCGGGGAAAGCTCTGGAAACGTATCTGTATGCGGGGTCTAGAAAGTACCTTCAGGGGAAAACTCTGGAAACGTAGCTGAGTGCGGGGTCTGGAAAGTACCTTCGGGAAAACTCTGGAAACGCAATTGCCTGTTGAGAAACATGCAATCACCTGAGTCCACTGGACTATATAAACTAGCTAGTTGGGCCTTCATAACGTCCTCTACCTATCTGCTGAGAAGCCTTGTATCTAAACCTTGCCTGGAAACTCTGTTTCCACGTGTCTTGAAAGTGTATTGCTCGCACTTTGCTCCAATCTCAGTTCCTGAGATCTGAAACCTCCTCCTACAACCTTTACAAGGCCCTGTACTAGGGGCTGTAACTCGTCGGGATCTTGGAAACATGTATCTAAGATCGCTTGGATGGTTCATCGGTTGTTTCTGGCAGTCATAGCACTGTTTCTACACCGTATAACCAACAAGTGATTGATTAGTTCATGTTTCTAACGTAGGTCCTGAGCACACAAATCAACGGAACTGGGACTGAGGATTACCGGGTGATCCAAGTATTGACCTGGACCAATAACCCAGGAACCAAATTGGAACGAGGTTAGTGGCCTTCGTTGAGCACGAATAAAGCGAGTATAAGACCTATATATAGGATGGGATGTGAACTAAAGTTGCCAAAGAATACTTTATCTAAAATGGGGGCTGTCATTACAGGGAATGGACTGAAAAACAACGAGACTTGCAGGTGTACCACTTGACCATTCCTTGTTCCATTTGTTCTGCACCACAAGTTTCCTTTGGCCCTGGCCAGCAACACGTGATAGCAAATATAGATGGGTGGCTGTGCGTGTGTTGCGCACGCAAGACTTCGGGTACATCCGCCGGCAGTGATCGCCGATTGATTGTTGACATTAGTGATGGTGCAGACTGAATCAAGCGGCAAAGGCAGGAAATGGTACAAAGGAATACGCAATCATCACAGTGTAAGACAAAGGTAGTCTCTTGCACTGACTTCCCACTCGCAACCTCGTTCTGAAGTCTGTTAGTTACCGCGCCTTGATTACCATTACCCGCCCTTATTATGTAAGTTTCCATTTCAGGAACTCACGTGTTTGTGTCCTGGATGCGTTGAATTGCATTGTTGGCGCGTTTTTCAAAGGTTTCTGTCTTGGAACAGCATTAATTGTTGTTTTTACTCTCTATAATACACTATCATGGAAAAGAACACCATGAGAGGGTGTCAACACCCAATTGTGCACCTGGAGCTGCTTTTGATGCCGACTCATCCACAGCTGACCAGGCAGCCATCACGGATACTGTTCAGACAGCTCTTGAAACCTATATAGACCTGAGAATGTGCTCCCAAGAAATTGTCGCACCTTAACATCTGAGAACGCGTCCTTCCAAGTCTCGCGCAGTTTCAATTAGATCCGAAAAAAGGAAAGCTTACATAATAAGGGCGGGTAACGGTAATCAGGGCGCGGTAATTAACAGACTAGACAAAGGTATATTATTAACCGTTCTTCAAGATTTGCTCGCTCGGCGGTGCAATAGCCCCATGTGGCACTATCTCCGTTACTTTGCCTCTCCTCCCCTGCCGGCGCGCCATTCGTCAGCTGCCGATACCCAACTCCATCAGTACACTTGCAGCATGTCTGTCACTGCGCCGCGATTATTCTCTCACTGCGCCGCAAGATTTTCTCACCACGGCCGAATCACCGCGGCCTGGATATAGATTGACATCCTCAGACATCCTCGCCCCCTGCCCCTCCCTTCCCCCTCCCTTGGGCCCCATGCCTACAATGCTCACTCGGCGGTGCAATTTTCCATGTAGGTTTATCTCCATTCTGTTTCCCTCTCTTCTCGTCCTCAGATTCTTTCTATCTCTTTGATTTCATCCCCATCTGGCCCTATCCCCTCAATATCTCCTTCCCTCCCGCCCCGAAGTTCCTACCCTCATTTCTCAACGTCAAATGACTCCCGCGCAGTCTGAACCAGAACAGTCTGCTAGCAGCTGACCTACCGGCAGAGAAGACGCAGTTTACCGCAGTCGCTGCCGCCTACGGCGCAGCCGACTCCATTGTCATCGTGCCGGGAGGCCACGCAGTCCGCCCGAAGATTCTCGACATATAAAACAGCTGTTATGGCCTTTCGTCGGACTGGAAATCTTGCGCTCTTGCTCTCGTCCTCAAAGTACTGCACCTGCAACATTCTTTCTCAGATTGATTCTGGCCCAGATTCTCTAACACTTCTGTCTACTGCTGGGCACCCTTCCTCTGATCTGATCAAATCACTCAACTAATTCGGGAGTATTTCCGTGCTGCAACACTGTAATTACGTCTCCTCTCGCTCTCGCCTTCAAGGTTGCTCTAGCTGGGATTGTAGCGGGTATAAATATCAGGGTTTTTTTCAAACAACTAGTCTTAAGATGCACTCCGAGGCTGCGGGCTGCGGTCATCAATATCCCTTTCCCGCTCGCCCATGTCCTAACTGTTTCCGCTTCTGTCACCGTTCGGACTCCCTTTGTCGGCTAATTACTACTTTCCTGGTCGACAAATTCAACGATCTTTTTATTGGTTCATTTTGCGACATGACGGTGACCTGCTAGACAAATCAATGCCCGCGTTCGGTTTCCTCTGCTTTTCGACGCAAACTCCTCTGCATTTGGTACGATGCAGAATATCCAGTCTACTGTCGGCCTTTATTGTTCTACAATTAGACGGACGACTACATGCTGGCACCTCGCGATACAACATTATTAATCACGCCGACTAGACTCAGCAGGTTTACTATTGGTTCTTTGGAGGACAAATTCTTGAATTACTGGCATGTATAGTGTTCCCTCTCGTCCTTCGCTATTCGGTTGAAGACAAGACTTCTAACACTCTTTCTTACCCCTAGGAAATCGACTTTGAAATTCGCCCTCAGAGCCGGGCTGAGCCACCGTGGCCAATGCCAAAATCACCCAATGGCAAGAAATGTAAGCTAATCCACCCTTTCGCAGTGATATTCTATACACCACGGACACATGCAATATATATATATTTCATTCTCGTCATTTTCACATGCCGGAGCGAAGCGGAGGTCTGTCTTGTTATTATTACTCATATATTAACAAGATCCCTCGAATCAGAGTACGTCTATTTGTACTGCCGAAATTACCCCTTTCACGATCCCAGCTGACCTCCTCTATCCAGAATAGTTTAGACGCCCTGGCACTTGCTCAATTCTACCTTGCTGATCAGCCCTCAAGCCCCACTCATAGGGCGCCCCTTTGTTCCAGCTTTTCCTACGCTACAATTGGACACCACTGATGCCGCGCTAATCTTCCTCTCTTCTTCCACCTTGCCTCCACCCGCTGAAGCGGGCCGAGTGAAGTCCACTAGCCTGGATGCCTCGAGGGGTTTATACTTTCGGAAAGCTCCACCCGTTGTCCACCTCGCCGTGATCTTTCGCTGTTATTCAACTTATACTTGAACTTCGAGTTGCGCTCAGACTCTAACGGGTTCTAGCTTCGGTTCATGTGGCTACAGAACATCGCACTACTCTGGAAGTTTTGGGGTTACGCCAAATCAACCTCAAATTTGGACATCGAAGGTTTGCCTGGATCTTTAAATTGCTGCGCACTCAAAGGCCGCTCAAAAGAACAGCTGTCCGATTCGCTGGACCCGCTCCTTTCCGTCCGTCCTCCCTCCTTTTCCCCAGCTCGTCCACCTCTCTTTGCTGCAGTCTAGTCGTTACGGGTGTTCCACCGTCCTCGCTATCAGGCCTGAGTAACACCTCAAAATCCTCAACATCCTCAAGATCTTCAAGAGTACCCTCACGACTCGAGCACAATAATGAAGGCGCGCTAATCCGGTGGCAATGCTATCAAGCTCCCGGCGTCAAGATGCACAACTACAGTCGACATTCAAGCTTCTTCAAATTACGCAAGTCGCACCCCAAAGACACACCTGTAATTTCAATTCGAACTGCCCGTTATCCTGGATTCGCAGCTCTCTTGCTTCCCCCGGCAATGCTATCAAACTCCCGGCGTCAAGATCCACACAATTCCAGTCGAAATTCAAGCCTCTTCAAATTACGGAAGTCTCACCCCAAAGTTGCGCCTGCAATTTCAATTCGAACTGCCGGTTATCCTTGATTCGCGGCCCTCTTACTTCCCCACGTTCATGCGACTTCCTCCCTGCAGTGGCGTCGCCAACACTAACGAGCCCCGGGCTCTGGGTCTTCTGAATTGTTCAAGCGGGCTCCGTCGTGTCCTCGAGGTCAGCCGGAAGGGTTTCCCCGCCGTTCTACCATTTGCACTCATTCTTTTTTGGCAGATTTTCGCCGCAACCAACGCATCCGCTGTGTCGAACTCCGTTACTGTGCCGCGGTGATTTTTATCCTCCAGTGCTGAATCCTTCTCATCCGATCATTCCTGTAATTCCATTGAGGTTCGTTCTGTTAAATTGCCGTGTCGCCACATGGGAAAGTTAAATTGATGCATTTACGGGGCCCAGGCTTTCGACAGTCGCATATGCGGTCCTTCGCAGTTCCGCAAAGAACGGGATGAGCAGTTCGCTTTCAATGCTGGCTGTGTTTATGACTAACCCCTTCACTGCAGCCCATTACAGCGCGCAACTCGTCCTCATACAACTTATCCACCCACTGCCCAACTGAGTTCATTGATGAGTATGTAGTTTCAATCTGCGTACAGGCGGAGAATGACCACATTTATACCAGCAGTTTTTGAATACCTCAAGATTCCTTGACTTGCCCGCGTCGCGTCCATATCACATCTGAACCCGACCCGAAATACCCCCATCACTCATACGGATTTGACGCCCGTATCGTTCGGCTAGTTTATTGATGTGCAGCGCAGCCTGTTCTATTTTATATCGGGAGGCGCTGGGCTTTAATTTGTTGAGTGGTGAATCTCCTGTGCTCACGCAACATTCGTCTGTTAGGTCAGCGCCAACCAATCGATATAAGTGAATTCCAAGCATTGAACTGACGTATCCAGGTGTGTAGTCGCCCCTCGCCCCCATCTGAATCTGATTTGCCCTTCTATGATCTCTCTTCAGCTTCAGGGCGGCACTGCAACCCGGTGCCAAACCTTCAACTCCCTTTGGCCTGCGCCGGTACTCAGTATGTTTGTCTGCAACTTTTCTTCGATTCTCATCGAGTTCAACGGTTCCACAGATTTCATGATGAATGCGAGTCGCCTAGACAATTTAAATGTTGTTCTGAATTATATGAATGGCCCCTCGCAGCTGTCTAATCCCTATGTACTCTAATGCTGCGCGGCGGTTGGCCAAATAAATGTAATACTCCGTTGCATACCTATGTTATTTTATTTCCAAAACTTGCAATTGAAGCCGCCGAGATAGTTCCGATGTGGCACAGTGTAAAAACTTCAAAGTAAGCGACGCAGCTCCATTCATTCAGCAATATCCTCTGGATACGGGTCACTCGACTTGAAGGTGCCACGATTTTACTGTAAATAATGCAGAAGTTTGGTGCCCCTAAAACCAGGCTTGACTTTCGAGCAATAAGAATCTATATGAAGTTTGCTTAACCAATTCCCGTCTCAACGCAAAATCCCACTTAATCACTGATTCTTTGAACAGACGGTATCGAGATGAAGTCGGGGTGTTTAATCAGCAATTCTGAACCAGGATTAGGGAACCAGGATTAGGAAAACACTGTTCAAAACGGCAGCGAGCAGCGGGACAATATCAGTCAATTAACAAAACAGTGTCAATTGGTCGGCAAGGTGGCTTCAATTACCAACTCCCATGGGCAGAGGGTGACAGATTAACAAAACAGTGTTTAACGGATCCTGCAAGAGACCTCTCGGGTATTTTTGGATTATGGACAAAAAGGAGACGAACTTCTCCAAGCACTGCATCCACGAGGCCAGTTGAAGAGCAGGCTCCCGCAGATGCAATGCCACAGGTCTAGTACGCCTTTCGGGCACATGAGCAACACTCGAGAATTGAAAGAACAGAAGGGGTCAGCATAGCTGCGGCGATACTGAAGCAGAAGTGAGGACTTGCTGCAATAAGAGTGGCGCATGCGAAGAGTGTTGGACTCAGATGATCATGATAGGAATGAGTGGGTCACTGAAGAAAATAATCGAGCATGCATGGCTCACCGTTGATATCGAAGCATTGTGGAAATAAAACAGCGAGATAGACATCGTGGCAGAAATGATCGAGAAGATTAACGGAAAACAAAAGGAGATAGAAAGACAAAAGAAAGACTTTGTGTTGCATGACTCGAAGTAGAACCGGTGTTGTTGAACTTTCTGGTGGACTGGGAGTTGAATCAAGGATTAAACAGTTGAAAACCCAAAACACGAACCAGAGGTTCGAGGTATTGATGCCGAAGGGGTTCATTGAGAGGTTGGTCCGAAACGGCAATTTTGGAGCGGGGGCCCGATGAAGTCAGTGTTGAAGAGGCCTGGAATGGTTCGATGTGAGTGGAGATAGAACCGAAGAGAGACAAGAAACCTGACCGGAGACGAAGGTCGCGTGGAGCTTGAAAGGTGTGGGTGCCGAGAACATCGATCGGGAGCTCGAGAGTGATTGGACAACGTGTCAGAATCATAAAGATGAGACAAGTTAAAAGGAGGATGCGCATTAGCGGGGAGGAAGGCTTCATTGGATACAAGATGGATGTGAAGAGGATGGAAGGAATGGAAGTAAACAAGGAAGAGCGCACGAAAAGAAGCAAAGATCAGAAGAAAACAGCGGCGGAGAGCTCGAATGAGGGGCGAGGGGCGAAGGTGAGCGTCGTAAGGACTGTCCAGTATCGACGTCTTCGTCGAACCGGGTAACTATGGAAATTGGGCAGCCTCAGATCTTACGACACCAGAGGGGACGTCCTAAGGCCCACAGTGTTAGTCGGATGATGAATAGCAGAGGATGGACAGTCTGTGAGGCATAAAGACCAGTGTGAGGATGGGGAGATGGCAGGAAGTGTGTGAGAGGTGCCGCAATTGTTCCTCAGGGTCAAAGAACTCGAAACCCGGGATCAATTTTGTTGATTGATGAACTTGAAACAAAGATCTTCTGGATCAATTGGTAGGGTCGGGTTACAGTTGCCGCCAGCCAGGGTCGGGAATATGAACGGCATGACTCCGGAGTGTAGTGAATAGGAAATGCACAACCTCAATCTAAAGAATAACAAGAGCGCGGTGGAGTGCTTTGCACTTGCATAGATACCAGAGTTGTGGACCTGATTGACCAAAATTTGGCTTCAGACAGGCGCAATTTTATAAAGAGACAGGAGAGAGAGAATTCAAGCATCACAGTACTCAAGCATTTATCGGATGTAGATTTGCAGACAAACACTTGGAGTGCATATTGGTTGACAAAAGACAGCAGTGTTGGAACTGACCCAATGTGATCCTGTTCGTTCTCATATTTCAACCAGTGTTGTTAGCTGTTTGTCTTCAGTCAAATGTGAATGATGCAAGCGAATTTGAGTAAACTGACCATCTGCTACAGCCATGGTGGCATATAGGACTCGTCAAATTGACAGACGGACTCATAACGTGTCTCTCTCGGTCGGAAAACTCCGGTCGGAATCCATATTGTTCAGATCTTTGATTGATATTCGCAGTCAGATTAGGTTTTTATTTGATCAGACCTTCAGGGCTGTTGCATTCCAATCATCGACGGAAGACGGTTTAAAATGGCCACGAGGTCGCAGATATTCAGGTTCGTTTGACGGCCCAAGGCTTTGGAACAGCCGTTGACGCCTTGGAAACCTGTCTCCCAGTCACTCTCATCCTCTTCCCTTCCACCCATGCTTTCTCAGAACGACGCCAAGGCCCCCGTTCCATCGACCCCGCGCGCAGACTCACAGCCATATCCCATTAAACTGGCAAATTCTTGAATATGCGGGGCCGAGGTATGTCTCTTCGTCACCAACTCTGCGGCACCTGGGAAATGACAACGAGGACTCAGGAAAATCGGACGACCATCGGAAGTGGCGCAACTGCTTTCCCTATCTGCTAACCCGGACTCAGTCACTACACAGAACCCCTTTCAGCATCCCACACCGACAGGTGTCTGGAATCGAGAAGGTTATCAAGTATGTATTAATGCTCACATTTGTTCATGTCCGCAATTAGGTTCATGCAAACAAATAAGTCGAGCAAGAGCGTGCAAACGATTCAATGCCGGTGAATGCTTCTATTTTGACCCTCAAGATTCTGCCACTTACTATGCCTTCGTGAGGGCGAAAGAGTGGCACAGCACGATAAGACCTCCCTTCCGTCTTTCGTGATGACCAAGCGACATCAAAATTTGTCTTCTCCGGCTGTTCTATTATATCGCGTGAGCGTCAACTGGTTGGGGTATACACCGAAGGAATGGACAGGTCTCTCTCTTCGTGTCGTTCAAGATAATTCAAGGTTTCCAGGACAGACAAGCAAATTCAGGGCCATTCAACCAATCACTTCAAAATCTCCACGGCGTTCACCGTTTGATCCAAGCATTGAAGGCATAACATCCATCCTTCCTGAATCACTTTTATACACAGCCTTTGTGAGTGCCCACTGTTGAGCAGATCGAGCACTATCCTCCTTTGCTAATCTGCTTAGGCGAGCTTCCTGGTCCTCCGTCAATAAACTGTGGGCTTGTTTTGGTTTCACACGCGGTTGAGCAGATTTAATACTGTTCTGGCTTGCTAATCCGCTTAGGCTAGCTTCCTGGTCCTATGTCAATGAACAGTGAGCTTGTTTTGGTTTCGTGCGCGGTTGAGCAGATCTAACAGTGTTCTGTTTTGTTAATCCCCTCAGGCTAGCTTCTCTGTCCTCTGTCAAGAAAGGGTGAGCTTGTCTTCGTTGAACGCTGTTTTGATAATCTATGTTCATCTGGCTTACAGGATTTAGGATCCAAATGTTGAGTGGTTGGGCTACGTGGAACATTGCAACGTGAATCGGGCGGCTGAGTATTATCCGTCCTTGCTCGTCTCTGTTATGGTTTAAACAGCTGTTCGGATAAGCCAAACTTTACTTAACAATGAACTTGTCTACTTGAGAATAAATAATAGTATCAGTGCCGTGCCTTAGGCGATGATTAAATGAGCACTGATTAAATGGGATTATGCGTTGAGACGCAGATTGCTTAAGCAAACTTCATATGGTTACTGGAGCAATCGCAATTCCGTCCTCGCGGTCCCAGCCGGAGCGTAGCGAAGGCACGTCTTGTATTTATTCAGGTAATGCCTGGCAAAAGATACGAAACCAATACGAAACTTTTTTTTTAAAAAAAAAGCCCCTTCGAACCGGCAGATTCGAACCAGCCCTACCCCCATTGATTATGTTATCACTAAACTCATTAGATGGAGGGCTTAAAAAGACTTCAAAAAGCTAATGAACACCGCCACTATTTCTATACATCGTCAAAACGCACTGATAAAGTTTTGCGAACTCAAAAACCTGGTCTTGATTATGAAAAGAACTTGGGGGGAGGCCGATGCTTCGCACGCATAACTCGTACTTTGCATTTTTTATTTACTTACTTAGCTGTTTTTGTCGTCTGTTGGTCAGCAAACTTGGGGATTAATGCCTTAATATGGTTTACATAATCATTATGTTGACGCACGTCTCCTCTGTAGCGTTCGATTAGAATGATTTGATATCATTGATCACCATAGATTCATCAACTTTCCGAACCTGGCGAATTCGCGGTCAAAGCACACTATATGAGATGCGAAAAGTATGTAGCAGCCTTGTTCCCTTCGACCTTCCAATTCCGAAAAAGGCCACCATAAATAACTCGAAATGACGGGCGCTAAACCCCTTTGCTCTCAAAACTCGACCACCACGACCTAAATCGTAAGTTCTTCTTGTATTCTTTCGCAGCACTGAATCGGGGGAAGATGCCGGCTGTGTGCAGGAACCGAGGAGCAGTGCTAAGTACCCGCAGCGTAACAGAAGCAGTAGCAAAGTGCTGTCTTGCTACGCAGAAAGGCCGTACTGTAGCAGTACCAGGCGCAGCAAAACAGTTAAAATATTAAATTAAAGCTCAGTACTTGTTGGGTGGTACCTACCACAGCAAGGTGTTCCCTACGGTGTTCGAGGCCCCAGGTTTAAGAGCTTTTCTCGTGGCTGCAGCAGTGGCATTCTTGGCTTTACAAGTTTCCCAGTGTGTGCAGCTGAAAAAATACTGCGGACTCTACAGCCTTCAGCCAGCGCCAGCTCGACCCCCTTCCACGGGTTGGGGTGCAGGAGATTTTTTTTAATGATGGCTATTGTGGGCCTCCTTGGCAGCTTTACCGATTAAACCGTCCCTCAAAACGCTTGGAAACCGTCAAATTGAGATCATATCGGACCAGAGGTGTCTTACCGTTTCAAGATGGCCTCAACGAATGCACGATCGCTTTGGACGCCGTAGATCCGTGCTTGAACACCAGGACGTTTTCCACGCCATGGTTCCAACAGACCAGGGCTCGAGGTCCCCGATGAGGCGGTTTCGGGGGTATACAAACAGTCCATGTTGATCCTGCGATGCAACAGCAATGGTGTAAGAGTGTTTGAGGTCGCGAGGCTCGTCGAAAGGGAACCGATCAATACGGATGCTAGTTAGAGACGCGTCTTTCGTCCCCTCAAATCCTCCTCTCCCTCCGTCGATCCACATATCAGCTTCAAGTTCCGTGATCTTCCGCGCATGCTTCAGGCCGTGGACAACAGGCACTTTTCACCCAGTATCGTTGATGCGGCCTGGTCCCGTCCGGGTAAAGCAAACAAGTTTGGAGGCGTGGCCATTCCTGCCATAAAATGTTAATAAAACTCTGGACTCCATGGCTGCTTGCTCACCGGGGTATGCTTTTCGATCCTTTCACGTGTCTCACTGATACCATCGTAATCCATGTCCGGCAGAAGAATGAGGGGCATTTGAGGCAGCAGAGTGATGGAGTGGGTTTTGATAATTGTATTTAACTTCTCCGGAAACGATAAGAGGCGGAGCAATTCTTTATCGCTACGATGATATGGCAGAATATGGTATTTTATATAGGCAACCAGGAACGAGTTAGAAGGATTCGATCAAAGGAAAAATGATAAGCTCTCAGCGTGAGGTTCTGGCACCGACAGGCATTTGAATTGGGGTATCATATCTACATCCAGTATGAAATAGAGGTAGGGCGTGGAGAGTAGGTGAACACACGGGGTTTGGTAAAATCTGGCCGCTCCGACGATATGGCAGAATATTGTATTTTATATTGGCAACCAGGAACGAGTCAGAAGGATTCAATCGAAGGAAAACAATAAGCCTTCAGTGTGAGGTTCTGACACCGACAGGCATTTGAATTGGAGTCTCATATCCACATCCAGTATGAAAGAGGTAGCACGTGGGGAGCAGGTGAACATTCGAGGTTTGTAAAATCTGGCCTATCGTTTCGGGCAAAAGTAAACGCTGTCGTGAGGTCGTTCCACGCTCTCAGTAATAAGATTTCATTCGCAAGATCACAGTATCTATTTTATCTGATATCCATTGGACCCTCAACTCATTTATATTCGTTGCAATCAGTTTGAAATATACTTGTTTCAAGAGTTATTGGTCATTAGCCATCAAATGTTCGGATCAGTTGACGGTCATGAAACTATATGAACAAATTGTGTGGTCGATCCACTTCAAGTAACCCAACGTTTCGCATAGTGAGACTCATCCATATAATTTTCTTGAAATAGAGTGTCAGAACGTTCGGATGTACGGCTGGTCCAAATTTGAGCATGAAACCCAGCAACGTTTGAGAACACCTAGTGCGACACTGTGCCATTTCGTAACGGTTTGTTCTGCCCCCATTTAAAATCCATTTATTCAGTACACTTTCACGGACAGGCGACTGCTGGGAGGAGTTCTTGGACACCGAAGCTGTGGCGGTGCTGACGACACGTACGCAACGCTTCGGACAATACCGAACAATTGATGTTCGGCTTGATCGGCTGTCAACAGTTGGCGGCATGCATTACTTGATCGGCTGACAACCGTGCGGCATGCGTTACTTCTGGCATGTTGCCCTCATCGGTTCATATCATTTCACGTCCCAGACGTTTTTATATCGCCAACTTCAACGAAGCTCATATAATATTCAATAATACCTCGCAGCTGTAGATATATCCTACACACGATTGTGTTTATTCAACGTTGAAAACTACATCGGGCCAGGTATGAGACAGACTGGTCGTCCTCGCAGACGGTTTCGAAACTTCACCATCTGCAAGAACAATGTACCAAGCCTCGCTGCAGTTACGCCCTGGATCACTAAAAATTTGCAAGACCTCAAACGCGCCACCGGCCTCACCTCCTGGGCTACATAACTCCGCAATACCTGAAAGCATCGCACTTGAGCCCCACTTGATTCTCTACCATCCAACACGTCTGAACCGCCGAAACATTCATATCCCAGAGCCACAACAACTTAAGCATCACCTGTGAACTGCAATCAAGACTATTTGAGGTCCGTTACCAGCTTGCTCTAGACCTCAATTTACCTGGCTACATCCGTGTGTCAACAGTCTAATGTTTAGGGTTACGGCTCTGTTACCCGCACACTCTTGCAAAGCGCCCAATTCGTGTCGCGTGTGATCAGACAGGTGATCAATGATGTTGTCGGATCTACCCGAAGTCCGTCGTACAGGGACCCTCGGGTATATCTGACAGAAATGATTGCTGATCCAGCATATGGAGGGTCGGGATTAAATGAAGGCGGCAGCAGTCGTAAATAATGGTAAAATGAGATGTAATACTGATGAATGAAACAGCGATAAATGACGAGCGTCTAACTAGAGGAATCAAAAAAGCATGAATGTGTGAAAAAAATGTGCCCGCAGAGAGTTGAACACTTGCTGGTCTGATGAATTATATAAGCACTAAACTCATTAGATTTCGCTCTTAAAAAGACTTCAAAAAGCTAATGAACACAGCCACTATTTTGATTACACGAACTAAACGCACTGATAAAAGTTTCGCCAACTCAAAACTCTGGTTCCCAATTGATGAAAAGAATGAGTACATAAAGTACTCGTAACGATCACTTTACTACGTAAAGTACTCATAACCCAGTG
The DNA here is from genome assembly GCA_029378375.1 of Mycena olivaceomarginata. Lineage (NCBI taxonomy): Eukaryota > Fungi > Basidiomycota > Agaricomycetes > Agaricales > Mycenaceae > Mycena > Mycena olivaceomarginata. The sequence goes on along the minus strand of JARKIC010000325.1, from coordinate 132,964 downwards.
CAGGGGTTCTGGAAGATTTTCAGCTCTGATACTTGACTCAAGTCAACTTGAGTGAGTCCAAGTCGACTTCCATAGACTTCGAAGTTGTGTCAAGTCTGGGGTCAGACTCAACTCAACTTGACTCAAGTCACATCAGTTAAGTAGACTTGAAGCCCTCCAACACTAAGTCACGGCAACACTATATACAGAGCTCTATGCTCCGTCCCCAACGTCGACACCGACTGTCTCCCCAATCGCACACACCCCAAACACGCCTTCCATGACACCGGCCTTGGCGCACTCCTCCGCAGAAGCGCAGGTGGCTCGAGGATGTCTTCCGTCGTCAGGATCCATGTTCTGTACATACGCTGCTTAGCTTGATGTCGAAAGAAAGAAGGACGGGGACTGAACGGACCCCCAATGCATGCCCAGTGCCCTCCTCGCGCTGATATCACAGAAGATGGCGACGCTGTCGCGCGGCGCGCAGTGCATCGGGGACATGAAGCCCCGCGGGCGGTACGCTCTGTATCAGGCAACCTGATTAATACACTTCGTACGTTAAGTGCGCGCAGCGCACCCAATCGGAATCAGGGCGAGGTCGAAGCTCCCCCAGCGCGCGCCGATCTCCTTGAACGCGGGACACACCGGGAGGGTGTTGAGTCCTTCGTCCGTAGAGGACGGGACAGAGCGGTAGCCCGTATCGCCCGCAAAGTACACGCGCGCAGGCACTACGGGTGCGCCCTCGGCCGGGACGCCTTCCACAACCCACCCGCCCCACAGGCTCTTGAATTGGTCAAGAAGACCGCGGCCGGTGTGGTGCTGCCCCGGCGTGAAGGTGACGTCAAACTCGACCTTATGCGTCGGGGAGACGGCGGCGGTGACGCGGCGCGCGTCCCACCAGTCGAGGCAGTGCGTGCGGGTCGTGGGGACTCCGAGTCTAGCGAAGTATACAGAGTTTCCGAGGGGGACGAAGACGTGCGGCGCAGGGGTGCGGGCGAGGAGGCTCTTGAGGGAAGTGGTGTCCATGCTGAAGAAGACATCAATAACCTAATCCTAAAAAACTGACGGTGCGCACTGGTCGTAGTGGTTGTGCGAGATCACGATCGCGTCGATTTCGGGGACGTCTTCGACGGCGCAAGGCGGAGCTGAAAACGCGCGTGTGAATCTCGCGGCTGAACAATGTCTGATCCCCTGGGCTCACGCGTAAACCGTTTGGGCCCGACCCATTGACTGGGCGAGCAGCGGTCGCTGAACACGGGGTCAAAGAGGATGCGTGCGCCGCGGACGCCGACGACCGATGATGGCAGCTCGACAAGGAAACACGCGTGCCCGAGCCACGTCGCCTTGATCTTCTGGACATTCTCTGCCACCGGCTTCGGATCAGCGCCCCACGTCGGCTTCCGTATCGGAATCTGCGCAATGGCCTCCTTCGCCAGCGACTTGGTCATGCCGGGGACCACAAGAGCAAACTGGCAAGAAATTTGAGGGTCAGCGCAGGCTTTGAGCGAGATGTATCCGCACCTCAAGGAAATCTTTCATCCCATGCTTCCTGAAGCTCGGCCAAGGGTTCTGGAACTGCGTCGGCGTACTATGCACCCAGTGGCTCGGCTTGCCTAGTGTCTCTCGTTCTGCGCGCGCGGAGGCCTGGGCGGAGGTTTCGGATACCTGGATAGACATGGATACTCGTGCAGCTTATTCTCTAGATGTTGGATATAAGGCAGAAAGCTCGCCACTACAGGCCACGTTTATCCCACGCCACCCCAACGCCTCTCCCACGCTGACATTACCTTGAAAGGCATGTCTAATGTAATCAATCGGCTTATGTGTGGGCCACGCGGGGGGTAACCCCACCATTCCAAGGGTGATGGCAGATCGGTAGGGATTAAAACCGAGTCTGTCCGACAGCAAATCCATCGACCCATGCAGGTGGTTTCCCGGCATCTGAAAGCTCTTGGAATGATCGATTGTTGGTCGCTCCCAGTGTTGCAGTTAAGGGCTAAGGCTTAATGAAGGGCAGGCCTTAATACCCCCTTAATATTAAGCCCTAGCCAACCACCCAGGATTCTGAGGGGCAAGTAAGCCTTAAGGTAAGACAAGATCAGCCGTCGCTTCGCTCCGGCACCTCAGAATCAAGAATGGGATTGGATGTAAGTAAGGGTGGAGAAAGCGAACGAAACAAATTCAGGATTGGATTGAAGAAGGTACTAGGAAAATTTACAGGAGGCCGCGAATATATATATATTTCCGCAATAAACCACACACTAATCAGAAAGAATCTTATAAATTAAATGGTTGAAGCCAAGCCTGAAGTAGCCTCGGACAGTGGACAGCGATTACGGGGTAGGAATCTGCAGGACTTGGATGCCGACGTATATCCAAATCACTCCGGTGCAAGCAATATTGGAGCAAAAAATTGTCTCGTGACTGAATTGGTCGCGCCGTAAAAGCCGGCGGCCTAGGGAGAATCTCGAATGCTAGAACTTGAATGATATTCGCCACGGCTAGACCCACACCCAGGGGAAACACGAAGATACCATCGAGGAGGAAAGCACTTCCGGCTCGAGGGACAGGCAGGTCTGACAAAATTGCGGGACCTACAGGGCCATACATTGAACATATTTGCTTGGGTCGCTGAGAGCTGAGACACGGCGACCTCAATCAACAGCCGGAAAGAAAGAGTTGGGTCGACGACAGCAGCAGCGAGTAGATTCGGGCGAAGACGACAGTTGCACATAGCAAATTGAACACAGAGCAGAGACCAGTGAGTTTTGAGGATGCTGGGCTTTGATCATTCCACAGCAGGAAAATTCGGAGCAGGAAACCCGAGGGGTGTTGGAATATGAAGCCGCATTTGATTGGTAACAATCCTCGGGCTAATCGTTCCAGTACATTCTACCTCCCCGAAGCTGACTTATAGCTTACTTTAAACTTAGTAATACTTGGAACATTCTAGTAGTTATTGTAGATATAACAGCCCTGTACTTAGTCGGTAGCACTCCACTGGTTTGCAAAGGAATAAATCCTCTTGCAGCACTCACACTTCTGAGCTTATTTCAACAAGGGGGCAAGTCTGGGTGAGCAAGAACAGGGGGCCTCTTTATGCATGGAAAATCTTCAGAGAAATATGGCTGCAGCTTGGATAGATGAACTGTGAGAACTGCGAGTCGGTCAGCTGGATGAAGCAGTATATTTAAAATGTAACTGTCATACCATGAGCTCAGGAGGACTCCGCTTATGGGGTTAACAATTCTCACTGTGGAAGACCACTGTTTGACTGAAACGGGGTGACTATGATTTCCTGCCGTAGTAGAAAATGTTGAGCGCAGTCCTTGGTGGCTGTGGCAAAGTTTCCGCAGGCCATAATAGAGAGGTTGTGCCTCAGCCACACAGCTTTTCCATGTTTACCAGTGAGTGGTCGGAATTTTGGTGCCTTGGTTGAGTAGTGGAGGGAGAGTGGGGACATCTGAACTCCATGTCCCACACGATATGCAGTACGGAAGACACGGGAGAAGGACGACAATCCCATTTGGAGAAGTCTGATTCAGTTGGATTTGGCTCAGAAGCTGCATACCTGGTACATGCAGATTGGTACTGAAATGTGTAGTTGGAGATGGGTTACAGTGCCAGAACGAAAAAAAATGCTCCCGCGGCTTTGCACAATGCCCAAAAGCCACAGGAAGTCACGTGCGGCTTGTGCGGCTTCTGCACAACCTGTCTAATGACAGAGAACAGGGCCCGTGCTAGTGCAAATGGAGAAAGGGAGCTCGTCCTTGAACAACGAGAGGACTGGACATATAATGGAGATAGAATCAGATGGGGAACTGGCACAGGTTTCGTAGGATCCCATTAAAGAACGGTTAATAACCACGTGATGGATCATGGATGATGCTGTCGGTGGACCGGGACGACGGCATCATTACTCAAATGGGTGCCCTTTCTCGCCACTCTGCAGTGTTGTGGTTCCTGCATGGAAAGCGGAATTCGGTGCCTACCTTGGGGCGCTCACGGAAGGCGGCCGGCTTCTTCCCACGCTCTCTTGCACTGCTATTTGGGGAGGGGACATCAACAAGCCTGTCGAAAAGCCGCGCTGCGAGCAATTCACTCGGGAAGCACTCCTAATGGAGCTTCTTGCAGAGGAAAGTAATGAGGCACCAGATGACGGCGCTCTGTCTGGGTCAGGAGACGAGTACGAGGAGTAATTCATCCGGGCGACCGTCTTTAGTACACTTTCCTTTTTAGGAAATTTTTTATTAAGACGTATGTAAGCCCTGGCCTTATTAACCCCTTATTAAGTGTCTAAGCCTTAAGCAAAAATCATCACCCTTAATAAGCCCTTAAGCTGCAATAGTGGTCGTTCGGCACCTTAATTCACTCTCCTAGCCTTACCCCGCAAATCTTGAGCTTAGGCCTGCAGGGATGTATCAAGTGCGACACGCACCACACCTGTTCAATGTTCCGCGCCCGTGTTTCATTTCGTTTCGTTTCGTTTCATTTCGTTTCATTTCGTTTCATTTCATTTCATTCCAAGAACTGTTGCAAGCGGTGGTTGGCGGGTGAGGCCCAAACGTTGGGATCCACTGTGGAAGCTGCGAAACAAAAAAGCCTTCAACGAGGCCTATGCACGGTTTCGGCGTGCCCCTCGGAAAAGGTGTGGTGTGACGGCACCAGGCCGCCTGCCGAGCAGCTCGTGTTTTCAACATGGGTACTAACTTTAGATTCCATGGGGTTTGTCTGCGTCGTCAAACTCCCTGGGCCCTTAGATGGGTACAACGAAAATGAAGGGGGAGCTCATGATTAATCGGATCGTGTAATTACTTCTAATTGGGATGCCTGCTCGGAGCTTTGGGCTCCGTTTCGGGTCATCTCGTTTACCCTAGCTTTGGCCCCTCGCGCCTCCGTTTCGACTTTTCAATCGGTTTCAGCTGACTTCGAAAAGATGAAATGTAGCAGGGGTGTCATTAATATTGTCGGATCGATTAATTATTCCTAATTGGGATACCTTCTCCGTACTAGCTGGGCTTTACGTTTGACCTCTCGCACTTCCGCCTCGGCTTTCTATTCTGATATATAACAAACACCTGCTGACATTTTTTCCCATTCCTTCCTTCCCTCTTTCCTTCCTGCTTTTAGGTTGTACGCCCAGTCTCTGACCCAGCTGCTAGTTGACCTCGATTATCACGACCGTAATGACCGATCCCCAAGGCCAAAATCATTGGTATATCCAGCTCAAGGGTGTGGAAGTGCCACAAGTAGACTATTGCCAACTGAGCTGGAAAGAGTCAAGTACGTAATTCGGTCTGCATTTTAGTGAGTTTATGAACTGACGGTTGTACTCCTAGTCATGGAAAGAGTGCGAGGTCTCCTGGCTCCGACTACTTCCCAGGCTTTCTGTGGCAAGAATGCACGTGTCTTGGATGGTGTTAATGGGAAAATATCTCATAGACCATCGTTTTGCATAGGAATACTTTAGAGCCCAATTCTATGTCCAGGTTAACGAGTATAGTAAACTCAGGAAGAGAATCAAACAACTCGTGAGTCTATTTTGCTCGTTCTGTCTGTGCTCAGGTTTTGAAGCATCCCTGTCCCTGCAGTTCCTGGTGAGTAGATCTCACCGTGTCGCTCAGCTCAATGAGATCTGGGACAGACTTGACCTGCCCGAGCCTCTGGCCCAATGGGATGACGAAATCGCCCACTTACAGAACATTCTTAGGGTGACCATGATCTCCCCGGTTACTCTTCTGCCGTAATAAAGCTCGTTGTGTGTCCTAGGCAGACGAACCCAGCCCAGACATGAGAATCTACGAGGTTATAGACCCAGTTCAGACCCCCGGCCATCGAACACAGGCCCATCGACCCGAAGCTAAACGCCAGCTGTCAGAAAAGGATATTGAGCTCTTGGACCAATATTGCGCCAGCATCAAGAGACGTGCATTCTGAGATCTCATGTAAGTACTTTTTTTTTTTTTGATCCATTGAGCAATGCTGACTTACTGGACTGTGTTCGTTTCTGTAGCTGGAAGACGTAGAAAAAGATCTGGAAAATTATGCGCATAGCATCGATACGCAAGCTACGGCTGAGCATACTTCTTTTAGAGGATTACGCGACTGGTGCCAAGTCAGACTGTTTATATTTTCTCTCTAGAATGCTGATTCGTGCAGGTCATGGTCCAGGTGACAGGGAATCTCTCGAATTCCCTCATTAGCGTATCAACCCTTGGCGCAGGCCTGGTGTATTCGACTATTTTCGGGTAGGTAATATCGTCCATTTAAGCACCTGCTACTGACCCATGCCGTAAATAGTGCCACGAGAGGCAACATCGGTCTCATGTGTTACTGCTTCCCGTTCTTCAGCTGTGGTTTTCTCCTGCCCGTCACCATACAACTCCTTCTCCAACTGGGCGCCAGGTTGCAAAAAGAAGTCCCTTTCGCCAGTCAACAATTCTGGACGGTCGTGGTTGGGTACGTTCTTAAATTCATTGTTCTTGTAACCTCTTACTGAGCTTGGCACGACGCAGATTCTTCATGTCCATATCCTGCCTAGCCGTAATGGCCTCCCTAACAATCCTCAACCTTACAGTCTTCTTCCTAAAACCCGACCTGGATGACTCCATGGTCACTCCACCCTCCACGGCGGTACCGGGAATCGTAGCCTTCAGCACAACGGGCTCGGTATTCGTTTTGGTGCTTACTGGGGCGCTGTTGGCTTCGATTGCTGTAAAGTGGGTCGCGACACTTGATGGAGCGAGGACAATCATTTCGGCTATGTCTGGGAGGGGAGGGCGGACGTAGGGATGCGTTGAAAGTTTGGTTGCCAGTTTGAGGATTGGAGATGATGCACTTGGGCGGTGTGGCCATCGCGTTGTGTGGCAGGTACTCACAATTATGTATTATAATTATAGGTATGTACGAGATATGCTTTCGCTTTTCTCCGGCATGAGTGAAAGTCGAAAGGCAACTGTTGACATTTCAAGATTGCAGAACGGATTCTTTTTTCTGGTATACCTCATGTATTAAGCAGATGCCTCGTATCAGTATGCACATGTTTACCATCACCTCAATTTGCTCTTTCATTCTCATACCCTTAGCCACTCACCCCATTCGGTCCTCTCTTCTCATGTTTATTCTGGGACAACGACGGCGATCACCATTTAACTCCGGGAACTGTATGTGCTGACTATTCCGAGCAGACACGAGGCCAGCTTTCGCGCACTCAAGGTCCACTCAAAACACCAGCCCGTCTATCCTGGCTGCGCTTTCGCCCTTACAAAACCTGTCCCCCTCCTTCACACGGTGCTGAACAAATGTACTGGGAGAAATTAACTTGAAGCCCGCCTTAAGATATACCTCGTGTTATTAAGGAGATCTTCGTATCAGTATTCACCTGCGTGTTTTCACACGCCACCAGTGCTCGCTGATCCCCGATGTTTAATTTACTTCTTTATAGGCCTCTAGGCTCTCAAAGTCCATCTCGGCCCAAAGCCAGGAATCCAGCTGACCCGTTCATCAAAGATTCGCTTTCGTCTGGGAAACTGAACCTTATTTTCAACCTCGCCGATCTGCCGGCACAGAACCCATGCTCCCTGATGAAGCGCTCAAGACCCGTTCAAAATGGACGCCAGCTGTTCTCCCCATCACTCGCTCCGTTCTCCCCCCATCATCATCGCCCCATCCCGCAGAGTCTTCGCCCCTGGGTCCTCAACACGGGAGCACGTCCCCGCAAAATTCAACAAGCCTGAATGAGCTTGAAGCCCAAGCCACTCCGCTTCAACGCGCCAACACTGCCTCTAATCGGCAACTCGGGGAGCAACCTACGCCGGCGATGCTCAAGACTCCTGGGTCTCCGCTGCAATCTTCAATGCCCCCGTTGATCCTCAAATCCTCGAACGGCTTGCGGAAGAGCGCTATAGCGTCGGATGCAAGACCTTTTCGAGCTTCTCCCCTTCATCAAGATCCTGAAACCATTCAAGCACTCAATGCGCAAGACCCTTTGGAAGGCTTTTAATGCGAGCAAAAATTGTCGAAATCTACGGTAAAGGCTGCCGGAATTTCCTCTTGGTTGTACTGACGTCTGTCGTTTCACTTGCACCGATTTGAGAGAGTTCGTCTTTTTTTTCTTTGCAGCGAGTACCTAATGTCCGGGTACCGAATACTGTTGACGATTGTTTTCAGGTTCGATCCGTATATCTGTCGATCATGGAACACCGGAGATTATTTGGCGGTGCGGTTGGTACGTTTACGCCCACCGTTTATTTACCACACCACCAGAACTCACGACAATCATTATCATAGTTGTTCAACTTTTCAAGGGTGCGTGGCCTACATCAACCTCGTCGAGCATTTGCTAAACCCATGCAAAAAAGTAGCGCTCTTCATCCGGGAATACACCTGCGACCCACCGTTGACTGTGTGCAGCATTTCCGGAAGATACTATCCCCCCCGAAGTATGCCGACTCTCAATGCGCTCGCATCGTGCTAATCACTATATGTTTAACACTGTTAGAAGGTTTTTTTTGCGGACGGGTAGACAAACGAATCGGCGGTGCGACTCTTCCTTAGGCACAAACCTTCCCTGATTTTACTGTATAGTGACACCTTGACTGTGTCGTAGATCTCTGAGACGGCATCGTCGTCGATGAGTGCGATCACTAAGTTCAACACCGCTCTGGGCGGGTAGATGTACCCCACATCGTCAAGAGTTCCGAGTCTGCCATGAATCATCGGGGAAAGTAACGTTCGCTTCCGCGCCATGTTATTTGCTTACATCGATCGATGTGATGTTCGTAGCTGTAGTCGCGGGGGACCATCCGCTTTGATGTGCGTGCGTGCGGTTGCGTTTTTCTCATACTTAGTATGTCCGAATTTATGTATATTCATCCCATGCCCATCCGATCTCGGTGCCGTGTTCAATCGGGGGAGTCGGCGGTGGCCTCGCGGAGAATCACGACACCGACTCTGGACCTCGACATTATTACAACGTACTTAGATAATTTGATGTTAGGTTGAACGTACGGTGGCCCGTTTTAATTTAAAGACAGTGAGGATAGACATACCTGTAGAGTCGTCCCGACTCGGATCCGGAGTTCATCTAACTGTGGAGGTGTCCAGGATAGTTGTCTATGTCAGAGTTCATTGGATGGGTGGAGATCGAGGGCCCGGCTATCTTGGCAGTGGAAGCTCAAGGCAACCATAGAAGGTGTCGCCGGAACTTAACAAGATTCAAATGGACACTGCGTTAAATTTGAATTGAATAAAGAGGAAGTTGATGAGCGAATTAATGAGCACGTAATCAAAAAAAATTGAACCCTGTCCGGTAAACATGCACGAATTATGCTTCACAAAGCACGAAATTAGGTGAGAGCCGGAGCGAAGCGAAGGCATATCTTGTACAGTAGATAGATACTATCGAGCACAGCCGCATGGTTCAGTCCATATATGGACTAAGACCTCTCCAGACATGGATCAAGGGCCTGAAAAAAACCAGACCGTTTGAACATGCCCTGATCCCGGTAGGTCACATTCAACCCTAAAATTGACCAAACCATAGATCATACAATATGAAACATTGTCATCACTTTCTTTCTATCACTAATTTTGTATGAATTAGCCTACACAGGGAGGATAACCAATTATTTCCTGGCCAAACATGTGAAAAACATCGAGAACCAATTTGCAATTCCCTCCACATGTTTAAGGGGGCCACATTCTGATTAAAATGTTTTTCACATGATGATCAGTGTGGCATCATGAACACAATTAAAGTATGTTATTACTATGTGTTGGATGTCATTTAGCAAGGCTTTCACATATGTTCTCCATGTGTGGCTAGATAACATTGGATGAAGATTCAAAATGTGTGCTGAGTGCTGGGCAATTAAAATATGCTATTGCTATGTGTTGGATGTCATTTAGGAAGGCTTTCACATATGTTCTCCATGTGTGGCTAGATAACATCGGATGAAGATTCAAAATGTGTGCTGAGTGCTGGGCAAGCCTAAACAAAAAACATTCAAAAAAAGACCTGCATATAATTTGCATGTGTCTTGCATATGTGTCATGATGTGTACCACATATATTCATCGTTGGTGATGGAGCCATATTGTGAAAACTCTTGAATGACATTTATAATTCTGTTTAGCATATGTGGCGATCATACATATGGGGAACATCTAAAATGTGTTTCTCATTACAACCACATGTAATCCGTGTAGGTTTTGTCTGTGTTTCATAGATGTTTTGCATGTATTCAGGATGTTTGCACTGGGGAAAGATAGAAAGATCTGAAGAGGGGTTCAAAATGTTTTTTGAATGTGTGGTCATGCAAAATGCAAAAAGGTTTTGAATGGGCATTCGAGGGGTGATGCATGTAATGTTGCTGCGACTCGAAAAGTCGAGTCGCGACTTGAAAGTCGACTTGAATGCAGATTCAACTCGACTCGACTCGACTCGATAGGTCAAAGTCGACTCAAGTCGACTCAAGTTGACTCCAGAGCATATTTTGTACAACAAGGTATTTTTGGGGTTCTAGCTTCATTTGCAGCGGTTTCGCGAAAAATCACGGATACGTGACAGATGTCACCCGAATGTCACGTGCTCAGGTCACGGACCATCAAAATTCAAGAAATTGCTGTTTTTGTGCTGTAAACGACCTAGGACACCTTTGGAGAATATGGAGCACCAAGTCGACTTGAAGTCACTCGAGTCGACTTGGAAGTCAACCCGAGTCGCAAGCACCGACTCGGCTCGACTTCACTTAAGTCGGCTGCGACTTCGACTTCGAATGGCTTGAAGTCGGAAGTCGCGGCAACATTAGATGCATGTGTGTTAGATGTGTTTCTATATGCATGTTGAATGTGTAACCGAGAAAGAGGGAAGATGCATGTTAAATGCATTCAACATGGAGGACAACAGAATATGGAAAACATATTGTGACCACATCACATAATTTGTTTCGAGCGATGTACATGATTTACAACAAGTAGTGGATTGAACAAGAGGGAGAATACATTTCAAATGATTACTATGCTCATGTGTACACATGCTGAACACATCCCCTGTGGAGAGGGGCTGGCACTATGGTAATCACTGGATTTCGGCGGTCTCTGGACCTGAGGGTGCGCCAAGGTGCCTGTCATGAATCGTCTTTTCATTTTACTTCCAGAACCCGAACAACCCGAACAACCCGATCATTGATCAGATCAACTATCTGATCAATCGAACTTGGATACCGTTTTAGGATCCCAAACGGTTATGATCGGTTTCCCGACCTTCGGGTTCCCGATCACCCCTCTACGTTCCTATACCCCTTCATTTACTTCGCATTAATCTTGTCCGTTGTCATTGGACACTGTACCTTAATTTACAAACCCCTAGAGACTTTAGTATATAAACCATAGTTATTCTCCTGTACTTTACACTATTCTAGTCTAAACTCCAGGCTTATTCATTTGGAACTCTTCGTGCTTCAGTCTCCCTCGTCACCTCAGAACCCGGAATCTGCTCTGTGCTGACAAAAGGATAGTGTCTCTACACGGCGTACCCGACTGGACGTAACACGATGAGCAACGACTATGTGCTCCCCCTCGATGGAGAGCTTTGGCGCCCTAACCGGCGAAGAGAGGGACAGCGTCCTGCTGCAGGCCCTACAACACGCAGGAGGGCAATTCGGAGTGATGCAGGAGGAACTGGGGAACTTGCGCGGAGAGAATTGTCTGCTCCGCGAGGACAACACCCATTCACAACAACTCTTGCGCGATGCCCTCGTTGCCTTGGGAAGAGCCTCTACGGGAGGGCCCAGGGAGACTAAACAGGTGAAGACGGCCCGTGTCGCCGCCCCTACCCCCGTTTAAAGGAGACTCCGAATTGGTGGACTCCTATCTGGCGGAGTGCTGGTTGCACTTCCTGGACAACCCGACGTATGAGCGGGACAGCGCGAAGATTGCCTTCGTCCTGTCCTACATGAAGGAAGGATCGGCAGCGGCATGGGCCAACAACGTTGTGCAGGCCATGCGCAACCCGAGGGACCCCGATACCCCCGCTGTATCGGAGTTACGAGGTCTTTGAGAAGAACCTCATTGATGCCTTTAAAGGAGGGGCACAGGTGGAAATCGCGCAGGCTAAAATCGAGAAGCTGCGCCAGGGTGCGGGAACGGCCACGGAGTACTTCACGCTCCTGGACACATACAACAACACCGCGGGTTACGACGAAACCACGCTATCCGTCTCCTCAAGCAGGGGATCCTGAAGCCGGTTCTGCAGTCCATCTACGGACAAACTGCACTACCGATCACCTATGCCGACTGGAAGGTGGCGGTCATCAAGCATGACGGGTTGCGTCGCGCTTTCCACGTTATGGATGGTGCGCTTTGCGATCGTCCCGTCACGGTGCCTAAGGTGCAACAGAACCAGAACCTGGGGAACTTCTTTTGCAGGAATGAGCAGTGCGCTCCAACGAATCCCCCTGCGGCCGTCGTTCCGCCCCCAGTCGCCACTGGCGGGGCACCTAGCGCAGGGCCTGCGCCTATGGACATAGACCGGACAGTCAGCAAGAAGCCGGTTCCCCGATGCTACCAGTGCGGAGAAGTCGGGCACATGGCCCGTAACTGCACTACCCAAGGACCCACCAACCCACAATTCCGAGCTTTGATCTCGGAAATGATGGAGGAACGCCTCGGGAAGGAGGATTTTCCCGAAGAATCTGAGTGAAGACTGTGCCCTCGGATTCTCGTATACCCCCCTCACCTGTAACGACTTCGAACAATTCATTCTCTGTTTTGACTATCGAAGAACCCGGTGTGGGGGAAGACACAGTGGAGATGGAAGGAGAGGGAGCGAGGACTCCCTCTGAGTTTGAGAAGAGTGAGGGAGCCGTTTCTCCCTCTGACTCTAAGCGAAGGGGCAAGAAACCCCGGAAGCCTGAGCGGGAGAAAGCGGAATGGCGCAGACTCCCCCTCGGAAGCGCACGTCGGGTTGCAACCCGAGCGCGGGCTCAAGAATGGAAGGCGCGGGAGATCATCACCAAGTGGACTCACCCGGCCAGAATACAAGAGGTGGACGACGAGATGGTGGAAGAAATCTGGACGGCTTACTTCCCTGACGCTCTGGGCATACTGGACAACTTGAAAGAGCCACCACAGTATATCCGGGCCACTGGGAACTCTATGATGGTTCCAATGACCCTTGAAGGGCTGAACAACCTTAAAGGTTATACAGTGGTCGGGTTACTGGACAGTGGGGCTACCAACGGATTCATGAGCCAGCGGTTCGTCGACGAGCACGGAATCGAAGTGGAACCCCTAGCCGTAGCGGTTCCAGTTTACAACGCGGACGGTTTCCCTCAACAAAGGAGGACACATCACCCACGTTGCGCGCATGCATCTCCGAATACAGGACCATGCCGAAATATTCTCGTTTGCGGTAACGGATACTGGGAAGAGCGACGTCATCATCGGGTTCAATTGGTTGAAACAAGACAACCTGGAGATCAACTGGCAGAAACAAACCATTCGTTTCTCCAGGTGTCCTGCCACTTGCAAACGAGCCCGCTTATGGGAGGAGTGGGAGGAGGAGGACAACGCCGACGTAGGAGAGGGAGACCACATCTTCGTCACGAAGATGTATCCCGAAGACGTTCTGGACACACGGGATGCCGAACACCTCCGCGCTATGGGTAGTGTGGCTACTAAGCTGGCGGCCACTGCTCACGAGGCCAAGGGGGCTAAGACGCTGGAAGAGAGCGTCCCCGCTCATTATCTGGAGGAATTTCGAGGGGTCTTCGAGAAAAAGGACTTCGATAAACCACCGGAACGGCAAAAGTGGGACCACGCGATAGAGTTGAAACCCGGCGCAGAACCCATAAAGGGGCGGAGTATTCCCTTATCTGTCCCGGAACAGGCGGAATTGGACGCGTTCATTAAAGAACATGTGGAAACCGGCCGTATTCGCCCCTCGAAATTGCCATGGGCCCTCTCCTTTCTTCTTTGTGAAGAAGAAGGATGGGAAACTACGGCCTGTTCAGGACTATCGGAAGTTGAACTCCCTTATCATCAAGAACCGGTATCCTCTTCCGTTGATCTTGGAGATCATGTACATGCTCCATAAGGCAACCTGGTTCACTAAATTGGACGTTCGATGGGGATACAACAATATCCGGATCAAGGAAGGAGATGAAGAGAAAGCCGTGTTCGTCACAAACCGAAGGTTGTGGGAACCGTTGGTTATGTTCTTCGGCCTTACGAAATCGCCGGCCACCTTCCAATCCATGATGAACGACATCTTTGCGGATCTTATTGCGGAAGGACGGGTTATTGTTTATCTGGACGATATTCTCATCTATTCAGAACATCTGGAAGAACACCGCTCCACAGTCAAGGAGGTTTTGCGGATTCTTCAGGAAAACGAGTTGTTCCTGAAACCCGAGAAATGCGAGTTCGAACAGAGAAAGGTCGAATATCTGGGCGGTTTCGTCGGCGATGGGAAAATTCGAATGGATCCCATAAAAGTTGAGGGCGTTCGACAATGGGCAACCCCGAGGAATGTTAAAGACGTACAAAGTTTCCTCGGGTTCCTCAACTTCTACCGACGCTTCATCAAAGGATTCGGGGATTACGCGAAGCCGTTAACTTGTCTTACCCGGAAGGATTACAAGTGGAGGTGGGGAGAACTGGAAAAGAACGTGTTCGACCAATGGATATTGGCCGTAACTTCGGAACCCGTACTGCATTTTCCAACGGACGATGGGGAATGGCGGGTGGAGGCGGATTCCTCGGATTACGCCACAGGGGGCCTGCTTGACGCAGTGCCAGGACGGGGTGTGGGTTCCGATTGCGTTCATGTCCAAGGGACTAAACGACACCGAGCGGAACTACGACATCCACGACAAGGAAATGTTGGTGATCATGCGGGCCCTTTACGAATGGCGACACTATCTACAGGGCAGTCAGCGGAAATTCGAGATCTGGACCGACCACAAGAATCTGGAGTACTTCACCACGACGAAGAAACTCAATAGACGACAAGCTCGGTGGTCTTTGGAACTCAGCGAATACGACTTCGCGCTCATTCACAAACCCGGGAAACAACACGCGAAAACCGACACGCTTTCGAGGCGAAGCGGTCATGAGAAGGGGGCGCAGGATAATTCGAATCTTGTGCTGCTGCCGGAACAGTACTTCTGGAGGATGGACGGGGAGGAATTTTTGAAAGCCATGCTGGCGGTCTTGGACGTCGCGGCAGGTGATCAGTTCATGGAGGACATCAAGGGTGGGAAAGCTGATTGGGAAGATGTGGTGAAGAAAGCGCTAGAAGAAAAGGCCGAGGGCTGGGAAGAACACGAGGACGGGTTCGTAACCCAGTATCAAACCGTATATGTTCCCCCAACTGGAGATCTACGACACCGGATTCTACGAGCACACCACGA
Source organism: Mycena olivaceomarginata (assembly GCA_029378375.1). NCBI lineage: Eukaryota > Fungi > Basidiomycota > Agaricomycetes > Agaricales > Mycenaceae > Mycena > Mycena olivaceomarginata. The sequence goes on along the minus strand of JARKIC010000325.1, from coordinate 117,570 downwards.
CGACTACATTTCCGGACATCCGGGACAGTTCCGAACAGCGGAATTAGTAACCCGGAACCACTACTGGCCCTCTCTGCTATCGGACGCTAAATGATATGTCTCGGCTTGTCCCGTGTGTCAGAGGACGAAGCTCTTTCCCTCTAAGCTCCGAGGACCACTACATCCCAACGCGGTTCCGGAAAGGGTTTGGCAGAATGTTTCGGTGGACCTAATCACCAAACTACCCGCCAGTAATGGGTACGACTCTATCGCGGTGATCGTGGATCGACTAGGGAAAGGAATCCGGGTGGTGCCTTGCACCGAGCACCTGGGAGGAGAGGGGATGGCGCGCATTTACCGCGACCATGTGTGGAAAGACTTCGGGTTGCCCGAGGTGGTGATTAGCGACCGTGGGACGCAGTTCGTGGGACACTTCATGCGGGATCTGTTGAAGCTCCTGGGCATAAAGTCGAACGCCTCGACGGCCTATCACCCGCAAACCGATGGACAGACCGAACGAGTTAACCAGAACATCGAGCAATACCTTCGGGTTTTCACCAACTTCCTGCAAGACGACTGGGCGGATTGGTTGACTCTGGCGGAATTCAACCACAACGACCAGGTTAGCAAGACTACGGGTTTCAGCCCCTTCTTCGTAACCATGGGGTTCCACCCGCGGAAGGGGACGGAACCACGTCTTGAAGTACTGACCGAGGACGCGACGAAATTTGCAACCCGGATGTCGAAGGTCCGAGAGGAAGTGGGGGGCCGCCATGCACGCAGCGCAGGAGACGATGAAAAGGTTCTACGATGCCAAACGACAGGCAGACCCCGACTACAAACCCGGCGATAAGGTGTACCTCTCTGGAGCAAATTTGGTCACACATCGCCCGACGAAGAAGTTCGAAGCTCGGCGCTATGGTCCCTTCACGGTCGTCCGTAAAGTGGGAGCCATCTCCTATGAGCTTAAACTTCCCGACTCCTGGAAGGTTCATCCAGTCTTCAACACCGTATTCCTTCGACCCTGGGTTCCACCGGTGGCGGCTCATCAGCATCATGACGATCCCCCTCCGCCTGACGTGGTGGACGGGTTGATCTCTATGAGATTGCCGAGGTACTGAAGATACGCCTCAACAATAAGCGGAAACGCTTGCAATACCTGTGGGTAAATGTGCGGGTCAAATTGAGTCAGAGCAGTGTATTGGAGCATGTGTGACCCTAATCTGAGGCCCTGAGTCCAGCGCCAAAGGTTCCCCGGGAGGAATCAACGAATTCAAAATTGCCAGATGTGTGGAAAATATTTCGCCAGAATGGCCACATGCCATGACAGCACAATGTGTTACAAAAAGTAATTCAGGTCAGTTTGGTAGACCATGTCTGATCCCAATCTGATGCCCTGAGTCCAGCGCTAAAGGTTTCATAGAAGGAATCCATCAATTCAAAATTGCTAGACTCTTGCAAAATATTTCACCAAAATGGCCACATCCATCACAACAGAATGTGTGACACAAACTGGGTCAAATTGGGATCAGGCATGCTCCACAACGCTGATCTGACTCGGATTGGGTTACACATTGTCCCGTGATGGCATGTGGTCATTCCTGTGAAATATTTAACCAGGGCCTGGCAATTTTGAATTGTTTGATTCCTTCCACGGAATGTTTGGTGCTGTTCTCAGGGCCCTAAATTGGGATCAGACATACTCCAGCACACTGATCTAACTCAGTTTGGGTCACACATTGTGCCATGATGGCATGTGGCCATTCCTGCAAAATATTTGGCCAGGCCCTGGCAATTTCGAAATGGTTGATTCCTTTCGCCGAGGCTTCAGCATTGGGATCAGACATGCTCCACCACACTGATCCGACCCCATTTGGGTCACACATTGTGCCATGATGGCATGTGGCCATTCCTGCGAAATATTTGGCCAGGGCCTGGCAATTTCGAATATGTTCAATTCCTTTCAATTCCTTTTGCCTAGGCTTCAGCACTGGGATCACGGCCTCAAATTGGAATCAGGCATGCTCCACCACACTGATCTGACCCGATTTGGGTCACACATCATCCCATGATGGCATGTGGCCATTCCTGCAAAATATTTGGCCAGGGCCTGGCAATTTCAAAATGGTCAATTCCTTTTGCCGAGGCTTCAGCATTGGAATCATGGGCTCTGTGAAAGTCGAAGTTGCACGCAAAGGTGAGCTGCAGGGAAATGTATTCAGAGCGCGGGGGATACAAAGGACTACAGAAATATGGGGATCCAGGCTGTATATAAGGACGAAGCTGTGTGACAGATAGGGGGGGTAGGTAAGGTAACCAGGCGACGTGCCGTGCAACGATCCCATTTCCAACACTCCCACTGAGTGTTGTGCGCTGCAAGCCCATAAACTCCCACTGGCATGACACGCCATTTGTTGTCCGTCGTCAAGTTGCAACCAAAGAAAACAACACACCACATTAAAGCTCTGCCCATCCATCCATCTCCATCATTCACCTCCAACTGGCACGATAGCCCTTGGTTTCGTAGCATCAGGGCCTCAAATCAGAATCAGCCAGGCGAAAGGAATTAACCATTTTTAAATGGCCAGGCCCTTGTAAGGCTGCTGCTTCCTACATTCCTCTGCACCGTCCAACCTCTCCCATCGCGGATTGGTTCAGCCTTTGCTGTCTGTATCGCAACACCACTGTTCTGTGCTATCGCACTGCACTACCGCTGTTCATGCTGTCCTGATCATATTGCTCCTATTGATCCCCTTCAGCCTTGGCTTAGCACAGCAATGCCTCAGTCCTCCTTGCTCCTTGCAATCCTGCATTGTATCTTCACCGCTACCACTGACTGAACATCATTGGCCTCAATCTTATTGCCTTTCAACAAAATATGGAAACCCTTACCTAATGGGTAGGCTGGATGGGCTGCTGGTTCGATCCTCAGAGGTGGTGAATTATAATATCAGCGGAAGGACAAACCAGGACTAGGCCGGGCCAAGGGCAGCACAGCACCGCACGATACTCGGCATAAAGCCGGGGGATATGATGAAATAAACCTACAAAGGTAGGGTTTCCATATTTTGTTGAAAGGGCTAACCACTTGACTACTCACATGAGTAGTCAAGTGGTTAGCCCTTTCAACACATTTGGCCTTCAGATTTCGTTATCATTGACTCGCCCACATCCCTCCTCAATGATCACCTATACCACTCTTCAACCCCAGTGAAAAGTTGGTGGGATTGAGTGGAATGGAATGGGACACAGTGGTGGGTTGCGTGATGTTCCGGGATCTTTTGGGAAGAAGTGTGCATGCCCATCACCACCGTCCAATCAATCTCACTTTAACCAGCTTTAACCCTGGGGAAAAGTGCGACTGATTGTGACTTCATGACCGCAAAATTTGCCTAAGTTACTAGTACCTTCTGTTTCCCTCCGCCATGTATATGCATGGCCACGGGGGGAACTCCCTCTGCTGCCATTTACTTCACCAGCTCGGCTCCTCTTCGTCAAGCACACCATTTCCCCCTTCGCCGTCACTTTCGCACTCCCAGTCCTGGTCCTCTTCTTCCTCATCTGTTCGTGTTGCCACCTCCAGGATTGTTCGTGCCGTCACCGCCCCCGCCTCCAGGATTGCTCGTGCTGCTACTGCTGCCACCGCCCGCCACCTCCGGGAGCCGCCCACCGCTCCCACTGCCCAAGCCAACAACAAATTTGGCTGAGAACATCTGGTGCGTTGTGTGCACATGTTCCATGTGTTATCTGACGTGTCCACAATGCAAATGTGGTTGTCCCACCCCCACCCCTGCCTCCAGGATTGTTTGTGCCACCACCGCCGCCACAGCCCAGGCTGACAGCAAAGACAAAGAAAGGGCCAGGCCCCACCAAGGTGCACACCACCCACATGACCACTTGGTTCGTCCTGCTCTCCCCTCTTGTTAGATCATTACTTACACGATGTTGGTGGAACAGCGGCAGAATTTGCTCTGCATTGGAAGGTGCTTGCAGATGAGAAACCTCCGTCGGCATTGCTCAAGGTAACGAACTGCTTTTCCTCTATATTCTTTAATCTTATTTGGACTGTCTTAGGTGTATGACACTTACTAAAAAGAGCTCGTAAGTTCTCTTCTGTTCCATCATTTTCGGCCCTTACTTATTTATTTTCCAGAAAGGGAAACAATGACCTGCCGTTGATGAAATCCAGAAGCGCATTCAAGAGATTCTTAAGTAGGTACCTGGTGGAAGGCACGGAGGGCAGCGGTGGTGGGCGCATGGAGGGCAGCATGAATGGATTGGATATTAGGGGACTTCACGGTAGGGCCGAATATCTCGTTTGAGAATAAAAATAATGGACTGATGGGACGAATATTTTCCCAAAATAAAAATATTCCACAAACAAGATTTAATCTCGTTTGTGGAATAAACTTTTTTTTGTGGAATATACATATACTTGCTTGAGTAGGCAAGCTGCCTGTGACCGCCCTGCCCCCATCCCGCCTCATCCCACCCATCATCCTGCCTTCCCACCCGTTGTCCCGCCTTCCCCCGCCCATCGTCCTGCCTCGTCTCGCCCATCATCCCGCCCCTCTCCTGCCTGTCATCCCACCTCTCCCACTCATCAGCTGCAACAGTCCTGCCCTCCCATCAAAAAAAAATATATAGAAAAAAAAAGTCCCTGATCCAACTTGTTTAGCTGATATAGGGGTCTGTCAGATGACTAGATGGCGCACCTAAAGTGTTTTGTGTGCCTGGCAGGTGGAATTGATGCTATAGAAATATAAAAATATCCTGGGACTCAAATGGGGTGATCACACATTTATTCCACAAACAACGATTTTATTCGTCCCATAAAATGAATATATTTATTCACAAACGGGAAAATCGGCCCTACCGTGAAGTCCCCTATTTAGTACTAGCAGTTGTATTCATCAATTTAATCACTTTTTTGCTCAATATGAGTGGGTGGATGAGCCAATGAACAATATATAATGGGATGCTTTCAAAACGAACTTGAATCCATCCCATTTTAACCCAATCATTTCCCGAGATCGACACATCAACCAGCTGGATCAATTGGGATGATATGGGTCATATTTGCCTGCATCTCGTTTCTTCCCAAACTCTCCAATTCTATCCTGTTATTTTGTGTCATTCGTGCAATCAATTGGGTTTAATTGGGAAGGTGTGGCTACGGCTCCTTTTTGCCCATTCTAACTCGTTCAATCCCACCGAGTTTTCACTGGGCTTCAACATCCTACCTTTTACATTGCTGATGTTGAGTCCTTATCTTACATTCTGATTTGTATCTTATGTTACATTCTATTCCTGTTATGTATCTGTCCTCACATTGATTGTGAATCTGTACATCTTCTCTTCTTGGTCTTGACCACCATATACCTTTCCTAGTAGCTGCTCTTGAATGACCACACTATTGTTCTGTCATTCTTGACTCCTCTTAGTTCTGTCTGGCCGACCCCACTAGTGTTGACTGCCTCCACAATACAGCAGCCTTCCAGCCCTGGCCAAATATTTGGCAGGACTGGCCACATGCCACCACGGCGCAATGTGTGCCCTAAATTGGGTCAGATCAGTGTGGTGGAGCATGTCTGATTCCAATTTGTGGCCCTGATCCCAGTGCTGAAGCCTCGGCGAATAGAATCAACCATTTCGAAATTCCTAGGCCATAGCGAAATATTTCGCAGCAACACCCAGATTCCAATAAAGCACAATGTGTGACCCAAATTCAGTCAGATGATTGTGGTGGAGCATGTCTGATCCCAATTTGAGGCCCTGATCCCAGTGCCGCAGCCTCGGTGGAAGGAATCAATCATTTCGAAATTGCCAGGCCCTGACAAGATATTTTGCAGGAATGGCCACATGCCATCATGGCACAATGTATGACTCAATTTCGGTCAGCCCAGTGTGGTGGAGCATGTCTGATCCCAATCTGATGCCCTGATCCCAGTGCTGAAGCCTCAGCGAATAGAATTGACCATTTCGAAATTCCCAGGCCATGGCAAAATATTTCGCAGGGATGGCCATATGCCATCAAGGCACAATGTGTTCATCAGATTAGGTCGATCAGTGTGGTGGAGCATGTCTGATCCCAATCTGATGCCCTGATCCCAGTGCTGAAGCCTCGGCGAATAGAATTGACCATTTCGAAATTGCCAGGCCCTGGCCAAATATTTTGCAGGACTGGCCACATGCCATCATGGCATAATGTGTGGCTCAAATTGGGTCAGATCACTGTGGTGGAGCATGTCTGATCCCAATTCGAGGCCCTGATCTCAGTGCTGAAGCCTTGGCGTGAGGAATCAACCATTTCGAAATTGCCAGCCCCTGGCCAAATATTTGGCAGGAATGGCCACATGCCATCATGGCACAATGTGTGCCTCCAATTGGGTCAGACAAGTGTGGTGTTGCATGTCTGATCCCAATTTGTGGCCCTGATCCCAGTGCTGAAGCCTCGGCACAAGGAATTGAAAGGAATTGAACATTTTCCAATTCCCAGGCCCTGGCGAAATAGTTCACAGGAATGGCCATGTGCCATCATGGCACAATGTGTGACCCAAATTGGGTCGGATCAGTGTAGTGGAGCATGTCTGATCCCAATTTGAACCCCTGAACCCAGTGCTGAAGCCTCGGCACAAGTACTGTTGCCATGACTCTCGACTCCAGCCCTCAAGTCGACTCTGTGAAGTCGACTTGAGTTGAGTGCAACAACTAAAGGAGTTAGAGGCTCCTCCCATCGACTTTCCAAGCAGGTTACATTGTTGTGAGCAGAGAATTGAGAGGTACTATAGGTGGATTTGCAGAAAAAACATAACAGAAGCACAAAGTGCACCCCTTACCCCTTGCTGGACCTAAAATGTTACTGACTATTGCCCACTAAAACGACTCGAACAGCTGATTGGCTCACACTTGCAAACAACCCAAGTTGGTGGCAGCGGGAGCTGTTGTGACCTCAAGGCTGATCGTGTTAAAGTTTGCCATCCTGCCCAGATGCTGCCAGATCGAATCCTGAACTTGTACAGCTCAAGAAGGACTACCTGCCAAACCAAAGGAGCAAGGATAAGGGCACTCACCCTTCCAACAACTCTGCCACCAAGGATGCGGGTATGGTCACCTCCAATATTATGAAGGAGGTAAGTTTTGGGTTTTCTTGTGGCATCAGTGGCACGGTGGTATCCATGGCAGCCATGGCTAAGCTGATCTATTTAAGATAGATCTTCTTCAGCACTGTACAGGGGCCCGGGTGTTTGGTGTCCTGATCGGTGGGCATGCAAACGACACCATTTCCCCCACGCTTCTCAGGGACCCTGTCAATTTCAAGCTCCTTGAGGAGGTCTACAAGATCAATCTGGTAGTTTTTTTTGATGAAGTACAACAGCTGGACAAACCTGGGTGCCCAGGCCATCACCACCGTGGCCGCTATTTCCAGCAACACCATGCCTGCCAATCTCACTGCATGCAGGTCAGAGGTCGCAAAGATGATTGAGAGCGACCTTCGTGCATTTCTGATCCTGCCTCTTGATTTTACTAATTTCCTGCTTAGGCTATAAAACCAACAACCCCAATGTCAAAATGAACTATGCGGATTACGAGCAGGTCATCCAAGGCGGCCTTGAGTGGACATTGGTCGGCTGGCTGGATGGCACTACTTTTGCAGCACCCTCCAACTTCAAGGCTGGAGGCGCCAGCCACATTGTCATGCTTTGGCAGTGCCTCAAGTCTGGTGCATGCTGTTTCGATCCAACAGACCCTGCACTGCAGGCCGAGATTCAAGCGAGAACCTCAGGGAAGCGATCGATGGAGGCAAAGGGGTTGACAGTGAAGCCGAAGTCAGCCGAGGAGGAGCCAGACACAGAGGAGACAGATGCTGATGCCGATCCCGAGCCTGCTGCGGGGAAGAAGCGGAAGCAGCAGGAGGAGGACAGAGGCGAAGTGCAGGAGGGCAGTTTAGGTAAGAAGTTGGCAGGTGGGAAGAAGTCGAAGCAAGCCAAGGGAAAGGAGAAGGAGAAGGAGAAGACAAAGGAGAAGAAGTGGAAGGAGGACAGTGGAGGGAAGAAACAGAAGTGGGGCGCCGACAGCAAACAAGAGGAGCCACTGAAGAAGAAGAAGAAGAGCAAGCCCTTCACCCACTTGACCAGCAACAGGAGTGCCGAGTTTGTGGCCACTGACAACAACAAGCCCAAGGGAAGCAGCGCCAGTGGCAACACAGTCACTGGTGGCAGCAGTGGCACCGGTGGTGGCAATGCGGTCGCTAGTGGCAGCAGTGGCCCCGGCACCTCTAGCTGGGAACACATACAGGAAAAGAGGGCGAAGGATCTCAAGGCTGCTGCAGAGGTGAAGCAGAGGATGGAGGTGAGCATCACAGCTGATATTGGGTTGGGTAAGATGGAGCCCAAGGTGAAGAGGAAGCACCAGCCGAAGTCCGCCAAGGAGATTGACAAGGACGACTACAATGACAAAGATAGTTTGTAGTCGCCAATCTACGCTCCACCTTCTTGTCCTCCTTGCTGCCTCCTCCTTCTGGCTGCCTGTGTTTTTTTCTGACCCACACAATACTATAACACATGCTTGGGCTTGTTGTTTTTATTTTGTTTTACATACCCACATGCACGAAATAAATGCTGCTTTTTTCCCTCTGTTTGGTGGTGCTAAGTAATCTGTGGCACTGGTGGCAATGTCTCCGAAAATGATGAGGTTGCTTTTCAAGTGATTGGTGACACCAATAGCTAAATCACCCGACCAGAAGTTGTCTGATAACCAACCTGTAACACAAATGGCTACTGATGCTGTCAAAATCAACCCATGGCATGTGTGGCTAATCAACCTGGTCACAAAATTTCTGCTAAAATTAACCCGTGGCATGTGTGGCTAATCCACCTGGTCACAAACCTACTGATCCTGCCAAAATTGACCTGTGGTATGGGTGGCTATTTAACCTGGTCACAAAATTTACTGATCCTGTCAAAAATCGACCTGTGGCATGGGTGGCTAATCAACCCAGTCACAAATTTACTGATCCTGCTAAAATTGACCCGTGGCATGGGTGGCTATTTAACCCAGTCACAAAATTTACTGACCCTGCTAAAATTGACCCATGGCACACATGGCTATTTAACCTGGTCACAAAATTTACTGACCCTGCTAAAATTGACCCATGGCATACATGGCACTAATTGGGTCACATTTTTGGAACTGATCCGGTCTAAAGGTTTGGTGGCAGCTATGGCACTATTTTGTCACAAAAACGTGCTTTACTGACCCCCTGCCAAAACCCTTCAAATCAGTGGCACAGGTGGTCAAAATCCCATTTTTCTCCCTGGCCACCCGTTGGGTGGCAGCCATGGCACGCCCGCCATGGCATTTCCATGGCACACGCAGTTTCCCTATAAGTAGAGGGTAGCATTGGGGGGGAACGGTACCCTCTACTTATAGGGGATTTTTGGTATTATCAGGTGGATCATTCCCACCGGTCTCATCTCCACACAGCACACAGCGGATTTCACCCTGCAATGACCGTTGATTTGCACTGTTCATGGACTCCGTGATCTTCACCCCATCCTTAGTATGTCATTCCCAGATATTCTTTCACAATTCTTAATTCTTACTGTTACTTTTTTTGCTGTAGTGCGGGAACAGATTGACCACTCACCATGAGATCTATCAGGTATGTCCAATAATCTTTCTATTCGTCTGTGACCGGACTGCTGTCTATTGTTGTTACCGTGTGTACACTGGCTCGGAGACAGCCGGACAGGTGTATTTGTCATCTTAGATTATGTCGTACCCTGGTTGATTGTTCTAATTCAAGTACCTTCCTATGTTTTCAATATGGGCTGTCGAGCCTACCCAGCCAGCAAGTGCCCGGAAATCAATGGCAAGTGGAAGATAATGCAAGTTATTTTGCCTCCAAGCTGGAAGTAATTTAATGAGGGGATCTAAAGCTAGGCAATCGAGGCAATCAGTAATTCGGTCCAAAAAAGTCCAAGTTGGGGAGAATTTGTGGCAAACCCACCAAATTACCAGGGGAGCATTTTCCTGATGACATGGCCCCTTTTGACCCTCAAACCCTCCCCGCTGATGACGATGTTGAATGGTTTGAGTTGGGGGACGGTGGTGATGTCCATCTCCATCACGAGCGTAACCCCGGCTCCACTGGTATCGACGACTCCATCCCGTGTGAGGCGTCCAAGTTCAGGGCGCTCTTTGGCCGTGTGTGAACCCACAACGAAACAATTATCTCCCGGCCCTGTGGCATTATTGTCTCACGGGCAACCTTCTGCCATGCCAAAGTGATCTCAAATGTTCTGGTATGTACTTTATCTTTCTTTACCTCACGGTTCTTATTCTAACTTATACAGTTATTCGTGCAGAAGACATTATCTGTCCCCCGCGCTCATAAGCCCGAGCACTTTATATACGACACAAACTGCGATGCTAAACAACAGGTCTTGCGAGCTTGGCGCCAAGCCCACAAGATCAAAAAGGCCGCAAGCAAAATGTCAAAAGGCTGATGAGCGACTACCTAAAATCTACATTATGCTCTTGATTAGCATGAAGGATTGGTCAGACCATGGAGTCTTGCACTTCAAAACGTAACGTTCAATCCTTGTAAGGCGCGGAGGGCTGCCAAAGGCACAATTCCTCACCACTACTTCATTGATTTACTTCTTGTCCAGATACTTCGGGAGGATCTTGATGATCACACGGTCGCCGGCGCATCGCGCTGGGTCTCACTTGCTTGCGTCGACCTTGCGAGTTGTATTGAGGTTGAGCATGCATTTTTTTTTAATGAACTGAGCTTGACTGGGCTCTACTTCACCTTCAGAGTCAATTCAAAGTCCACGGTCAGTCTGAGAGTTGAACTCAGCTGAGCTGAGCACGATCTCCAGCTTGCGGCGGAAAATTGACGGCCATTTACAACTTTATTGGACAAAGAAACTGATCGAGGGTGATTGTGGGGAATATCGGCATGTTCCCGATGTCAGTTGTGAATGCTCGGGTTTGTCGAGCCGATTGGCCCATTGGCGCGGCTTCAAAGAACACTAAAGCCGCCATCATATATGGGGTCGGAGCTTAAATGGCTTCAGACAGACAGAGAAGCGTAATTTTATAAAGACGATGCCGAAGTGGGCTGTGCAATGACCGAGAGACGGCGAAGTTTAACGTTGATGTGCCAAAGATTTGGGCGTGATGAACCAAAAGAGGGCATAAGAAGGCTTCAGACATGGATAATTTTATAAAGAGAGAGATGAGCCGCATACTCAATAAATCTATTCCGTCTACTCCAAGGCCTTCATTTTAAATAGTTCACCCCAAAGTCGCGACATGGACTCAACAATTTCGTCATACTTATCCGCGTTAAGCGTGTCCTTCTTCATGAAGCTCCTCATCAACGCTTGTAAGCTTTCGTTATTCATCTTGCGCTCCTCAAGTACCTCCTTGTGGGCGAATCGTTTCTTTGACCTTTTGGTTTCGTCCTGAAAAGAGTGCATCAGGAATATAGATGAGACTTGTGCAAAAGGACCCTACCGATTCAGTATCCTTGGATACATCCCCAACGCGAGCCATGATAAAGTGTACATTGGAGTCGCCAAGCTCAGCGATGACCACGTCCATGCGAACATCGACCATCTTTTCTACGATTCTGTTGATGCATGTAATCATTTTCTCTCCAATCTCGGGCTGCATCTTCGCCCACAGCGGGTTCCACGTTTCCCATACCGCTCTCCACATCGGGTCTCTGGTCTTGCGATGTTTCACCTTGTCCTCAGTGGCTCCCACCACTGCTTTGGCAGCCGCCAGTGCACCATCCCGCGCGGCATTCCATGTAAAATCTATAACCCGTCTGTTGGATTTGTCTAGTATTCCGTGCCCATAGTCCGCCAGGTCTCTCGCAATCTGATCAAGACTGGCATCCTGTTGTTGAGTAATTTTTTGAATACGCGACTCCCAATACTGTTTCTGCCAATTATTCCACTCCTCATTTTTTATCACATCCCTCGCCGCTCCTAAAGCGCCATGCAACACAGCATTCCAGACGGCGTGAAATTGCGTGTATCGCCTTCCAAAAATGAAATTCGTGAGGGTGGGATCTTCAACTTCCTTTGCCAGTTCTAGAGAATCGATGTCATGCAGACCTCCGTCGCCGGTGATAGCATTGAATATGTTTCCCCCTTGCTCGCTGAATATCATCTCTGTCCTGACTGCGTACACGATGATGTCACGCAGCTGATTGAGCCAAAGATATCTATCCACCAAAAGAGGTGTGTCGTGATTGATCAGAGCATTCTGGCACAGACTGACAGTGGTGCTTCGAAGCATCTCCGACACTTGTTTTCCCAACCGTTCCCGCAGTCCGTACTGTAGTCGAGCCCTCAACGCCTGCCTCGCTCCGAAGCGTATGACGTCGACTGGCAGGACCCACAATGCACGGGACAAGATATGCATGCCTCGCTGGATCTCAGGACCAGCGGTCTTGCGAAAGATTGTCATCGCATCAATGACGGCGTCCAGCAACATATTGAGGAACTCTTCCACGATGAATGTCGTCAGCTCCGGTAGGCAACCCTCAACGCGCTGCTCCAGTGTCTGACCCTCGAGCGAGACCGCATATGGCAAATACCGTCTAGATGCAATCATCAAGATGGTCCACGAGAAAAAGAAACAGTTGTGGGCGAGAAGGGTGTAGTTCTTCGTTGTGTCATCGCGCGATATGACGAAACACGCCGACAAAACAACTTTCAGATCAACCTTTCCCTCCAGCGAAAGACCGATTTCGTGCTTCGTCTTCCTTTGAACTTCCTCTACAGTGCCTTCACCAAGATGACAGAGAATCTCATCTTTCGTAGTGACGGGGGTATTTGCCGCTAGACCAACCACGGTGACTCCATCCAGACGGTGATTCGGCCTTCGATCCAGACGATGAACCGAATGGTCTCGCATGTACAGCATCACAAAGCGATGGGGTACGGGACTAGAGGTGTCCACGCGAATCTCCAGCTTGTCTATAGCGACCGCGTTGGCAGATGTTTTTTCGAGACCCTCGGTACCAGTCGAAAACTGGTCCTTGGCTCCACTTGTCATCCTGAAAAGACAAAGAAAGGAGCTTTGCTTCCTGTTGTTCCTGCGGCGATCTGATACCCATTTTACTCGCTAATCAAGGAGTATGAGAACCAGCTTGACGTAGAAGAGCAAGCACTGTACGTACGAAGGAGAAAGTCACGGAAGGGATGAGCTGACGGTTTCGAGCTGCCCTCAAGTAGGTTATCTTCAGGGCCAAAGTTGAAGGTTGACGTGTTGCAAAGCCTCGCTCTCGCTGCGCAGAATGCATTGCAGATGAGGCATGGTGATGCTGGACGTCCGAGACGGAAATGAACAGGGAAGTCGAAGTCCCGCAGCTGATCTACCTCCTGACGCTTCTAGAAACACATGTCGAGCACGATGCCGATTCTACATCTCTCAGATTACTGGCGATAAATGTTAGAGTATAGGGATGGCGGCCCTCAGGCCGGGAATACTGTACGATTTTGGTCAAATTGATAGGGGGGGAACACTTTTTTCAGGCTCTACATTTCGACACCGGCCAAACTTTGGCATGGTCACCCTCAAAATTTCAACATTTTGCGGGAAGATCTTTCGCTTTTTTGTATCCTTTAGAGAGTGTTGCCGCTATGATGTGCTACCTCGACCAATATTCGGCATTGGCAGAGGGGTCCACAATCTGTGACTGTTGATTTGACTGAAATAGTACAGTAGATACAAAATATGGGCTTTATTTGGGAGGGACAGTTGGCCGGTAATCAACGAAAGCACATGGGTTTAACCCAAACACCCCATATTACGCCGCCAGCAAACCCGGCGGCACATCGGGTTTAGGTGCCGGAAATGGAATGGCACCTCATTGGCACCTGCACCGCACCTGAAATGAAACAAGTGCAGACAGGGAGTCCACGGAACAAAAATGCACTGAACAGTGACCACGCACACCCCACGTGCACCCCGGGCGCCAAAAGAAGCAAGAATGATGCCTCCCCGCTGCAGCACGGGCCCACTCGCTTCATGGGTTGTGCATGGTTTGATCGGTTGGTGCCCCGCAGCTACCTGGACCAGGTCCAACCAAAGGCAAGTAAGTACTGAGGTGTCATTCCGACACCCAAAATTTGGGTTTACCTAATGTTTGTCCGCGGTGTTAGAGGTGGAGACCCATAAAATCTCCGCTTCTAATTTTACTGTACAATTTCGTTCAAATCGCCAGTCACGTGTCACGCACCCCCCTGTCGATCAAGAACTTTGGTCGATGTCACGCGTCACTGTCGAACCGCCAAGTGGTTACATAGGCCCCGAATTGCCTAAAAAAAAAAAAAAAGGCAAAAACGGCAAAATTTCCGGTTCAAATGCCGAAATTTTCGAGGTGTCACGCAAAAAATCGGCGGCTGCCGAAATCACTCCGAAAAAAGTGATGTATAGGTGTGTCTGAAGACGCTCCTGATACTGTTAGTATACGGGCCGGAATAAGAACTGCAGAAATTGTACCTTATACGCAACGAATAAGTCGGGCTGAATAGGTAACTGGTATGACCAATACCAGATACCGTTTCTGGTGATCCGATATCCTCCGTCTCAGCCGGCATTTGTGTGTGCTTGATATTGCGACTGATACTCTGAGTATCAGTCGCAGTATTGGGGCGACGTAAACGAAGCGTATCGGTAGCACCAAAACGGTGACCGATAACAAAAGAATGAGGTACGTATTTGGACCCGTCGAGACAATAAGTATCGGTTGCCATATCCGGCAATCGCATACGAGAGCTGATTTGGATCGTTTCAGCCGTCCTTATATGCAGCAGCCGCTCAGCGGCTGCTTAGCGGCCGCTCACCTGCCGCTCAAGGATCGTGACCGACTCAACAGAAAAAAATGTTAAAGAAAGCACGCTTATTTTATATTCGTGAGATAAGTAGGTGTAGGTAGCATACGGTACTACCAATAGCGAATGTGGCGGAGGGCTGAATACGCAGCGGCGGCGGAATTGGAGGAGGGGAACGAGGGATGGAGGAGCGTGGGGTGCGGCGTGGGTGCGTCGCTAAAACGAACAAGGTATGCCCATGACCGTGCCCGAGCATGTGCGTAGGCGGCGTCGGCTCGAGCGCCGACACCCCGCGCCACTGCGCTGCGTACGCGTGCGGGACGATGTGCACGTACTGCGTGCGCTCGTCCGCCAGGTCGTCGATGTGCGCGTTGCCGCCGTTCGGCAGGGGCGGACTGGCGGACGGTAGTGGCAGGCTGTTTGCCGGAGATGGAGGCGCGGCGGCGAGATTTGGATGGTAAGGGTGGGAGAGCGTAGCCGTTTGAAGGAAGATCTGAAAGGGTGTCAGGAGGAAGATTTGGAGATGAACGGGGCAAGAATATGAAGGAAGGATAGGAGGATGAATGGAGACGAATGTGTGAGATAGTCAAAGAGGGAATGGAGAAGCAAGGTAGACGAGGGAAGACAAAAAAGTGAGGATAGGTGGGACGAATGAAAAGAAAGACGACTAGGGATGCCGACGAAGACACGCACCAAGATGATCCCCCGGGCGACACTTCTAGCACCACCACTTGTTCGGCACGCAAATTCGCAAACATGCACAGTGGCACCACCGCCCGCACCCGTTGCACGCGATGGAGAAGCTGTCGTCGGTGCTCGAGCCACAGATGCAGCGGATGATGTCATCGCCCGCGTCCTCTTCCCCTCGTCCTGTACCTGCATCCCCGCCTGCGCTGCCGGACGAATGCAGCGCGGCGTCGATCCTGTCCCCGACCCGCCCCTCCTCACGCCGCGTGCTAGCGCCACTCCCGCTCGCGCAACCTATCCGGAGCGTAGTTGCTCCTCCCCTGCTGTGCTCTCGCGCTCCCCAATAGACTCCTCCTCGACGGGGGCCGGTCCCCGATGCATGTCCGTGCGATGCGGGCTGCATTTACCATCGGAGAGCGATTCAGAGCGCAGGATGAAACCGACGACGACGAGCAGCGCATCCCACTTCAGCCGAGGCAACCACCGACCCTGCCGCAGCTTTTGCAACTTATTGCGAGATGGGAGGGCACTGCGGTGACGTGGGGCGAGGAAGGGGACGGGACGGGACGGGACAAGACGGCGGAGGGGACGCAGAACGGAGTGGACGCGGAACGGAGGGCGGAACGGAGACGGGCGCGCGGCGTGGTCGCAGGACGGGAAGGGCGTGACAACGAGGAGGCGGTTGTGGGCAGTGGCGAGGTGGAGGCGGGATACAACGGGCAGGACAACGCGGCCGCGGGTGCTGTGGCGTGATCGCGAGGAAAGACACGTGTGGCGTAGCGGAGTAGAGGCGGACAAGGGTGTAGCAAGGTGGAGACGGGACGGGATGGGGCGTGACAGCGCAGAGGGCGCACGGGTGTGGCTGCGGGAAAGAAGCGGGGCCGCGGTGTAGGGCCGGGCAAAGCGGCGATGCGGAGCCGTGCGAGAGACTGCGATGCAAGGAGGGCATGCGGGAGGGCGCTACGGGGGAGGGGACGCAGAAGCGGGAAGTGGAGGCGGCGTCGTGGTGCCGTGGCGAGTCCGCAGGGGCAGCGTGCGACGGGGGTGCGTGGGGCGGGCGCCGAGCGGCGGGTGCGGGGAGAGGCAGGGGTGGAGCCGGGGGGCGCGCGGAGGAGATGCTGGCCCTGTGTGCCGCTGGAGACTGTATCGAGGTCTGTGGAGGAAAGAAAGAGAGTCAGCACCCGTTTTGATGTGGGTAGTTTACGGCGCAAAAACGTACTGGGCGTTGAGACTGGACACGGCGAGCCCAAGGCGAGTGCGGTAGAGTTCCACCCAATTGAAGACAAGTCGCTTGGGGAGAACAAGTCGACCGCAGAAAGAGTGAGCGAGCTAGCAGAAGGAGGAAATGCAAGACCATACGTCAGCCCTTCAATCCGAGGCCTAATCAAGGTGCTCGCCGTTCCCGTCAACGTCCACCTCGTGCATGTGGAGGCTACTGCGGAGTATCCGGCTCATTGGGGTTCTGCGGATATGTACGGGCAGGGAAATGGGGACGGACCCGAGGTTTAGGCTAAAACCGTCGGGTCCGTGACGCTGCAATCGACGAGAACGTTGTTGTCCCCGGAGCAGAGGCGGCGAGTTTCGGGTCGAATGGTCGTAACAGAGAAACAGAGAAAACAGGAGGATGTAAGATTCTACAAGTTGGTGCTCTCGCCGCGCTGGATGTTTGTCGTCGTCGATGGAAAGTGTGAGAGCACAGCCACTTGCCGCCCAGATCTTCGTGTTTTGCGTAGAAAATCCAGCGGCTAACTAACATACTGGGTGGGTTCAAAGCCAGCTACGACCGGCAGCTTGCGCGCCGTCGCGTCCTCCGTCGTCCGCAACGACAAACCCGACGCTCGGGCTCTCTCCTAGGATATTCCACGCGTTTACTGCCTCCTTGTGATCCTTTCATCCTCCCCACCCACGATGACCCATCAACATCGCAAACCGCTCGCACCGAAGGGGAAGCGTACGCGCACACGAGCACAGGCGCGCGAGCTGACGGGAATGTGGGTTTTTGTATTGTCTGTTTTTGCTTAAATTTCTCAAGTGTTGCAGCCGCCGACTCGACCCTGCGGACCAGATCTGCGCGCTACTCGCTATAAAAGAAGACCGCGTGCGCTATTTACAAGAAGGTCCGGGGACCGTCTATTTCACTGGGCAGCGCGACGACCACGGCCAGCTAATCGTGAAGTGGGGGGTGACCTCCTGCCTGCCTCGCAGGCAACTCGAGTACGAAGACTGTGGGGGCGGGGGGCAAACCCGGATGTGGTTCGTGGCGTTCGAGGTTCAACGGCGTCTCCTCGCTGGTGAGTTATTTTTTCGATTTTTATTCTTGCGCGTCAATCAAGTCTAGAGCGCGTTATACGGCTGGGGTTGATTGGGCAAGGATATGGGCGGGTCCAATTTGAGGAGCCGTGCTCGTGCGGCACCAGCCATCGCGAATATCATTGGATGCGACTGGGAGGCTCCCTTGAGGAGATAGAGACGATTGCGCGCGAGTGTTTGTTGATAATTGAGGAGCCTACGGTCATACGGTGAGTTTTCTCTTTCCTTGATTTTCTCTACAACGGACCTGAATTTCGAAAGGAAAACCCTTCGTCCCCGAAGGCGGTGTGCGCGGTACTCGGCGGGTTTGCTTAGATTCGGACGGCGCGGAAGCTCTCGTTGATGTTTCTGTTTTCTTTCTTGGATCCGCGACTTGGTTTCAAGTCAATGGAATATACTGTAGAGAAATTAGCTGTAGCATATGTTGTAGATCAGATTGGCGTACCGCTCTTGCTTGTAAATTACTTCAATTGCCTATTCGGTGGAATTAGAAAAAAAAGAAATCCATGAATGGGAGATGAAGCTCTAGACTCCGTCCCGTGCGCGCGTTTCGCCAGAGTTTATTCAATGCCCGAACTGTGACCCGTCGATCCTGCCAGTCGTGGTAATCAGCATTCGAAAAAGTATCCTACAGCGCGCTGACCTCGATCTCGGACCTCAGAGCCTTTAACTTTAGGTCCGTCCTCCCTGGCGCGGCGACCATTGATGGCGAGCAGGCGTAGGTCGTGCTGGATCCCGATAAAGGCGAGCCTACGTAGCAAGGCTCGCAGCTGGACGGCCTGATTTGTCTGGCAGACGGCGCGGAGATGGGTGTGGGCTTGTGCAATGGATGTAAGAACTAGCAGGACGGCCTGCGTTAGCGGAGAAGTAGGTAGAGTTCCCAAAAAAACGCAACGCACCAATACTCGCAACCATCCAACGCGTCAGTATTCGTGCGCAGCTGCATGTGGGTAACTAGCAAAAAATAATGCAATGAGAAAACATCATGAAGATGCTAGAATCGGAGGGGCGCGCACCTATAGATAATATAGAGAGGGCAATAGAAGAGGCTGCATGAAAGCATCGCAGAGCGAACAACTTCGGTCGAAAGTGGACGCGGAGAAGAGCGTAGAGGGCCAGCGTAGAGCGTAGAGATTAAAATTACACGATGTAAGCATCGTGTAAGTTCTAACTGGGACCCAGAGAGCTGCACGATGTAGGATCATCGCAGAGCGAGCGACTTCGGTCGATGGTGGATGCGGAGAAGAGCGTAGAAGGCCAGCGTAGAGCGCAGAAATTAGCATTACATGATGTAAGCATCGTGTAAGTGTTAGCTGAGACCCAGCGAGCTGCACGATGTAGGCATCATGCAAGTCGGTGGACTTATGAGCAGAGAGTAAATGAGTTATGTAAGCCGCCCGAAATGGCAAGAGACACAATGGCGGCGAGAAACTCAAGTCACGCATTAACATCGCTGGAAAACACCATAAATTCTCAAGGAATTCAAAAAAAATACAGCGGGGGGACTACACTTTATTATTTACGGTGACTAGGGTGCAAAAATACATTTATATAGCCAACTATACTATCGAGATTCAAGGCACGACGTCAAATTAATCCTGGATATCATTCAGTTTGCGGTGGTGCAAAATTAGAAAGACAGATACCCTGGATAGATTCAAAATTACCGCACGGTTATTTGAAAACTCGAAACGGGCACAGTGAGAAACAACAGCGGAGGGCTCGACTCGGTCAGGCGCGGCGTCTGACATTTTCGATGAATACGTTGTTGCCGGGAAGTGGGGAAATGCCATGAAGGGATCAAACTGGTTGGCGGCGAGGGGTTTTTGACGGCGGATAATAAATGTGACTTTAGTGTTGATGACTTCAATCTTCTCGATACTTCCTGCTACAGGGCTGCTTGTACCAGGGGGATAGTAGATGACGAGGCTGTTTCCTAGATGGGTAGACGCTCGAGAGAAATTTACTCCATTGTAGAAGAAGTGGGCCTTTTCGCGGTTGTTCCCAGGTACCGTGTCATTTTGCTCACAGACAGTCCTCGGGGTAAACACCAAGTCAAAGATACGCTTGAACTGGCGGATGACTTCGGGGCAGTCTTTCCTACCCAGCCATCGTCGGAGATTGGCCGCACGCATGAAGGATTTTAGAATAGTGGCTTCCATCTCACCTGAGAACTTCGAATCAGTAATTACAATTGAGCAAAGATGAAGCCATTTTACCGCCGATCCGATTGTTTGTGTTGATCTTTTGCAAAACCCCAATGAGGCGTTCGAAAGGGAAGCACCACCAAGACATCACAGGGCCGAAGAGGAGGAGGAAATCGTAAATGTGAAATGCCACATGGCAATTAGGCCGGTGGTGATGGAATCGAGTATGGGGGAAATTCTGCTTTAAGCCGTCGAGCCACTCTTTCATCAGAGCGCGGTACGTGGCCGCACGATCACCGTTCGTACTGTATCGGCAAACAATGATCGTGGCCTGGAATAAAGCCATGCTGTGTTGCAACAGCCGAGAGAAATGGGCAGCTTCTGGCCCAGGAATATTATCGCCCCAAAGAAGGATCAGGGCAATCGGGAGGTATACCGTGGCCAGAAGTCGCCATTCATCGGCTTTGATTGAACCGGCACCACAGGTGCCATAATTCCTGGGCACTGAACCCAGCCACGACGGTGTTGCGGTTTTGGCGATGACTTCCTGGATAAATGTCATATCGGCAGGAGTAACCGTTTTCGGGCGATACTGATAATTGGCAGGCTCGAGGGGCATGGTTTTACGCTGAAAAATGATAATGAGCGGTAGAAATAATTAAAGCAATCATCGTGGACTAACCCATGTCATCAAATTCTCCGCGTAATCTTTTTTTTTGGGCTTTTTTTGGCGGTCATCAGCATTCGGGGGCAGAACATCCAGCGACCAACAGATAAAGCGGAGTGCCGGGAGGTTTCTGCCCATCAGCTTTTTCTTCATCGCATCTTCCGAGATCCCGCCATCCCCACCGAGAGCGGTCTCTAAAACTTCTTGAAGCGCGAGGACTTGTTTTACCTCCTTCTCGGCAAGGAGAAACTTGTCGTCTGGAACGATTTCAGAGTATGCCTCTTCCTCGTACGGCGGCCACGGGTAAGTGAATGCCTGCTCGGGCTTTTCTGTCTGCTTGGCTTTTTCGACGCTCAATTCAAGTACATGGCGACAGTGGTAGTGGACCAAGCCCTCAAGCATGCAATGCATTGAATCAATGACTAGCATTCGGCTTGGATTCCAGTAGGGTAATCGCCAAAGCTCGGACCACCGCACACCATACTCCTCAAAGATTTGCGTGCGCTCCGCGAGGGTCTCCGCATCTCGCCAAGCTTCAGCTTTTGCACGAAGAATTTTGGGATCGCGGGTCGCCCAGTCCAAGTGATCAAAATCAGTCCGATACATTGTCGGAATACCCTTGCAGTTGCATACAGAGCAATAAAAGTGTGACGAGTGAGAGGCCAGCCCAGCAATTTTGCGAGCAGCGGGTAGATCATTAACACAAAGGACGAACGCAACATCGACGTCCCGACCCGAAGGCGAGGCACCGGTAGGGCATATACGTATGCCGCGCTCCCAAGCAATAACGGCGTCATCAACCAAGGGTCCTATATACGGGTTGATTCTTTGGAGATGGGGGTCGCAAGGGCCGGATATGATTGAAACATGCATGTATTCCGATTTATAACGGAGGGCCGCGATGATACCGAAGTTCACTGCTGAGAGAATTCCGATACTGTCGCTGTTACCGTGCAACCTCTTCCCATGGGGGGGAAAGAAGTCCATCTGGACGGCATATGGTAATCTCATCCGGCTCCCCCGCTGAATGAAAAGCTGGCCGGGAACGGGACTCTCGAACGTCTTCATGAACTCCGCCTCGAACACATTGTTCGCAAAAGGATGAGTCTCATCTCGAGCCGCCCATGCATCGTCACATGCCTTGTCACACATTCTCTCGATGTCAGGATCAGACAAGATGCGCGCCAAATGGTCTTTGAATGAGGGGCAGAGGTATGTTTTGATAGGCCGCATTTTCCCATGGCGTTCCGTGAGCAATTCGGTACAACAGTCGGCGATACCTTCCTTTCCGACTATCCGGTTCACGCAACGCTGAGGGTAAACTGGCACGATGGAATTGGGGTTGAGAGCCTTGTGGAGGTAATCACACGACGGGCATACGGCGTACATGGTCGTCTTGCCATCAATATTAAATCGATCCAGAGCCACGTACAAGCTCGAAGGGAGCTGCTCGAGAATGTCCTGCTGCCTCGCATCATAGGCTTCCGAGCCATTCGTATCCCGCTGCAGGTGCAAAGACATAGTACACTTGATGATCATGGTGACTGCCTGAATGATCAGGTTACAAGGATCAGTCGCAATGCCAATGATAACATGGCAAATGACGCCGAGGAGGATTAGCATTTGGGCGATGATATCCAATTTTGCAATAGGGCTTTGGTTAAGGTATGCTTCGCACCATAAGTAAGGGAGTGGCTGTATGTAGGAAGAAATACTTACAAGCATCATAAAAGAGAGGCGTGGTGACCGCCGGCGCAGGCGGAAGGGCCCCACTGACGAAACAAATTCTCGTATTGAGCGCTTTCAACTCCATGAGGGCATCCTCCTTTTCGGACGACTCTTTTTTTATCGAGTTCAACGTCTCTTGACAATCCTCGAAAACACGCGCTGCAGCATCCAACTTATCGCGCAGCTGCGCCACAGCGCTTGCATCATCCTCTTGGTAGCTGACAGGAATTGCCAGGTCTGCAGTGGCCGCGCGTATCTTGTCTCTTACTGCAGTAGCCAGACTTTGAGCCTTTTGTTCCCGCCACGTCGAACGTGGAGGATGGGGCGAAGGCGCAGCGGCAGGGGTTGTGAGGAGTGCCGATATACTAGCGGTGGCGTCCGCCATGGTTACAGCTTCACGAATGAAGGTGGTGGGGATGTGAGAGCTGCGATCCGCCTGAAATGATTGACGGGATGTAAAGAGCTTTGAGGGCTGATTGGCGGGCGTCGGTCCCTCGTCGTTTAGAGTCATCCCGAGTACAAAATCGGCGAGTTGGTCTAACTCTGACCCGGCTGACTGCTACGTCTTGCATTAGAAAGCTACAATAATAATGTTACCACGACTTACCGGGATCGTAGCCGAAGCTTCCATGAGTTGTTTCTCGTGCTGGACGCGTTCGTTGTTCGGGACCATGTGAATGTGTGGGCGGAGTCGGCATTCGCAGCGGTATTTTTTTTGATTCATTGCTTCCCGATGTAAGTGCTGGGGAAACAACAGCGCGAGCGAAGCTGTTTCGGTGGCACGCACTGGAAAGTTTGAAAGGCGAGAGCGGTGGATGGCCTTTGGAGCGTCAGGGAAACTTTTCGGTGGTATGCACTAAAAAGGTTTGGGGACGTGGTGAAGGCGAGAGCGGCTGACGGGGGTTTGGATCGTAAGGGAAACTTTTCGGTGGTATGCACTAAAAAGTTTGGGGAACGTGGTGAGGGCGTTTGGGCGTTTGGACGTTTGGATCGCAAGGGAAACTTTTCGGTGGTATGCACCCAAAAGTTTAAGGACTCGCTAAAAAGTTTGCGGAATGTGTTACTGACGCCGAAGGCGGGCATTATATGCGATTTTGGATAGGCCTCGACCGATTTGGGTCGAAACGCTCCTTGAGGCATTTTACGTATATAATCCCTGTGTCGTCCTTGTATTCTTGCGCGCGTTGGCAAGTCGTTGTTCTTTCGAAGGCTTGACACCAGAAAATACAAAGGTCGTCGGAATTACAAGATCGCAAAGTACAAGGTCGCCACAAAGTACTAGGTCAAGAAATAGATTCGGCTTCCGCCACCCTCAGAGATAGCATACAATAATCGCAATGAGGTACGGGATGATTAGGTGCCACCAACCCCCTTGAAAATATCCTTCAACCATGAATATGACGATGGGAACGGAGAGGGGAACGGAGAGCGGCAGTAATTGACGCGCTAGCGGCAGCAAAGGATCAGAACAGGTGGGGGCGCCGAGAGGGAGGAATAATGTACCTGGAACGTTAGTCGGATTCGGAGCGACCGACTGCGTAGTAGCCGCCTGCGTTGCCTTGGGAGGGGAGTCGCAGACGGGGCAGGAATCGCAGTTGGGGCAGAAGTAGATTACATCTTCGTCTTCGACATCCGACACATCTTGAATTTTAATAGGCGTCAATGGCTAATCAGGAAAGAATGAGCAGGGCATACCCGAAGATATGGAGGGACAACGAACCATGGTGAAGGCAGCGATTGAGTTGGGTGAATTGTGCTCTGGGCGAGTTTGCGTTGCGGCCTCCGCCTTGACAGTGGATTTTTATCCAAGAAAAGACAATAGAGGTGCGGATCGTTCTTAGCAACGAAACGAGACAATAGGGCAGAAGGATGTGGAGACAAAAGCGGTGGCGCGAATTAAATCGGGAAGCGTAAATGCTTGGATCCACGAGGCGCACATCCTGGGACGCTTCGAGCGGAGAAGACCCATGATGCGAAGAGGACCAATGATGCGAGCAACGGCGGACTAGAGGGACGCGCTATATGGCGGTCGCATCCAGAGAAGTTGACTGCAAATGCGAGCTCTGATCTTGACCTGCACGGTGGTATACATCGAGCAGTAGAAAGCTGGGGCTAATCCGGGAAGAAGAGGCAAGGGTAGGTCGAAAGATTAGAGATACCACAGGATGGTGAACATCGAGTGGCACCAAGGAGCAGAGGATCCTTGCCTCAAGCAACCCTCAAGTGTAAGCACTTGGTGGTCGGAACGATCGATATGTTCGTGGATTGCGGCGGCATGCCGGCAATCGGTGGCAGTGTATCGGCTATCATCACTCGCTTCAAAGTTCTAAGTCAACCTCCTCCTTGGCGCTTCACGATGCCTACATCGTGGAGCGTCTCTCTTCTCTCTGAGCCCTCAGACTGTGCGATGCATACATCCCACAGACGGTCTTCACGCTCAGCGCTCAATTTTAGACGTGCAGTACTATTACGTGGACACAGTGCCTGCAGTCTTGTGCTCTAATTGGCACGTCCTTTGTCCTTGCCTTTCCTCGTTGTTCTTCCGCTGCTACTTGGTGTTTTTACGCTTGAATTCAACCTCCTCCTTGACGCTTCCACGATGTTCCACGATGCCTACATCGTGGAGCATCTCTCTTGTCTCTCAGACCCAGACTGTGCGATGCATACAACCACACAGACGGTCTTCACGCTCAGCGCCCGATGTTAGACGTGCAATGTTATTACGTGGACACAGTGCCTGCTGTCTCATGCTTTAAATGGCAGGTCCTTTGTCCTTGCCTTTCCGTTCTTCCGCTCCTCCTTGTGCTTTTACGCTGAGGGCATTCATTCTACCTCCAAGTGTCCTCCAACTCTTGCGTCGTACACCACTCCTTCGTCATGCCTTGTCTCTGCAATTGTGATTCGAAGCCATATCCTCATGAAACCTGCCAGAATAACACACCCGAACATCGCGCAGCGAAAAAGGTGAGCCCCCCGCCCTCTCGTGATTTTTCCATGTACTGACGAATTTAGCGCATGCTGGATAACCCCGAAGGACCGCTTCCTGTAGACTCAGCACACCCAGAAATGGTATGCGTTTAGATCCTCGACCCATCACTTGATTTTAATCGGATAGCAGGAGGCCCTCGTCGACAAAACAGCGCGCACTTCTCCCACCACCAATCCCGGGGCCGCCTTCTCGTCCACTCTCGAGCAGTCTCCTACTCCAGAGACAGTCGACCTGAAGCATCAAGCAGAGGCACAGCGAGATATTCAAACTCTGGCAGAGTGCGACAAGATATCTCAGGAACACGGTGCTAGATGGTTGGAGATGGGGCGACTCCCGCACTGGGATCCGACTCGCATGCGTGTTCTTGACCACATGCACTGTTTTACCGAAGGCTTGATCGAAGGCTTGATCGCCGATGGGTTGGTCGCGCACTCTTAGATTACAGCTCAACTTGTTGAGCCTGATTTTCCGAGCATACGCTAGTTGTAGATATATCTTCAATTGTATTTGGGAACAATCTAATCGGTGGCAGTGCATCCGGCTATCATTTTGAGTTGTGACTAATTTCCTTGAGTCGTGACTCTGGCTCCTTGACGCTTGCACGATGCCTACATCGTGTAACGTCTCTCTCCTCTACTTCTCATAAGTCACCTTGACGCTTGCACGATGCCTACATCGTGTAACGTCTTTCTCCTCTACTTCTCATAAGTCAGGCTCCTCCTTGACGCTTGCACGATGCCTACATCGTGTAATGTCTCTCTCCCGTCGACCTCAGACTGTGCGATGCATACATCCCACAGACAACGTCTTTTCAGTTTCTTCCCAACTGTGCGATGCACACAGACAGTCTTCACGCTCAAGGCACGATGTTCGACGCTTTACGCGGGCTGCACTGGGATTGGATTCAAGATCGCGACGGGTATGTTATATTATACAATTATGTTCAAGACTTGTTTCGCTCATGCCCCCACTTTCAATAGCACATTTGGGTACACCAAGACGACTGCTACAGCGAGCGCGATAATGTTCAGACAAAATATTATCAGCCCGACCCGTCCCGTAGTCGCGGACCTTTTCTTCCATATCATGATCCCGTTCTCTCCGCCCCAATCGCGAGATCTTCCGGCGATGATCATGGGTACCCCATCCATCTGGGTTGCCTGCAGGAGTCCAGTCGTCGGTAAGTCGGTTTGAACATATGATTTTGGCATGGAATCTCACCGTAACCGATTGCGCCCAGTCATTTGCATCGACACGGAGGGTGTCGGTAACTTCTCCCGTCCTGCGGTCAAAGACATACACGAGTCCATGGTCGCTACCGCTAACGACCGAACTACAGTCGTCAGCGAAGCAGACCTGACGAGGGCGGGCGGAGGGTCTGGTTAACTTTATCTCGAAGGTTCGCACCCGAGCATCACTATCTGCCCTGAACAAGACGATGCCCTGAAATGGATCGTCGACACAAAATACGCCCTTCCGGTCGCTGTAGTCGGCGGAGCCGCTGAACATGATTATTAATACCACGATCGCACAACGATGAACATGCAACGTACATCATGCCCCCGACTTGGCGGGTACGCAGAATCTGACCCGTTTCGCCACTCAAGATCAATCTGCCATCACACGTTCAGTGTCAGTATAACCAACTTCAATGAGCCTTACATTTGCCCATCGTGGAACCCGAAAACCAGAATCTCGCGATTCTTCCCCGTCCCGAGACCGAATGCTAGCGCTTTCGGCAAGAAATGTTTGATACCGACCGAGAACAAGTTTCTTGGTTTCAACTCGTAGTCCATCTCATACATTTGGACTACCGACTCCCGGTGGCAAACTGCGAGCCGACTGGAGGCGGCGTCGAACGCAAGGCCGGTGATCTCGACACATGTGGTCGTCTTGAAACACGCCATTTCCTCGAATACCTTGGAACTGATGAGCCCCACGCCCGACAATAATGCTTGAAACTTACGAGATCGCCGGCCACTTGCTTCCAGCAAACGATTAACCCTGTTTGAGTCCCGAAAAACAAAATTTCCCCCGGCTCGTCTTCTCGACGAATCCAGAGGAGCGTGCTGGCAGCCCCTCGGTTACCAGCACCGGTTGGGCGGTCAACTTCTCGCAATCGCGTCAGATCCCACAGTCTGACCCCGTCGGTGCCTGGCTCGCGTCAGTAACCGCTCAGCAATGAACTCAAAATCAGCACGCACCCCCACTTGCGAGCAAACACCCATCCTCAGTAGTTTTCATACACGCTATCGCACCGCGGTGTCCTGTCAAGACCCCGTGTAATCTATATAGTCCTTTGGACAGCTTCGTTCGGTCGACGGACGATTTGATACCGCTAAGGGACATAGTTTCTGTGTGGCGGGAGCAGATACTCGGCAGTGTAGGCACTGACGAGAGGGAAATATGTGATTAGCGAGACTATCGCCCATGCCCTGCTATTTAGTTCTTGGGGAACAATAAAGCGGTGGTTCCTTGAGGACAATAACTCCTCCCGATGCGATCTTCGATTTACGTTGGAAGGCCATTACGTGGTCGCGCGGTCTTATGCTTTAATTGGGAGGTCCTTTGTCCTTCGCCTTTCATCGTTCTTCCCAATGGCCTCCTCGACCGCTGCGCTCGTTTCTACCCCCACCGCCGAAGTATTCAACCACAGTCTCCCGCTCCCGCTTCGCCTCGTCGTTCCTCTAGCGGACACCGATATTGTAGGGCCGTCGTCGGCTCCGCTTCTGCTGCACCTAGATATCCCATTGTCACGTCGAAAGGCCCCTGCCACAACGGCAACCAGTCCCTACCCTAAAACAAACGCAGTACCCACCGCTGGGAACCGCGCCAAGCCTCGTTCTCCCACCCCCATTCGTCGCGACACATCGCCCCTAAGCGAAGATGAAACATACCCTCCTCCTTCCGCGGCCCGAATCACCATTCCGCGACCTGTCGGCGTGCAGCGCAGCGTGGAAGCATATCTCACAGTGCCCTTGACTCAGCTCCTTGCCATCAAGGTGATTTTATTTATTTCCACTTCAGTGTCGTTGTTCTGACTGGTCGTTAGAAAGCCCTTACTTCCGCTGCGACTGACAAGCTTGAGCTGGCGGAGCCGATCTCGCGCCAAGACCCCCAGGCACTATCTGAATTCAAAGCTATTGTGCGTCTGCTATCACACCTCGTCGTTCTTTGTCTAATGATTTTCGTAGATGCACACCAAATTCCCCATCCTCCTCGACTACGAAGGCGATTGGGCGTTGGTCAACTTGACCTCTCAATATTTGAAGAATGCTCAGGCGCAGTCGAAGAAACACGGCGCCAAGCACCGGCTTGCTGCAGTCAATGCGGCCTTGGCTAGCTAAGTGAACGGTATGCTACTCGTTGGAAACCTTGCTCGTTGGCTAATTCTTCATCGGTTCAAGTGTCTAGTATCGTAGAGACGTTCTCGTATTTTCTTGAAATTCATTCTCCGTGCGAATATAAATAAAGTTTGGCATGACGATAATTGAAGGAAACGGAGATCCTCGGATGAAGGACACGCCATAACCAGCATTCGAGATATGCCTTGTGTACGATGCCACCGGACTTGGAGAACAATACCGATCGCGGAAGAGAGCGCCTTGAGCGCCTTGAGGCGCTGCTTCCCGAGTGCACACAATAATGTCGTCCTTCTAGAACTCCTCCATGCACTCTTGCGTAAGACGCCACCTAATTCCTTGACAATAGCGGCGGCGTACAACGCGCCTCGAGGTGTCGCCGATCCCGAACGACGGCGTTCACAATAAAAGTATTCACAATAACACGGAAGACGGCGGACGAATTCTTTCTTCTCCAATACTAATTCTTTTGTCTTTTAGAGTTCCTCATTCTCGCGCACATGGCATCGTCTGGACTCTTAAAACAACGCAGGCCGCCGCCTCTTCACAGACTCAACGCCGAATCCACAATTTGAGATTTCTCACCCCGCTGAACCCTTTTCCTTTTCCGCTCTATCCTAGTTTCCGGCCACCATGCCCAATACCCGCAAATTCCTCGCTGCTACACCCACGGTAGGCAGTCGCTGGATACTGCTTAGAGATGCACTGAATATCATCCCAGAATTTGGACGCATTCGTCACCGCCCGCCTCTATCCTGCCTCCCGGAAAGCCCCCATGGCCGTCCAAGTGCACACGCGCTGTTCGGCGCCAAACCCCCAACTTCTCCGGTTCGCCTGCGTCGAAAGCGTGCTGGATGACTCGGCAGTACAGAGCCATGTCCACGATATCGCGGTCACGGTCCGCGACGGTCCCAACACCAGCCGTTTTCGCGTCTTCTTCAAACGGCATGTCCTACTGCCCGCCAGTAAATCTCTCCGCATCCAGGGAGATCTTCTCGTTATGCGCGTCGCGTCGCGGAACGAGCACTCAGTCGTCAACATGCGGGCTGGCGACTGCCGCCTTTCTGCCTTCGTAACCCGAAAGTGAGTGTACTCTTCATCGCCACCCCGTAGCATTGACTTAGCCTTACTCAGGATTGCCAAACACATTCGGAAATTCCAAAAACCCCAACGCGCGCGCATGCCCCGCCATGTAAAACTGGAACGGCGCTGGTAGATTTATCGTCCTTGCGCGCCTTCGCACTACTTCTTGGCGATCTGTCTGTACATTAAATTTTCTTGGCGATGTAATAATATCAGCGGCGCTACGATTCTATTCGGGGATTCAACGTAAGAAGAGCGAAGTATAAACGAGATCGATCGAAGTTGACTCGGGGCGGCTACAAGAAGGGATTTCTAATTCAAGACCAACGACCATGCATACAATAAGGCGCGCTATATAAAGGCCGGGAGAACGTCACGAAAATCAGTCCCTTTCCGTTCGCAGTGTTTACCATCGTGAACTATTCTACTCTTGTGCCTTGGTCTGTCCGTGGTGTTTGCCACCACGAACGTCCTCCTGAGCTTCCCCACTCCCGATGGCATCCCCTACGCCTGGCCCCAGCGGAACTCCCCAGGATCAAGACCTGGGACCCGCGCAATTCACCTACCCTCCGGTTGCCCAGAACCCCCATCAACGTTACCCGCCTGTTCCAACGAGAACAGAGGCTGTTTCTCACCCACTGGTACGCTGCGATTCTAGTGCGATGGGCTCCCTCACAGGTTATTTACTCGCAGGGTTCCGATGAGCGCCGACGGCCCGCGGACTTCGATTCGGGCATTAGGACGAAAGCTGTTGTCGTGTCGGGGCCTGAGCGTGACCAGCACGATCAGGTACGATTTTGAGAGCCCCCAAAACGGGTCCGTTTTCTAATGATATGTCACAGGCGATAGCAGAAATAAGAGAGCACACAGAACGAGAGAGAAAACAGAGACTTGAGGCGGAAGCCTCCAATCGGCGACTAATGGACTCCAATCGGCAACTGCTGGACCAAATGGGGCAGATGCAGCAGCAAGTGCAGCAGATGATGCAGCAGCAGCAGCAGATGCAGCAGCAACTGACAAGCACACCATCCGAGCAGAGCGAGCCGCAGAGCGAGCCCCAACGAGTAATGATTAACCAACAAGACGAAGACATGGAAGACGACGAGATGGAGCAGGTCCGAGCTGAGCTAGAATCGGGGAGGATGACACAAGTAAGATTTTCTCGATATTTGGGAGAACATATTATTGACGCGAGGAAAAGCAACGACTCAACGAGGAAAAGCAACGACTCAACAAGGTAGTGGTGAGTGTTCCTCGTGCAGCGTTAAGATATAGATTTGAACGAAACGGTACAGGAAACGCAGAAAAACGAGATAGCAGGACTGGTGGCTCGAACTCGTCTGCCCGCGGGCCGTGCCCCTTCTCCTCAACCTTCTTTCCCAACGACGGAGCCGCAGATGATCCCACGATTCATGGGGAGCCAGCCGCGCGCCGCGAGAAAAGTTCGGCTCCTCAAGTCCAGCGGCAGGCCACTCCCATCCACATCTCTCAGACGCGACGAGGCCGCGAAGGAACCTGAAAATTTGCGTGAAGATGGAATAGATGTAGACTTGCTCAGCAAAATTGTCAAAGAAATTCTCGAGAAACTCGGCGTCATGGCTCTCATAGTGGAGGAAACCGCGGGCTCTTCGCGCTCCCGTAGGGGTCCTACCAAGCAAGCGAAGGCCATCAAGGCCCAGCAGTCGCGGATGACCAAAGAAGAAGATCTGTGGTGGAAGGTGATGACTTTAAATTTGGGCATACTGCAAAACACATCTGATGTAGACGCAGACAATGGTCCGTCAGGTCTGGCGCAATAAATACTCGACGGATACAGCAGCGGAATTCGCGTCCTACGTGCCGGCCGCCGAACGTTTGGTGCAGCTGTGCAACGACGGAATTGCTGGGCCACCGGAAGATGTATTCATCCTGGACTTCAGCAAGGGATATCAGACGTCGCTTTGGAACGATGCAATTATCCAGAAATTCACTATGGCGTTGCAAGCCGCGCATCGGGAGAGTTCGGACCAATGGGGAGTTTCGGAGGCGTCCGATCTCTATGTTTCAGGCGAATTCTACAACCAACTCAAGCAGTCGCGGGAGGCGTGGGCAAAGTGGCAACCCCGGCTTGTGTTAGACGCCCTTGAGATGGAAACTGCGGAGGAGGTTAAAAGCCGAGTTGAAACGGCGGAGCAACGACGACGGGCCAAAGGTGCATCCAATTCGGCCAAACACCGAGTAAGTCTGAATAGATCTCGAACATCACTGAGGATTGACCGACGAACAGAAATTTACACGGCGCAAGAGCTGTGTCCAACTAACCCTCAAGCTCAAGGATGACCAGGAAGTGGACGTCGGAACGTGGCAGTATCTCCAGGACCTTCTGGAGCGCCTGGGCAAGGACGGCATGTCTTCGGAGGAGGAGGGTGTACACGACTTGGGGACCACCGTGGTCAGCGTTTACTACGTCAAGCTCTGCGTTTGGAGGGCGAAGCCGATAACGGACTACATGCTGCTTATCGACCGATCTGCGGCTGAGGTCAAAACTTCTAAGGGTGGGTCTTCGGGTCCACGAATCCGCGCGAATACAAACCCGATTGGAACCACCGCCGCACCTCCGGGCCTGCCTCGAAAGATGTACGATGAGCAGTGGTTGGCAGAGAGAGAGAAGAACGCACCGTACTGGGTGTCGACAACGCTCCGCGTTTCCGAGGAGGCCTTCCAGTTTTTGGTGTCTACAATGGAAGAAGACTTGGACCTCTAAGTAGAGTTAGTAATGTACTTTCTAGCGAACACTTATTCCATGCCATTTACGAAAATTGTATCCCAATATTATATTATATTGCAGAGTTAATTACTGGACGATGTAGGCATCGTGCACAGTTTGAGATTTTAATTGAGATTGTATACGTCTCACAGTTTGAGAGAAGAGACATTGTACGATGTACGCATCGTGCAAGCGTCAAGAGTCTTGAAAAGAAGTTGACCCAGTTGGGAGATCGGTAGCCGATCAGTCAATCGCACCGCCACCGATTCCATTCTTTCTCTCTCACCATCATCGCTGCACGGTGCTTACACCTTGCAGCCTTCTCGCAACCTCTACGTTCATTTTCTTCACGTTCATCCGCTTGGGAACTGTTTGGTGCCTACACCGTGCAGTAATCTCGCGAGCCCGATTCGACTATAAAAAGTGTCCGTTTGGTGTGTACACCGTGCGGCCGTGCAAACAATTCCACCGAACATGGACGCCATGCCCGTGAGTCGTTATACTGACTGCCGTCTCTACCTGCGCTTACCGCTAAACCTTATCGCAGCGTATTCCCAAGTCCGTGCCCAAGACCGCCGCTGCTCCTAAGTCGCCGCATGAAAATAGTGCTGCTTCTGAGTCCACGCCCATGCCAGTGAGTCCTATTGACGCTTTTCCATCGCTGGTATAATAAGATGCCCTTTCAGACGGAGACTCCCCTACTCGGACATGCGCGCGTTGACAAGACAATCTGGTCGGTTTATGAGGGTGATCCGAGCATGCTCCGCAATATCCCAGATCCCGACGCGGCCCCGCCGCCAAACATTCACGAGGCCCAGATGGGGAGGTCGGAAAAAATCCAGCT
This sequence comes from Mycena olivaceomarginata, assembly GCA_029378375.1. Classification (NCBI taxonomy): domain Eukaryota; kingdom Fungi; phylum Basidiomycota; class Agaricomycetes; order Agaricales; family Mycenaceae; genus Mycena; species Mycena olivaceomarginata. The sequence continues at coordinate 84,164 of JARKIC010000325.1, read as the reverse complement.
CCAATTCTTAGAGCCCCGGTATATCAGTTTAGAAACCCCGCAGCTCATCTTCGTACCGCGAGGTTTTTGTTGGTCCGGGTACTTCGGTTCCCTGAACTACAAACGCCACACCCTCCCGATTGTCTCGACCGACAACGTATTTTTTTCTTTGGGAGTCATAGCCGCGTGGCAGGAAATAGAAGAGACAGTCACCCGTGTTATACACGCATTGATTAGTTTCACCCATCGGCCATTCCCCGAGGAAATGCGTTTTTACCCCGTCCCATATCGGTTCGAGTACGAGAAACTCACCCATAAGACCGAGAATGCCGCCCGCAACTGCGCCTGGCGGTCCTTGAAAGCGTTCAGACCACTTATCGCCCATCTAGCCATGTTCTTGATGTACATGCGCGTGGATCCCCGTGAGGACTGGCAGGAGAAAATCTGCGAAAAGGCCAAGATCGACCTAGCCACTCTCAACGAGTTGCTCAACTCCGCCGCTTGCAGGGAGGACACTCAACGCATTGGTGGGCTGCTGGACTTCTCCTTGCCCCCCGGAGGTGATCCCTATGACGTGAAACTTCCCCGCGCCCTAGATTTTATGCTGGGCACCATAATCCGGCACAAGCTCCCCATCCCGCTTTACATTTCTTGGGGTCCCATCACCGAGCCCCCTTTTGTCTTTGTGCCGCGAACTTTACAACAGATGCAATTCGTGCCTGAGAATCGCGAAATAACCTACCTAGCGGGTCTTCCAGGCAAGATCGCTTTCAGCAGCTGGACGAGATCGGAAGGCAGTGTTTTTACGAGCCTTCGTGACACGCCTTATGTTCCTCTCTTCGAGGATGAGCCGCTGCCCACAGTCCTTTCCCCCAACGTCGAGCCGCTGCCGGCAGCCCCTTTCCCCAACGTCGAGCCCCACAGCGGGCAACACGCAGGCGAGAGCATGCAGCAGTTCTTTGCTCGCCGAGAGGCACAGAATGTGTCGCGGGAAGCCCGAGAAACTCCGCAGCAGCGTCAAAGCCGCCAGCAGAGGACGGCCAATGCTGCTAAAGGAGCCGTTCCTGGCCGCAAAGGAGCTCGAATTTATGTCTGGGAAAATTCAAGTGGATACTTGATCCGGACGGCGGGTGGGCGGACTCGGTATGAGGAGTTGTGGGATGAATACGGCCCCGACCAACGTCGATACGACCCCTTTCGCGATGAGTGGGATCTATGTGAGGCCTTTGGACCAGCTGGGGGCGACCAAAGTGACGGCGAAGGAGAAGCCATCGACGTCGATGATCCTGGATGCGGTTTCACTGTGGGCGCGCCTGACGACGACGACGACGACGACGATGAGTACGAGATCGGGCCCGAGAGACCACGGCCGCTGGACGATGACGAACTGCGGCAAGATGTCCAGCTGCCTTTGGCCACACCGGAGGTACTGCCTGCGGGCACAACAACTCACGATAACGATGACATTGTCGAATTCGACCCCATTGCCCGGTCCTTCGGTGCCATGGTGTATCTACGTTACGGGTGTCTAGCCAAGGCTGATATCTCTGCTCCTCAAGGGCTCGATGTCCCCCAGCTAGAAATTGCCAGAAAGCTTCTGGGCAGTCCGGGACTGGCCGTCAATAATCCAAAGGAAGTCCATGAGCTTGAGAACTTTTGCACGTTCCTCGGATACTGCAAAAGAGCCAAGCAGCTATCGGATATTCCTCAGTCCATCTTGGACTTACACAACCCAGACTGCGACATTTACTGCCCGTGGGACATCGAGGTTCGGAGGGAGATCCTCAACGGCAAGCTGTACTACGTACTCTACGACAGGTCGCACGATGGGCTCTATGTTCTTCTTGAGAGCGCTACGAATGCCCTCGAGGTTGTCCGGCAAGGGTGGGGTCCCGATTTGGCGAGCGTGATTGGACAGCTCCTGGGCAGAAACATCCAATTCAACGTCTGTTCACGTTCCAGTGTGATTCGCACGAGAATGCCCCCTCCGCGCAGAATGATCCATACAGGTCTCGGATTCAGGCCCAAGAACTACGTTCCGACGGCGCACGACTACCAGACTTATTTGGCCATGCGAGAACAATTCTTGCAAAGCCCTCGGGGCCGTGCTGCGAAACTATACGGTGGCATTGTGGGTCGCCTAGCCTGCACAGTGGTGTCTGACGAGGAGGTCTGTCGCGGGCCCACCGACGATGTCACTATCGACGGCACTTGCCTATGGGATGGAGTCTCTGCGTCGGCTTATTGGGATGATTCTCTGACTGAGCAGGAGATTGACCTTATCTGCGGCGTGTATCATATCTCCACGGGTAAGTCATGTGTGATTATCTCTCCGATTTAGCTGAATACCATGCTAGGGCAACCTGATCCCAGTGCATTTGGCGGAGTGCAGACAACGACACGGTCCTGGTGGCCCAGGCCTTCTTCGATGGCACAATCGGGACTGAACGTAGGATGGTGGACTCCAATGAGTGAGAGCTGGTTTCAACGCCGCCTTCGTCAGCTGGACGATCCCCCGCGGGCGGATCTTCTTACGAACGCCAAATGGAAAAACAACCTGAAGCTGGAGCGGAGGTGTCCACCGTTGGCGGAGGCTATGGAGAGTGTTGCCGCACAAATACTGGAACGATTCAGACCATGAGATAGCCAGTCGTCCAAAGTATTTTGTAAATTTCTTGTATAGTTGCACCCTAGTCGCCGTAAATAATATAGTCTAGTCCCCCGCTGTATTTTTTTGAATTTCTTGAGAATGTATCGTGTTTTCCAGCGATGTTAATGCGTGACTTGAGTTTCTCGCCGCCATTGTGTCTCTTTGCCATTTCGGGCGGCTTACATAACCCATTTGCTCGTCTGCTCAAGTCGACCTGCATGATGCCTACATCGTGCAGCTCGCTGAGTCTCAGCTAGCACTTACACGATGCTTACATCGTTGTAATGCTACTCTCTACGGTTTACGCTGGCCCTCTCTGCTCTTCTCCGCATCCACTATCGACCGAAGTCGCTCGCTCTGCGATGATGCCTACATCGTGCAGCTCTCTGGGCCCCAGTTAGAACTTACACGATGCTTACATCGTGTAATTCTCATCTCTACGCTCTATGCTGGCCCTCTACGCTCTTCTCCGCATCCACTTTCGACCGAAATTGTTCGCTCTGCGATCCTTACATCGTGCAGCCTCTTCTATTGCTCTCTCTATATTCTCTATAGGTGCGCACCGCACCATCGATTCTGGCATCCTCATGACGTTTTCTCATTGCATTCTTTTTGCTAGTTACCCACATGCAGCTGCGCACGGATACTGACGCGTTGGAGCGGTCGCGAGTATTGGTGCGTTGCGTTTTTTTTTGTGGGAATTCTGCCTACGTCTTCGCTAACGCAAGCCGTCCTGCTAGCTCTTCCATCAATTGCACAAGCCCAATGCGCACACTCGTCTCCGCGCCGTCTACCAGAAAAATCGGGACGTCCAGCTGCGAGCCTTGCTACGTGGGCGCGCCTTTATCGCAATCTAGCACGACCTACACCTGGTCCCCATCAATTCTCGCCGCGCCAGGGAGGAAGGAGCTAAAGCTAAAGGGGGCCGAGGTCCGAGCGCGCTGTAGGATACTTTTTCACGACTGGCAGGATCGACGCGTCACAGTTCGGGCATTGCAATCTGCGAACTCTCGCGAAACGCGCTTGAAACTGACCACCGAGTTCTACACGACCAATTGGTGAGTACCACTACCGATCTTGAATAATCAACTCACTCACTTGGCCGGCAGAGCCTGTCCGATTGAATACATCCATCCCAGCGCTATCTTTTCGACACCCCGAACAGCCGCCACGAGATGAAAAAATTCCCAACGCCTCTTTCGAACAAGAGCATCGGACGCGCGATAGCTCCCCGGCGCCGGAGGCTCTCATAGATCAGGGCCTCTGCGCCGAAGATGAATTCCACAAACGCAGAGAAAAAGAGAAGAAAAAAATTGAAAGTCGCACCCAGCAATACACGGCACGGAATCCAGAGCTTCATCACGGATTTTTTGTTTTGTTTCATCGAATACTGCTAAATAGGCAATTGAAGTAATTTACAAGCAAGAGCGGTACGCCAATCTAATCTACAACATATGCTACAGCTAATTTCCCTTCAGTATATCCCATCGGACTTGAAACCAAGTCGTGGGTTCAAGAGGTCCAAGAAAGCATAAACGTAAACGAGAGCTTCAGCGCCGTCCGAATCTGAGCAAACCCGCCGAGTATCGTGCACACCGCCTTCGGGGACGAAGGTTTTTCCTTTCGAAATTCAGGTGCGTTGTAGAGAAAATCAAGGAAAGAGAAAACTCACCGTATGACCGTAGGCTCCTCAATTATCGACAAACACTCGCGCGCAATCGTCTCTATCTCCTCAAGGGAGCCTCCCAGTCGCATCCAATGATATTCGCGATGGCTGGTGCCGCACGAGCACGGCTCCTCAAATTGGACCCGCCCATATCCTTGCCCAATCAACCCCAGCCGTATAACGCGCTCTAGACTCGATTGACGCGGAAGAATAAAGATCGAAAAAAGAACTCACCAGCGAGGAGACGCCGCTGCACCTCGAACGCCACGAACCACATCCGTGTTTGCCCCGCGCCCCCGCATTCTTCGTACTCGAGTTGCCTGCGAGGCAGGCAGGAGGTCACTCCCCACTTCACGATTAGCTCCCCGCGGTCGTCGCGCTGCCCAGTGAAATAGACGGTCCCGGGACCTTCTCGAAGATAGCGCACGCGGTCTTCTTTTATAGCGAGCAGCGCGCAGATTTGGTCCGCAGGGTCGAGCCGGCGGCTGCAGCGTATGAGAAAATTCAACAAAAATATAGACAAGACCAAAACGTACATTTTCGCCAGCTCGCGCTCTTGTGCTTGCGTACGCCTACGCTTCCGCTTCGGTGCCGGCGGGGTGCGATATTGGCGGGCCATCGTGGGTAGAAAATCCCAGGAGAGAGCCCGAGCGTCGAGGATGCTGGGGTTTGTCGTTGCGGCCGACGGAGGACGCGATGGCGTGCAAGCTGCCGGCCGTAGCTGGCGTTGAGCCCACCGAATACGTTCGCTAGCCGCTGAATTCTCTATGCAAAATACGATCACCTTTTCGGGAAGTGGCGGTGCTCTCACACCTACCATCGACCACATTGCGCTCTTGCATCTGGAGCAAAGCCGGCTCGGGAAAGACGCTCCTCCATAAGGCCGTTTGATATCTCCTGGACAGGACGCCGCTCCGACCGCAGCGAGGAAAGGGAGGGGTGCGCGACATGAGCAGGCGTTCACGAAGCGATGGGGTGGGGGAGGAGGGTTTTTCGTTTTCGGGGTGTTGACGAGTACTGCTGTCGTCTCGATTCGAGGAGTCCAAGCTTCATACCAACTGCGACACGGTCTTCATTCCCTCGAGTGCCCTCCCTCACCTTTCCACTCCTCTTCACGTTTTCGATCTTTTTCGATATCTTCACGTCTCGCCGGGAACTGACGTTCCGCACCGGACGCAAAGGGATCCTCGACGGGATGGTGGGCGCGGACCTGGTGTGCTTCTAGACGTATTCGTATGCGAGGTGCGTTTGGTGGCTTTGGGATCCATCTCTCCTCCCATTTTCCTTTTTCCATCCGTGTTCCCCCTTCCGCTCCGCACATCTCCCTGTCCCTCTCTCCCTCATTTCCTCCCCGTACATCTATCTCTCGCCTCCGTTTGCTCTCACCATTGCCCTTATATTCTTCTCTTCCTACTCCATCTCTCTCCACCCACCCTCGCGCACTCTCACCCCCCTTCCTCGTCTCTCCGCCTCGTTGTCTCTTCTTACTCTCCTCATCTCTTCCTCATCTCTCCCTTCTCCCTCCCTCCGCCTCCCTCCCTCCGCCTCCCTCCCTCCCTCCTGTTCCCGCTCCTCATTCCATCTTCTCCTCCCTGCTCCCTTCCTTTTTTCCCCTCGTCTTCCTCCCCTACCTCCCTCCCTCGTCCCTTCCCTTCTTCTCCCGTTTCTGCCTCCCTGCTCCCTCCCTTTCCTCTCGCCTTCCTTCCTTTCCTCTTTCTTCCCCTCATACTGACGCCTCCCCAGATATTTCACCTCGGTCGAGACGACGCCGCGCGGGATCGACGCGGAGGGGCACGTCACAATGGCGACGCACTGCCTGTGGGTGCGGGATATGTGAGTCTTAGGCGGGGTCTCGACACGTCGACAATCGACCAAGGGGCGTCGGTGGGCGTGTTGCTGGTCGAGCGGGCGGTGAGCTTTCACTTTTTCGCTTCCACCCTTCCCACCCTCCTTCATCCGTCTGGCAATACCTCTCCCAGCTCGCCTCCATCCCTTCTCCCCGTCTACTTAGACTTGGCCAGCTTCCCATCACTCCCTCCTCCCTCCATCTTCCGTCTCTTCGCGATCCGCTCGGCACACCCCGTCGTCCGCACCCCCCTCTCTGCTCCCTTCCTTCACCTCCCATCCTCTCCCGCCTTAGTCGTCCCTTTCCCATCCCTCGCCTCCTTGCCTCCTCTCCTCGCTTCTTTCCCTTCATCCGCGAGACTCCAATACTCACACCCTTCTCCCAGCATCATCCCCGAAACCAAAGGCTGCTCTCTCGAGGACACGGACATCATCTTCGGGAGCACGACGCAGGAGGCGCGCACGGCGAATATCGCCCCGCGCGAGGCGCAGGTCGATCGGGATATCCGCGGCGACGTCCATGTGGACGAGAAGATGGGGGACGTTTGAGTGCGCTTGCTGCCTGTCCTAGCCTCGCTTCTATTCGTCTCGCTTCACCTTGTCTCTGCCTGCGCCTGCCCATCCCCGCTCACCGCCTCCTCCGCCTCCTTCTCCCCACGCACCTCCGCCTCCCCCTCGTGCCCCTCCCTCTCGCGGTCCTCTCTATCCCTCCCCTCACCTCCCTCTTCACCTCCTTCTTCGCCTCCACCTGCCCCGCCACCTCCCCCTCTAGCTGTTTTAACAACATCCCCACCGCGTCCTCGAGCAGGCGGATGCGGCCATCCGTGCCCGCGTCGACGTGCTCGTGCCCACCACCGGCACCCGTAGCGGAGGGAGAGGATGAGACGTCCTCGTCGAGCAGCACCGATAATTTGACCTGCACCGCCTGCGACTCTTCTTGGACCACCTGCACTGGCTCCCCGACGTTCTGCCTCACCTGCGCCTCCAACCAGCTCGCTTCGTCGGGCAAATGCGTCGCCATCTGTCCTTCCAACACCTTCTCCGCCCGCGGCTCCTGCCTCCTGCCATGCCGACTGCGCCAGTGCACCTCCTGCCCCGCCGCACGCCCCGTCCCCACCAACGGCCGCTGTCTCTCCTTTAGCGACGCACCACCCACGCCGCACCCCACGCTCCTCCACCTCTCGTTCCCCTCCTCCCACTCTGCCGTCGCTGCGTATTCAGCCCTCCCGCCCACCTATGCCCTGCACACCGCCCGGTCCCCGCACCACGCTCCTCGCACTCTACCCCGCGGTCATCACGCCCACGTCAGAGTGCCTGCGCGCGCTGCCGAACGGGTACGCACACGCGGGTGCCGCTGACGTTTAGCTGCTTTCAGTGCAGGTTCTCCGCGGACCACATGCCGCATTCGCTGTTGGTGGTACCATACAGCTTGTCGTATACACTGACTTGTCTCACGAATATAAAATATGTTGTAAATGATTTCCCTTCATCCTTCAACTTTTTTTTCTCTCAAGTCGGTCACGATCCTTGAGCGGCAGGTGAGCGGCCGCTGAGCAGCCGCTGAGCGGCTGCTGCGTATAAGGACGGCTGAAACGACCCAAATTAGCTACCGTATGCGATTGCCGGATATGGCAACCGATACTTATTGTCTCGACAGGTCCAAAGACGTACCTGATTCTTTTGTTATCGGTCACCGTTTTGGTGCTACCGATACGCTTCGTTTACGTCGGCCCTATACTGCGACTGATACTCAGAGTATCAGTCGCAATATCATGTACACACAGACGCCGGCTGAGACTGAGAATATCGGATCACCAGAAACGGCATCTGGTATTGGTCATACCAGTGACCAATTCTGTCCGACTTATTCGTTGCGTATAAGGTACAGTTTCAGCAACTCTTATTCTGGCACATATACTAACAGTATCAGGAGCGTCTTCAGACACACCTATACATCACTTTTTTCGGAGTGAAAAGGGTTGCTGGTGTTCCTTTGTTTGGTCATGTATGGTCGTTCTTATCGTTCTCTCCTTCCTTACAACATAGCGATGTAACAGGAGATTCAGATCTTGCTTTGGCGCACATTCAGGACTCCTGCTGTCATGCATGCCCATCTTTACGTGCCCTCCTGGTCTCGCGCTCATTCCTGGCGCGCTCATTCCTGGCGCGCTCATCCTGCGCGCTCATTCCTGGCGGCATTGAGCATGCATTCAGACAAAATTCAATGAACGGTCCCTTTCTGTTGCCGTTTTCCGTCATTGTGACCCGTCTGGTGCACATCTGGGGCTCTTGCTATCTCGCTGTCATGCGCGTGGGCCTCTGCGCATCCCTGTAGCAGATCAGACACCGGGATCGTGCGAAGTAAAAATTATTTTGGTAAGTAATGTTTGCCTCTTTGGATTGAAACTTACTGGCATACCTTTTAGGATTCTGGTGTACCCTTTAACACTGTATATCCAGCCCCGTGGTCCAAAACGCCCTCATGCCGCTATGCACCGCTTTCACCCAGTAGGCCGAGAGTAACTTATTTTGTAGGTGACCTTCTCCGCTGCGTTGATTGACATACGGAAGTGTTTTTTAGCCCCTCTGGATCATTCGTTCTAGCAAATCCCGGTCGATAAGACGCGCTGACGCTGCCATTGGATTTCGGTGCTCGCAGACCTGACAAGAATTTTTTTTTGTAAGCATCCTTCACTGCTGCAACTATTGACTTACAGAGGCATTATCTAGGATCCTAACATCCCATTTGGTGCCACAAATCTGGCTCGACGCCCCAGAACGCCCCGGCACTGCCATCGTCGAATCTTGGGGCAGACACTCACCCGGAATCTAAGCATCCTTCACCGCTGTGACTATTGACTTGCAGAGGCATCATTTAACGCCCCAATCGCCCATCTGAGTTCGCAGTGCAAGCTGCACTTGCTTCTCGAGACGCAAATAACCCTCGCGAAAATTTACAAGCTGGGGTGGGATTGCGTCCATGGTGGTCCAAAGTCAAAAGCAGTGACTAACAAGTCACGAAATTTATTTCCTTTTCCAGCGTTTGCCGCAACGACAGAGACCCGGGCATTTGACAAGGTACAAGGATGTGCTACCAGGTGAGCTACGAGTCATTGTAATCGCCGTGCGGTAAACTAAACTCAGAAGACATCCAGTGATCAAAATCGGTGTCCTGCTCCAGATCATCGAAGTCGACGTCCTGCAAAAGGATATTGTCCGTCCACGAATTCAAGAAGACTTCGACTGCGGTAATGCAGTCATGGAAGCCAAGGCTTCCTTTCTTGCTGTCATCGTCGAAATTGCGGACAAGGTCAATCTGCTATCACCGATAAGTCTTAAAACGGAAGTTACAGGAAAGGCAAGGCGACACACCGTCAAGACAAATTCCGGGTCTGGATGGATGACATGCATCCCCGTCATGGAATAAAGGAAGGCCTCCGCTCGGAGCAATTTATTCTTACGCTGGGCCTTGAATTCTTTCGCGCTGACAAATTTGCCGCGGACAGATCATGGATACCCAACGCCGCGAATCCAGCGGAGGAAACGGAGCTGGAAGATGTCCCGGCGAAGACCCTCCACCTTGTCGAAATTGGCGGGTGCACGGAATTGCAGGCGCGTGAGGATATCCTCAACCTGCTCAATCCGTCGGTTGTAGATCCCACCGACGAGCGCCTTGAAGGAGTCGAGATCACAATGACCTATCATTGTCTGCTTTTTCTTCTTCCCCAAGGCGATATCGAATCCTTTGTGGGCGCCGTTGAATTCGGGATGCTGATAGGGGTCATCTCGACCGAAGAAGTACTGACAGATAAGATTGAGATGCATAGCGTCGTGGGTTTCCTCGTCGCGTGGGGCTGTGAACTCAGTCGCCTAACATTGGGTTAGTTAGCGATCTCTTGGATATCGGAGTCTGTGAACAAAACTCACGTTTATTGAGAGATACTGAAGCGCCACCTCCATGCCCGGATGAAGCTTCTCTCTGGGGAACTTCACCACGTCGGTGCGCTTCAGGGCAAACCAAGGTGCCAATGTTCGTGCAGCAGAAGGATCGAGCGAATGGATATATCCGAGGGTGAGGCTTGCAACCCAGGCGCGGTTCCTTTGGCTGATTGCGAGCAGGAAGAAGGGACATAGCGGATCAGGACCGATTCCGACCTCAACAAGGAAGAGGGCAATCCAGGTGCCATCGAGCTGGAAGTCGGCAACCCGTGCAGGACGGATCACCTCTGGCATGGCAAAAAAGGTCGGCCGCATGTACATGCTGCTGCTCGCTGCCCAGCGCCTGGTGTCACTGAGCCTTAAAGCGAGTCCCTTGACGTAGACCGCTCGCTCGGGGCCAAGGCCAGTGGCACCGGATTCCTCGGGCTGCGTGGGATCAGAGTAACTGCGGTAAAGAGGTGAGCACAGAAAATAAGGCCAAAAGGGCAACTTACACGCGGTACATTCGCAGGCCATGGAGGAAACCGGGAAGGGACGCGGGTCGCAGAATGATGTCGGCGGGGGCCTGATATTGTTCCACGTCGTGTCCTTCATGGATGTGGTGGATGAGGCCATGCAGGGCGAGTGCAATTGATTCGACGGTGGGGCCACACACAGACAAGGCCACCAGGGAGTCTTCGTTACCGATATCGTCATACACCCCGGTTCGCCAAAGCGTGAACTCATTGAAATTGATCTTGACTGCGGAAGTGCTGCCGTGGTTTGTCTCTGCGGAGATGATCTCGCGAACGAGGCCGTCTTGGTCATCCTCTGCTTCCGAGTCTATCTCAATGGTTTTGTCGTGCACCCCCTGTGTGGCAGTGTTCCTGATATGGAGTGGAGCCGGCAGCAGTGGGGGCGAGCGCTGAAAAAGTTCATGGGGAGGGGGAAAGTCGTTAGGATCGTCCGGGGAGCAGGTTCTCAGCCGCTTGGGCTCGGTTTCGATAGAGGCCTTGGGACAAGCATCAGCAATGGAGGAAGTCGGGGGGGCAACAGATTGCATACCTCAAGGGAGTCTGCGCGACGCTTGATTGTGAGCTCTGAGCGGGCCAGAGCCTACAAGGAGTTGTTTTCAGTGGTATGATGCAAGCGGGCAAATAGAGCACCTACACCGTCGTCATAATTCGGGCAGCCCGGGATGCATCCCGCGTCATTATCGTCGTCTGGGTCGCATTGTAGAAGCGTCCAGTATGCACGCCACGGAAGACAGGGATGCGGTGTGATCTCCCACGGATGTATTGGTCCACTCAGATTCCCATAGCGGGGTGCTAGGAGGGAAGAGGTGTCAACATGAGAGGATGCAAGAAGCGGTAACATTACTGACCGACAAACAACAGCTCGATGTGGTCAAAGTCGGGGTGAATATAGTGTTTGGCAACCTTGGATAGCTCTGCGAAAGTCCATTGCCGCCCCATTGCTCCGTGGATTGTCAATTGACGGTTTGTGGCAGGATTAGGCCCCCGGAACGCGAGCAGATCCCATCCACGGAGCTCCCAGGCGCTAGCCTCGGCATCTAGATCATGCCTCGGGGAGACAAGAACAATACTCTTTTTGGGGAGAAAGTCCTGAGCGTGGGCATTGATCTGGGACCAGAGATTTTTTTCGCTGGAGATGCGAACGGTGGTGCACAAATTATATTGAGCGAGAGCACGAAGAAGCCCAGGGAGGGCGGTGTGGGTGCAGATTGTGTAGCCGTGAAAACTGGGTGAACCGTCTCGGTAGTACTGTGTGTCGCCTGGCGACTGGGTTGAGAGAAGAGAGTCAGAATTCGCTGTCAGGATAAGAGTAGTGACTGACCTTGAAAGGAAGGAAACAGATCTTGTATGTGTGGTGGCCTGCTTGTGGTGGTACAGCATCCACGATGAGTTCTTTGTCCCGTGACGAACCTGCGTCGGGTACAGCTGGAAATCCTGCGGCAAGGACAGCAGAGGATCCTGCATTGGTCAAACGGTTGCGACGAGGGGGAGAGGAGCGTGTAGTAGTGCTGGAAGCAATACGCTGAAGGCTCTCATGACGCAGGGTTTGGACGGTCCCAGTGCTGTTGGTGCGCTCCTGAAATCGACCGATAGCTGGAAGGACGGTGTTGAAGGCAGCGGCTGGAGGAGGGAGTGTGGAAGTCCTGGCGAATGGGTTGGCACGCTCGGGAACAGCGATGGAAGCGACCATTGGATCGATAGTCACAGAGGAACGAGCGGCTGCGAAAGGATTATTGTTTGGAGGATGGGAGGAGAACTGGGTATTGGAAGATGCCGGCTGGAGGACCATTGACGGTTGGGAGGGAGCGTTCGAATGGAAAGGATTGTTTCTGATGGCAGGGGCATCGACAAAATTGGAGAGAGCGGCAGGGTAGGGCCCGGAGTTGGGAGGACGAGGAGTGGGGATGAAGGCGCTGGCGGCTGCTCCATGACCTGCCATCCCAGCAGCGCCCGCAAAACCAGGTGCATGTGCCATGGCAGGCCCTGGCCCAAAGGTCATGCTGCGGCTGCTCGACCTTGATGAATTATGAGTTCGGGCAGTAAATTGGGGTGGCTTAAGAAGCAAATGTACTGTGCGGCCGACATGCGTGCATTGGCATGCGCTAGCCAGGGTGTATGGCAATAGTCGCAATTCTCCATCGGATCGAAGTCCCTGACTTGTTGGATCTGGAAAGGATGCGGTGTTGGGATGAGAGGAGACATGCGAGCGAGGGGGGAAGAAAAATTGCACCTTGAAAAATCCGCCACAACCAACTAGGCGATTGGCTCCACGTCGAAGCGCAGGATCGTTCGGATCCTGGTCAAGGTCGACGAGGTGGGCGAGATAGTAGTGTCCGCAGAGACATTTGCGCTTGGGGTCGTCGGCCTGATCACTGTACTGTGAGAGTGGGTCAGGACTCGGGGGCGAGAAGCGGAGGCACTTGAGATAGATGCTAATACCTGGGAGTTGGACGTCCGATATATAAACCCAGCACAAGAGGTCTGGCAACTTTGCTCGACGCAGTCCCCACGTTGAGGAAAGAAAAAATGGAGAGGGGTAGACATGATGGCAAAAGAGGAGCCGGGAACTTGGCAGTTGCTGATTAACAATGGACAATGAATACGGCGCCCCAAATGACTACATTTGTTGGAAATTCCGATGATCCAAAAAGGGACAGGAGGTGGACCGTTTGGGACGAGATCCAAACAGAATACGGCATATACATTTTGGGCTGCGATCTAAACGCCGTGCGGGAGTGCGTGGATCATTGATGGCCGCCACGCATGACCACTGACAGGCAAGAATGTCAAGTTTTAAACATGCATGGTGTCATTCGCTCACGGTTGACATACACCACTTTGAACATCCATGCCCATCGATGGAGCACTGCTGCTCATGCGTGGCCACGGACCACATCGATGGTCACGGATGGGCAGGCGTGATCATGCATGGCCATGCATGGCCATGCATGGTCACTCGACTTTTGTCCAATAAAGCCCGTCATAGATGTCGCTGGCGTCGCACATGTTGGTGATGAAGCATTGAGAGTCTAGTCACTGGTTTTATACCCTGCAGGCCCTCTCATTACCAAAAATGAAATAAAATGCCTCCGGCTGCTTCAGGTAATAACACGCTGAAACAACGGACTCAATTGTGCGGTGCGGAGTCCGCAAATAGAGCAGACTTCTAAGTTGACTTCTTCCAGTTTAACAGCATCCATGCTGCATCATGTCCATTTATGTCAGACTTCTTCCACCTCTTCCTTCCTGTTTAACATAAATGGACATCATGCTGTTAAACTGGAAGAAGTCGAAGAAGTCTGCTCTATTTGCGGACTCCGCACCGCACAATAGAGTTCGTTGTTTCAGCGTGTTATTACCTGAAGCAGCCGGAGGCATTTTATTTCATTTTTTGCTTCCATGTCTACAACTAATGACCCATGATCCCGCTTTGGAGATCTGAGCTCCGACCAGCTGTTGTGTGGTGATACAGTAAGAGGGGTGAGGTGATTGTGTGTGTTTGGGACGGGTGGCATCGCCTTCTTGAAAAGTTGCTGCACGGGTCCCTACGCGTTTTTGTGGCCTGTACCGTCCTTCTGAGCCCTTTCCCCTTTCTGTCTCTTTCCTGTCAATTTACCCCGAAACGTTGCTCCTCAAAAACTTTTGCCAGTTTTTTTATACCGTCAATCCCGGTCTACTCTAGAGCTCCGACGTGAATCCATGCGCAGTGCTCCGTCGCATATGCTGTAAACTCTCTCCGGCCGTTTGCGGTCGACCTGACTGCGCCGCATTTGGTCATGAAGGCGCCGCGATCTTGTCGCGCGGGTGTGCCTGGAGCGTATAGGCGCTGCAGCACCTCGTTCTCGAGCCCCTGCATGACTTCCACGAGCGCATCCTGTGCGGGTACGGTGAGCCCCGGCGGCTGCCTGATCCCGTCTTGGAGGATTACCTCCCCAAGTTCCCACATCTGCCGCCGCTGCGTGCGGCAGACCTGTTACCTGACCCGGCGAGTAAGAGGGCGGAACCGTTCGTGTGGAGGTATTCAGTGCATGTTCTTCTAATCTAATTTCTACCCGGGAACTAACCTCCCACCCCAGAACGACGCCGTACGCAACCGCGACGCCGCGCTGCACTGCCTCCTCCACCCGCACGAGCACTTTCCCGTGCCGGCGGGCACGCCCGACCCCGCAGTGTACCCGCACCCACCCGCGGACTCACTTGCGAGTGCGAATTGGACGGCCTTGAGCGCGAGCGCGGCTTCCACGACTCCCGAGTCGACTTCGAGCCTCGCTAATCCCACTTCGACATCGCGCGCGCCTCCCGCCCGAGAAAGCCCAAGGACAGGCGCAGAAGCGCATGCGAAGCGTGTGCGGGGGTTGTGGGAGGCGGGGGGCGGCGGCAATAGCAGCACGCGACGAGAGCGGGTGGGGTTCAAGGCCGAGCCTGTGCCTGAACCTCAGCCTGAGCGCGCCGCACCTGAGCCTGGGGCCTTGCCCGTGCCTGAGCCTGCACTGCGGCCCAGCGAGCCCGACACACCTGCCTCATTCTCATCGTCCCTGCCCTCCGCGTCCACGCCGGCAGCGGGCGGCTCGGGCTCATTCCTCGAGGCGCTGCGGACCCCGCGCCTTCGGAGCCCAAGATGAGCAGCGAGGAGAAGCGCGCGGGCGAAGAGGGAGGTGGCGTTGATGTTGACTCGAAGGCGAGGGAGCGAGCGGGTAACGCGGCGCCGGGGCGCCGGCGCGAGGCGGCGGGCGGTGACGCCAGTTCTGCTGCGACGCCCGGTCGACGCGATGGCGGGGTGGAGCTGGGACTGGGGCCGGGAACTGGGGAAGGCGGGAGGCGGTAGATCTCCGCGCGTACACCCTCTCCCCCGCCACCAGGCTACACGACGTCGTACAAGAAGAACTGGGCCGGAGCGGGCCCTACGGGGTGAGGAAGGCGTGGCGGCGTGATGGGGTTGTGGAGGGCGATCAGAATGAGAATGAGAGGAACGGGGAAATTGGGATCGGCACCAGAACCAGAGGGGGCGGAGGCGGTAGGTGGTGAAAATTTGGGTTCACCGGTGGAGGATTGGATTGGGATGTGCGGGGACGGGGATGGGGATGGATGCGTGGATGTTGGATGTGTGGGGGTGGCGTCCGTCAGTCCGCCTGTCCATGCCTGGGCGCTTATGGGTACCCGGGGCTTCGATTGGTTTATGCACGGCCGTGGACGCGGCATAGGGATGGGGGACGGATGCGCAGGCATGGCGATGACATCGTCGCGGGTAAAGCTGCGAGGGAGGCGTTTGGTGGGATCATGGATTGGATGGCGCGCTCGATTTAGACTCAAGTCTTGTGGCGCGTGATGGCATGGGTCGGATGCGCAATAGGCGCGGGCGCGGGCCCTCGACTTCGATTTGGATTCCGTTGCCTCCGGTCCCAGGTACATGCTGCGGCCGAAAAGTAGTGTATTGATATGGCAGAGCTGTTAATGCATCAAACTGCGAGGTCCAGTTTGGACTTGTGTCGTAAATAATGCAGTCAGCGTGTTACTGGGTACTTGGGTCGCCAATAACGCGGCCTCACTGAAACAGCCTGCTAAGAACAGATGTCAGATCTGCGTGGCTGCGCTTTTTTTGAAAAACGCGGTACCGTGACTTTCATGTTTAGGACTTCCGCATCCACAACAATTGATGAAAGATTGATGAATAGTTGGACAGATGGGGCTCCCGGTCGAAGCCAGGCCTGCTGAGAAGCTCTGTTTATAATGGCACAATGGCTGCCTGAATTATTCATAAGTACTGGCTTTCCTACGCATGGCCGAGTAAGGACGCATTGGTCTATCTACTGTACCGGCGTGTATGGTAGCAACGTAACACATAATGCAGCACTGAAATTGTTGCCTAAATCCAGCAATGTAATGCATAACGGAGGGCTTGTTGCTACCTTGTACCCTGTGTTGGTTACAGTCCTGCAGCGTTACGGAAAGAGTGTGACCAAACAGTATATACATGTGACGCGGACGCGCCATGCCCTCACTTGCTACCATCACGGTGCACTTGAGGGTATGTGCGCTCCGTCTATTCCTATAACCGTAGACTCACAGCATCCCTAGATATTCGCTTACCGTGTATCTAGGTAATAAAGACTTGCTACCATCACAGTGGGTGACTTTCCATGAGGCATTTCCTAGATTAGAGCTTGTTTGAGCGGTGCCAACCGTGCCGGCACACCGTATATTCCGATGAAATCTATTGCTGGAGGGTTCCCATAAGCCATAAAATATTTTTTATTTTGCTAGAGTTTACGGTCAGCACGTGAGATGTAAACAACGCGTCCCAAAACTCCTAGTCAGATCCTACACCCACAACGAATGGACATCGACGCGCTTTTCCTACATCAGCAGCTCGAGAACATCGCGGATGAGGAAACCGAGGATCAGCAGCAACTCGTAGGGCTGGCAACAGCCATCATGTTGCTCGG
The DNA here is from genome assembly GCA_029378375.1 of Mycena olivaceomarginata. Taxonomy (NCBI): domain Eukaryota; kingdom Fungi; phylum Basidiomycota; class Agaricomycetes; order Agaricales; family Mycenaceae; genus Mycena; species Mycena olivaceomarginata. Next base: position 67,127 of record JARKIC010000325.1, on the reverse strand, counting down.
AGCCATTGAGGCCCGCAGGCTACGCGCCGAGCGACGGAAGCCTTCCAGGCTGTACCTGTGCCGGCCCCAGCTCCTCCCCAATCCCCGTATCACAACTCCTTGGCAGGTCCTCTACGGAACTAAAAACGATCGCGCCTACATCACGACGATGGGCTTCGATGTCTCTACCTTCAATCACATCCTTGCGGCAGGATTTGATCTTGCATGGAATACCACGCCTATCCCTCGGAACGACGCAGTGGGAAGCGGACAGACCAGACCAGGTGCTCGTTCTCTGGATGCATCCGGTGCTCTGGGACTGCTTCTACATTACCTTAACTCAACTATGAGGGAGATTAGCTTGCAACAGATCTTTGCCTTGATCCCGAGCACGGTCTCTCGATACATCACCTTCGGTTTGAAACTACTCCTTACGATCCTTCGCACCATGCCCGAGGCTGCCATCCGTTGGCCCGTGGGCGAGGAATTCTTCATTTACAATGAACTTATTGTCATTCGTCATCCCCGGTTGACTGGGGCTTTTGCAAGCATCGATGGGCTGAATCTCGCCTGTCAGACTTCGGAAGATGAAGAAATCGAGAATGCCACATACAACGGCTGGCTATGTGAGCATTTTGTGAGCTCCGTCTTGGTGTTCTCCCCTAAAGGTGACTGAGCCTTGTACCGTTCCTTTCTTTTGCTAACCCATCTTTCAGGGACCATAATTGCCGCAAATCTCAACGCGCCCGGCAGTTGGCACGACTCACGTGTCGCGCAGCCAATATATGAGAAGCTGTTGACCCACACACCGGACGGGTTTTACCTTGTCGCAGACACCGCATTTCCGCGCGGTGTGAACCAAATCCAAGGCAAGATTCGGGCTCCCATCAAAACCGGTCAGCGGTTCCAAGGAACTCGGGACGAGATCGAGAATCGCGTCGCGTTTGACCGCGAGCTTCTATCCTATCGCCAGACGGCCGAGTGGGGAATGCGCAGTCTGCAGGGATCCTTTGGGCGGCTTCGAATACCGTTAGAGGTGGGCCGCCAGGAGGAGCGCGGAGATTTGCTGGAGATTTGTGTGCGCCTCAACAATCTGCGCGCCGAATTGGTGGGGATCAACCAGATCCGCAATGTGTACATGCCATTGTGGAGGCAGACGGAGGAGGAAGAGAAGGTATGGGGGAGTTTTGAAACAATGTTGTTTGGGGAGCAAAGGCGTTCTGACCGCGTTGCTCGGTTTCACAATGTGGCAATTTACGATGGGTAAATGCTTCGTGTTCACTGCATACAACAAGTGGGGACCCAGTAGCTACAACAAATAAAAACCTTCCGTTCTCCCATTCGGCGTCTCAACGTGCATTGGAAACTCCCTTCACCCAATTCGGTCGTAAGTGAGAGAAACACTGAATTGCTCGTCCAAGATCCCACGACCGAGGATAAGCGACAACTATACGCAAAGGAGCGAGAACCCGGGCAACAATTTAAAAATGAAATAGAGCCACGAAGGCACACTGGATTGTTCAAGAGTTAGCTAATAGTAAGGAGGGTGGATAGTGTTTGTAGAAGCCGGTAATTAGATGAGTACTGGTCAAACAGGTAATTAGGGAGTGGAAGGTTGCGACACGATGCAGTCCAAGTTCATACGGTGTTGGATTACTCAGATATTCGGACTCAAGTAGCGAGCCGCCGCCTTGCCCTTGCCCTCGCCGCTGCCCTCGCCGCTCGCATCTGCTGCTCGAGGACCCGAAGGAGGGGAGCGAGGAGGAGGAACTGGGGTTCCAGTTCTCCTTGTCGGCGTCATCCTCGTCGTCTGTAAACCATTCAACACAACCACCCCCTTCAGGAAATATTCTCTCACTGCGAATCTTCCCGCCCCGGCGCACAAGGTCCGGACACTCCTCGGCGATGTAACGGGCACGGCTGGACTGGCCGTTCCCCACGAAACCCGTGAAGGGCACCGGACCCATGAGTTCCAACTTCAACTCGGCGCGATCGCGAGCGCGCTCAACCTCGGCGAGGCGGTTGCGGAGGGCTTCGGTGGCTGCCTGAGCGTCGCGAAGCTGCTGGGTGAGGGTCATGAGTTGGGTGGTCTGGAAAGATCGTTGAGAGCGCTCCTCTTGCATGGAGCGCTGAGTCTCGGGGTCGAAAGTGTTGGCGAGTTTCGCGACGAGCTCAGGTGCGTTCAAGCGTGAGTTGCGGCGAAGGGGGGGAGTGGGTGCGCGACGAGCGACTGCAGAATGAAGCTTGGAAGTGCCGAAGTTGAGCACCTCGACACTATCATCCGAAGAGTCGCCGCCGCCGATGTCGGAGTCCCCGACGTCCCGCGTTCCGACGCGTTCGTTGATCTTGCGGTCGATGCCCTTCGCGCGCTTGACGTCGGGCGGGCAGTGAGCGTCGCCGGTGGGCTTCTTGGCTTTCACCAGCTGGTGAATCAAATAAGCATCAGCGACATAAGAAAGAGGAGTGAGAACATACCAGTTTGAACTTCCCCTCCAAGGATTTGATGTCGCGCACAGGGCGTTCATGTTTGGCCGCCCAATTGTTGTGTTTGGCGGTGACTTCCTTCCAGCCCTTGCCTCCGACAGGAAGCAACCTCTCGGCGAGGTCAAGGAGCCTGGTGACGTCGCGGTCGTTGAAATTGGCTGATCCCTTGGGACGGCCACGCTGTTTGGCGGGTCGAGCGGCATCGCTGTCGGCGTCGTCCGAGTCCGAGGAGTGGGTCCTCTTCCGCTTCTCCTTTTGGCGGGCGCTGGCGACCTTGGCAGCAGGCTTGAGCCCACGCGACTTGGCAACAGCTGCAGGCTCGAAGTCGGAGTCGTCGTCGTTGGGGAGAGGGAGAAGAGTAGGGTCAATCAGGTGGTCGGGGACTTGGCTTGTAGACGGGAAGGATGCGAAGTTATATGACGCCTGTAGATGATAATCAGTAACAGTAATGGAAAAAAATTGGACGGATACATCCCTGATTGGAGGGAGCTGACATGCTGGGGCCGACATTCAAAGACGGGGTGTGCTACGGGACATTAGTCAATGATATGGCAAGATTTCGCAAACGTACCAACTGGTGCTGAGCGGCAACCCATGTCCCGTTGGGAGCGCGGAACCAAGCTCTCCCATTGTTGTCGTACTGAACACCGAGCGACGTGGGAGGAGCTGGGGTCGGTTGAGCATGAGGAGCGGCGGGGCATGGAGCAGCCACACCACTCGGCTGAGAAACTTGTGGAGTAGCGGCTGGATGCGGAGGCTGCGAGAGTGGCAAGTCAGACATCGTAGAGACAAGAGAAGAAACTGTAAAGAATGTGGAGAACGAGAAGATGGGGGACTCGAACGAAGGAACACTCACGTTGAGTTATCCCTTATAACGTCTCTGGCGGGTGCAAAAAAAGCGCCAAAATTTCATCGTTGCAACGTTGCAAGAGACGTTATGGAATCGGCGGCCAATTAGAGCCAAGAACAAAGAGATTGGAATTGCGACGCACCCTGTAGCAATTGGTGCCGTTCGCTGTAGGGGCAAGAACAAGACCGTTTGTAAATGAAAGCTAAAACACCAGGCGACTGATCGTTTCCGGTGGGAGCACAACAGTTGAACTGTCTCCGACGTCGCCGCAAGCAGGGAGGTGAGGTAGAACCGAGAGCCGGATGTGCAAGGGACGTGGTTGTGAACGAATGCGGGACAAAAAGACCAGGTGAACGGTCGTTTCTACCGAGCATATGCCATTTGCAAGGCTCCCGAAGTCGTCGCTATTGGAGTAAGGAGACGGGGTGGAATCGAGCTACGGATGCGCAAGGGAAGTGGTGTGGAAGTGGTGTGAAAGAGAAGTGGAAGTAACCGGTCCGACCGGGTCCGGTGACGTGTGGCGGTGGTTTCTCGCCCGAACAGGTAGATAGCCGTTTAGAACGATGAATTCGACGCGCGATTATTCTGAAGAGGGGGTAGGGACCCCTCCTCCAGATTATAATTGTTTAGAATCTATAAGAGGGTCTGAAATATTCGAAGTGAGATCTGGGGCCGATGGGGTCCTGACAGCTGTCATGTCAGCGCGGTGATTCGGCGGATTTTGAGCTCAAAATATTCGAAAAACATTTTTTAATGCTTATGGAAAGTCACCCAGTGCACTTGAGGATATTCGCTTACTGTGTATCTAGTTCCAACAACCTGTATTTAAAAACCATTTTTTCGAGCGCTAAATCGGCAAGAAAAAAACTTGAATTTGCTGCATTACGTCAACAGTGGCTGTTCTTGACATGGTCCCGTGCCCCGCAACACATATATGCATTGGGAAAAAAAGTGACGATGTGTACATACCGAGTCTGCCCCGAAGTCGCCACCATCAATTATACCTACACCTTTTCAAACCGAAGCCAATGGCGGGGAATCTCGCTGTGATCCGGTGGTGTACAGGACAGTAATACAATGGTATCTAAGTAGTTTACATACTGTGACAGTATGTAAACTACTTAAATACTATTCCGCCCTTATCTGGGCTGTGTATACCTGTGTGAAACCCAGAATATACCCAGCAGTATGATACGGATGGTCACCGTTCATGGTGGATGAACTGCTACTTTCCATGTGCAACACTGATTGTTGCTCGATAGCGAGTGCGGAACAACTTGCATATCTTGCACAGCCTTCCGAATCCAACATCCGAGACACTAGGCATGAATAGAATCCAACTCCAATCTGATGCGCAATTCCGGGTGGTTCTATCAGATGCAGCATGTGAAGGAATGCACTCCGAAATAGGTGGGATCTGATGGGTGCAAAAGAGTACCGGATTGGTGAGTCTATATTAATATTGTTGCGAATGAGTTGCATACTGGTTAGAGGGTTTGATTTTTATTTATTTGAGCAGTACCCAGGTATTTCACCAACAACCGCTTAAGGCAAGAGTTGAACTAAAAATAACATGAAAAACGGAAACCAGTACTGATCGTAAAAGTTTCATTCTGCAGATGAATCATGAAAGCAGTGGCAGATGCAAGCAGTGGAACAATCAATCACCCTGGAATCAATTCCTATGGGTTGGAGCATAAAAAGTCAGTGCATTGAAAGAACACTACACCACCAACAATGCCCCACCCAGCTGCCATCCAGATCCGACTGAATATGGTGACCATAGCCTTGGCAGCAACTGCAAATAGCTTGAAAATCTTGGCCGATGCCCTTGACACCCCCTTCTTAGGTGCTATTGTGAACACAACTCAAGCTGTCTTAAAAAACATTGAAGTGAGTCTGAATCTGTGGGAGACACAAATCTAAACTCGACCTGGCAGACAGTTAAACAAAACAAAGATGACTGTGTTGAGCTCCTGGAGCGAACCTACAAATTGCTCACCGTCATCATTATTCTTTATGTCAAGTCGGAAACGGGTGCAGAACTGCCTCCAAGTGTACTGGACCATATTGGAAAATTCACACAGTACTTTACTCACCTTATGGACATTCAGTGCACTGACCACTGGAGCAGAATCCTTCGAAAAATACATACCTTCATCGAGGCCCACCAGAAAGGCATCAAAATTAGAGCTCTCTTCCGCCAGAGTGAATCAAGTGCACTACTGAAAGAGTGCAAGGTTGGATTGCAACAAGGCCTTGAGTTCTTTCAGGTTTACCATCTACTGGGCCACCACAATTGACTGATGAGTGGTTACAGATTGAATCAGCCATGATTTCACCAAGTCTCGCTGATATGGAGAAGGATGCACAGAAGCGACATCAAGAAGTGCTTGATATGATTGAAACTCTATCTGAGAACACTGTTTCAGAACGAGGGTCCATGGTGAAGAATGCAGTTGTTTCACCAGATTCACGTTAATCTTTCCATAGACAAGCGGACCCTATTCTCAGTCCTACAGTAGGTATGTAACATCCCAGGGTACCTGTGTGATACCTCAAAGTTTGTCTTCAAGCTCCAACTCCATCTCCATGCTACCATCCGAGCCAAAGATCTTCCATGGCCGCGAGTCAGAAGTTTCAGATATACTTGACCTTTTCAAGGCCAAAACCCCGAGGATTGCCATTTTGGGTGCAGGTGGCATGGGAAAAAGCTCTATTGCCAGGGTGTTACTGCACCACCCGGCCATCACAGCCACATACCAACAAAATAGGTTATTTGTGGGTTGCAGCTCCGCAACAACCAAACTGGAACTTGTTACCCTCATTGGCGCTCATATCGGACTCAAGCCGGGCAAAGATCCTGTCCAAGCAGTTCTCAAACAGTTCTCCAACAATCCCCCAAGTCTCCTCATTTTGGATGAACTTGAGACATTGTGGGAGTCCACAGAATCTCGGGGTGATATTGAAGAATTGCTGTCACTCCTGACAGACATCAACCATCTGGCTTTGATGGTGAGTGGATGGGTATGTGTTCCAGTGATTTTTTATTCATACCATATCAGATCACTATGCGTGGAACAGAAAGACCTGCAAAGGTGCAATGGACACGGCCATTTTTGTTGCCCTTGAAACCTTTAGACCAGAAAGCTGCACGTCTTATATTCATTGATATTGCAGATGACAAACATGACCTGGAGGAGGTCGACAAAATCCTCTCCCTCACAGACAATATGCCACTTGCAATTAATCTCCTTGCCCATTTGGCTGACTCAGAGGGCTGCTCTAACATCCTATTGCGGTGGGATGAAGAGAAGACCTCCATGATCTCGGAGGGATTCGACAAAAGATCCAACCTGGATCTATCTATCTCACTATCTTTATCAAGTTCCAGAATGAAATCCCTTCCTCAATCACGCGAGCTCCTGAGCCTCTTAGGAATGCTTCCAGATGGCCTTTCGGATGTGGATCTAATACAAAGCAAACTGCCACTTGAACATCCCCTCAAATGCAAAGCAGTATTGAAATCTACTGCTCTTGCTTACAGTGATGAAAATAAACAACTCAAAGTGTTGATGCCCATCAGAGAATATATCCAGCAACACCAATGTCCTGAAGACCAGTTGGTCCACACACTTCTCAAACATTTCCAGGACTTGCTCCAGTTCTATGTGGAGTATAGGGGAACTCAGTCAAGTGTCAGCACAGTCAACCATATAACATCCAACATTGCCAACATCCAAAATCTGCTTCAGTGGGGGCTCCAAGAGAAGCATTCAAACCTTTTGGATAACATTCGTGGTGTATGCCATTTGAACCGATTCCACCGGGTCACCAACAACGGAAATGTCTATCTCATTGGCGAGATATGGCGTCTACTTCCACATCTTGAAGATCAACAACTTCAGCTTTATGTGATTACTGAGTTGCTGAGCATGTTTTACTACCAGGTCCAAGATCAAGAGGCTCTAATCTCTCAAGGGTTGGAATGTTGTGAACATATTGATGATCCAAAAACTAAATGTATGTTCAATGGCCAACACTCATCCATTATGACTCATATGAACTCTCAGGCACCTTCTATGTGGTCACAGCGCACTACTATTATGAAACCAAGTATGATCTTCAAGAGGCTGCCAAAATGTGCAATAGAGCTATATCATTGGGGGTTTCGACTGGGTACATTAGAGGACAGGCTCTGGCATTGCGTCACCTTGCATGGATTGAGCTGTTATCTGGTGAAGATTCCAAAATTCAGCTGTATGCACAGCAAAGTCAGAGATTGGCAAGAGCATCTGGAGAGTTGGACATTGAGGCAGACGCAGCCCGTCTGGAAGCCATTTTCTGGAAAGACGTGGGTCACTACAAGCACAGTTTGCTGCTGTGTATTCGAGCAAGGGATCTCTTTGCTCTCTGTGGCATATCTGCAGGGGAGGGGAACTTGACCATCATGAGTACTCAGGCCGAGGTCTACAAGTGTAAATCAGAATATAGTGAGGCCCAGGATATTTATACTAATATGTTTCAGAATGTCCCAGTGAACCAGAATGCCTATTGGCATGCAACAACATTGCTCAATGTTTCTGAAACCAGATTGTTAATGGGGGTCCAAAAAGATCTTATACGAAAGGATATTGGTTGTGCTCAATCAATCTTCAGCTCGCTCGGGTGCAAGAGATGGGTGGTAGCTTGTGATGCTATAATTGCAGCACTGTCTGTCAGGGAGAAGAATTTTCTGACAGCAAAGCTGATGTTTAACAAATGTCTGACATTGAACTTGAACAATCAAATCAAATCCTTCTGTCTTGAATGGTTAGCCAATGTCACCCAATGGGGTGCTGCACATTTAACAGTCAGCTGGACTACTGTATTTCTGGTGCATTCTCTCAAGTATAAAAGAAACTCAAAGTTCATAAAGCTATACAATTTTTCGGGGACTTATTCCTTACACAAGGAGACGAGAGCAATGCTATCAACTTGTTTATTGTGGCCCTTGAGGGGTTCACCTACATGGATGTTCACTGCAGCAGAGCAGAATGCATGCTGAGACTAGGAGGCTTATCCAAGAACCGTGGGGACCTGCTAAAAGCAATGGAGCTCTGGGATACTGCAAGGCCACTCTTTGAACGCTCATCACAAGCCCAACAAGTGGAAAATATTGATTGTAGGATTGCTGGCCTGGGCCACGGAATACAGCTCCAGCACAGGGAGAACTTAGCAACGTTGGCACAGCTAAATGCACCCTCAGGCACAGCGGACGAGGTTGAGGATGATCAGGCTGATACTGAAGACCTTGAGAACATATCAGATGATGAAAAAGGAGTAGCAGATGTGGTTGCAGTTTGAATGCCTTCGAAACGAGAACACAGGGAATTCCACACATGTGATTTGTACTTACCTATTATGTTACCGGGATGTGGGTATTTATGTTTGGCCGAATGTGAAATAAAAATGTTTATTTATTTACAAGATGTGCCTTCGCTTCGCTCTGGCAGGTTCCCGCCCGCTTTTTTATTCATGTCTGAGATATATCTCATAGTATCTGTACCGCTTCGCTTGATCCAAGCATGAGAGATTCATTTCGAAAGCGAATTGTGATACATCTATAGCTCATGTACCATGCAATTGAATTTATCATCAGCAGTTCTGGAGCAGGTCCTGAATAGATACAATGCTTGGCTCAGACCTGTTGCGGCAGACTTCCCCGTACCCCCCAGGCCCCGATTGCCCCGTTCAGCGCCGAACTTGCGATCTGCCCGTACCCCGCTGGCGACTATCTCATCATTAGAGGTGTTCATGTCTCTAACGACCCCAACCACACTGCTGTTCATCACACCAGGGGCAACCAGCGAGGCATGCAAACACAAAGTGCATTACACGCATGTGGCTCACAGTCGGAACAAAGCCCACAAAGGTGCCTTTAACAAGCAAAGGGGGGTTTTGTTGCATGCTTTATTCCCCTGCACCAGAGAACAAAGCATGCAACAAAGCTGCCCTTAGTCTGGTAAAAGCGGCTTTGTAGCCTTTGTTCCATATGCGAACCACATGCGTGTAACGCATGTGGTGTTCACATGCGTCATTGGCTGCCCCCGGTGTCAGGTAGACAAAATCACCAGCGCCATCTGCGCCAACGACCCTGATGGCTTTCGTGGCTGCCGTCTTGTCACCACGCTCACTCTGAAGGCCTGCTACACGACCTGCGTGTACATCCACATCCACCTGGACCTTGCACCAACTGCCTCCAACCCCGAACCTTGTGTCAGCTGACTATAAAAGCTTTTTTCAATGCAAAATATATGGTTGAGGACGGCAGTGGAGGTTGAGTACGGCAGGTGAGTTGAGCACATAACAAGGCAGGTTTAGCACGTAACAAAGGCAGGTTGAGCATGTAACAAGGCAGGTTGAGCACGTAGGTTGAGTACGGAAAGCAGGTTGAGCACTCAGGTGGGAGGCTGAGTACAGTGTACAAGGTGGTAAATTTCCAGTGGCAAGGTTGCAAGTTGAGGTCAAGTGCGGAGGTTGAGGTTGAAGACACAAATTTTGCAAAACAATTTTATTCTACTTTTTTGGCCATTAACCATGGTCAACCATGGTCAGAAGTCATCAAAATCCATCATCAGCCATCGTCGACCATGGTTGACCATGGTCGGGAGCCATCAAAATCCATGATCAGCCATCATCAACCATGGTTGGGAGCCATCAAAATCCATGATCAGCCATCATCAACCATGGCCAGAAGCCATCAAAATCCATGATCAGCCATCATCAACCATGGTCGAACCATGGCTAAACATGATCAGCCATCATTGGGCATGGTTATGGCAAGGATTTTTGCTTAATTTGTACTGGCCAGTCATCTCATAGCTACAACAGTAAATAAATTGAGAACAGTTGTAAACTAATATTTAAAAAAAATCATTGTATATGCATCAAGGAATTAAAATACATTAGGGTACAGGACACGAACATGAGTGAGTGTGTGGCTCCAAAGCGATATAATATCAGCATCCTCAGCACTGCCAAGCAAAGGTGAACAAGAATCATACAAGTGGCTGATCTTGTCAGCTGTAAGAGTGCCTTGAGGTGGCTGAACAATAACCTTGCTGAGATCAGGAGGAGGTCCAGTATGGCCAACCCAGGAGCTCGAGCCTTCGCTTCTGGGATTGTTTTGAGCCTGCGACTGGAGTACGCCATCATCACGAAGGCCCTGCCAATCAATCCTGTAGACCTCCAATTCCTCTTCAATGAGGTTTTCTTCTTCTGGCAGGAGCTGATCTCGACACAAACATATCAAAGACAAACATGTCGGTTGGTGAGCAGTTAGGGGAATTGCAAATCTGAATGCGGTGCTGGTTCCATGACTCGGCAAAGAATGCAAGTTGGGAGTTGATTGTACCAAGAAAATGGAAATGAAAAGCCAGATATGAGTGATGTTGTTGATGTCGAGTCCGTACCAGAGTTCGAGGCGAGTGAAATAGTTGGCCCAAGTTGCACCAACCTGTGCAGTGACATCAACCCACAAGCATTCAATGCGGACATTGTGGACACCTCTAGAACAGATATGAGTAGGCAAAAAAATCTGAATGGAAATCAATTACCTTCCCCATATATAAGAGCCTCTACAGGCCCCATGACGGGATTCCATCCAGGCAGCAATGTATAGTTTTCTGTGCCATGATCTCCACGGAGCCTAGATGGAACCCTGTACACCTGGGCTCCATCAAGGAATAGCTCCAAAGCTGTATCTGCTGTATTGTTATTGCTTGCACAGAGGCCCATGATCAGGCGGGAATAGCCACTGATGAAACCATGTATAATGATTCCCCACTGAATTAAACCTAAAGCCAAATCTTAAAACAAGTGCAAAATAAAAGCAAAATAACTCACCATGCTGGCCATCATGGTGCCAAAGGGAATTGGGACCAAGGACACGGTACTCTCGGCGATGGATCCGTATATGCTCAAAAATTCGCCAGACTGGATCAATGCGCAGAAGCAACTGGCAGACCCTTTCAGTAGGAACACAATGACCAAGTTGGTGGGGCATTCCGTCGAGTATGCTGAGACCTGCACAATGATAATGGGTGCGCAAGTGGAGCAGCAGCATATTGAGCTCATCATCTGAGATCTCAGAGACGGGAGCAGTGAACAGCATAGTTGGCTGAAATGAGGGGACCATATTTTGTACCTCGGGAGGGAACTTGCCAGCAGAAGGAATTGGAAGATCAGGATCAAGGATATCATCATCATTTGTATTGGTGTCCTCAGTTGATGCAGGAGGTGATAGAGGATCAACTTGTTGGAAAGGACTCTCCTGTGGCTAGGCAATCCCATGTTCGAGAAGAGCATTTCGCACAGTAGTTTGTGGACAGTTGCTCGGGAACCCGACTCCCGATGATCACCTCATCTGGACCCACTGCCGATGCATACCCTGCACACCCGTGGCCATGGTCTATCCCTTATAGCTGAAAATCCGAAGCTGTGGCCAGCTTATCGTGGTGGCAATTTTATCAATACTTTGCTCAAGGTCAAGGTCATTCAGGCCCCTGGCACACTTCTTGTACATCGTCTAGAATTCATGCATGGCATGAGCTGTCTGTGGCACATGCACATGCAGAATGACAATTCCTTTTACCTTGCGGGTCAAAGAAAAATTTCCGACACGTGCCTGTGCTGGAGATCAAGGTAGGCAACCGAGTCTGAGTGGACACATCCGACATCAAAATGACGTGTCCATCACCCAAGTTCTCAGACAAGCAGCTCAGACCCTTCAAGGTTGTGCAGGCTGTGGGAAAGGATGCGTACAAGCTCGAGCTCCCACCCCCGCTACTCCCAGCTTCACCTGCCACCCCGGTTTTTTCCGGTTGTGAAGCTCGTGCTTGCGAAGCTGGACCCGTTCCCCAGATGCCCTCGGAACAACAAGCCTCTGCCCATCCTCCAGACGGACGGAGACGAGAGGTGGGAGCCAAGATCCTTGAAGCACGGGTCCACTATGGCAGCCTCTGGTACATGGTGTGATGGAAGGGTTACGGTCTGGAACACAATAAATGGGTAAAACACTCCAATGTCTTCGCCAAGGACACCATTGATGCCTACTACTGCTGCTACCCAAACACTCCCTGCCAGATCCCCTCAGCCGCCTTCGACTCACTGTCCTTCCAGAGGCGCGACAGGACCATCCGCTTCATACGTTGGGACACTGTATCCCAAGAGGGGGTGATGTCAGGGGAACCCCCACTCCAGCCGGTTTTCTGGCCGCTTCTCCTGCCGCTTCCGCCCTTCCGCCCTTCCGGCCGGATCCGCTCCAGACACTTTTCTGTCCAATGCTCGGGACGGTTTTCCGGCCACTTCTCCGGATACTCCTGTGCCCATCTATTCGTCTGTCCAACCATCTGGGACATCTGTCCACTCTCACTGGCATGTGCTATGTGATCAGGCCTGGGATCACTGTAGATACCTCCGGACACGTGCTACTGGGTAGTTACTGATTAGTATATAGTTTCGCCTAGCGTGGGAATCCCATCCTTTGTTCTCTTCGGATTCCCCCGCTAGGTGCGTAGTATTTCCGCTCTTGTATTCTAGTGCCTATATTTATTCTTCGGATTCCCCCACTAGTTTCCATGCCCTGCACCGGGCTTAATGTTGCCCTTACGACCACAATATTTTGTGTTGACCTCCTCAACCCTGCTGAAGTCCTTCCTCAATGTTTCCTTTTGTACATGGGCAAGTTGAAGAGCCAGGCAGAAAGGTCAACCCTGACACAGTCGGGGTTTCCGTGCCCGATGCGAGCTGGTCAACCTGTCGACCGAGCGAGAATTGGGCCAAGTGTATCTCCACCAGATTTCCCAGGACTTGAATAAACATGGCTGAAATTCGCAGTCAGCTTAGGAAGTGATCTAAGTTGCAACCGGTTAGTGGCCTCTGCCACGGAGCGCACTACAAATGTTATGCGGAAATGAAATGATGCCCAGCAACTTCCGGTCCTTTTTATGATTCTTGCGACCCTCTCTGACTCGCAGTACAGTAGCAGTTTTCATCGTCGCACATTCGGAACCACGGCCGGTAAAGCTTTTCCATCAGCGATGCAGCCAGGAATCGGGTCCCGGGACACTTGGTTGCTACGTCGCCAACCCACCTTGTGACTCACAACTTTAATAACTCGACAACGAATGCGGCCATGATATAGTACTTATACCCTTATGCTTGGGGTTCGCATTTTCGTGCCGAGTGACTCACTAGAGATTTTGATTTTACATCCAAATATTCCCTCGAATTGGTACAGAACCGTCTCTTCTCTCAAGTAGTACTCATGAGACGGGTGGAGGTTCTCCTTGTCTGAGTCCCGTTCGCACGTGATTTTACACTCCTCGGTAACACCATGCTACTTTGTTATACCCCACACAGTTTGCTCGCCTTGTTAAATATTTTACTAATGGGCTGGGCCGGCATGATATGATACACCAAATATCCCCGGGTGGCGGTGACTTGATTGGCTCAGGATTTCTCCCTGGCATATGTGAGTGACATTCCGTTGGCTTACACAAGTACTCACTGGCCCGAAATTGCAGGAAAGAAACCGGATGCACCACCTGCCGAACTACTGCGAACATCTCTCGAAAGGTATCCCCCCTCTCGCTGTTTGTTCTTTGTTCCCAAAAATTGCTCGCTCATTTGGGAACACAGTTACGCAGACAATCGGACATGGTATCGGAATTCATGCGGCCGAGGTTGCAATTCAAGGGCTCGATTCCCGATGTCCGAATACATCCAAATTCCTGTCGAATTTTTTTTGTTCAGCTCGTTGCTCGGAAGTGGGATGCTTATTCAAGATTACAGGTGGTTAGGAAAACATTTCAACATGATATCAGAGATACAGGAAAGCATATAGAAAGCAATGTTTCGGTGACAACGCGAAACAGTTGGGCGGATGGTTTGAAAGCAGTTTCATCCGAATCAAAATTAAACTTCATAGTCTGGCGCCGTAGGTTGCCCTCGAACTCGAGTGCGGACTGAACAAAATTTTAATGATAGATAAAATGTTCAAGAGACACGTACCGGAATATTGTGGGTGCAGTACACCGTCTCCAATCTCCTGGCCTTCGCATATGTCCTCTGTGAGTTTACGTTGGTTGGCAGCTTCGATGAGGACCTGATAAAATTTACATCAGTGGTGAGCAGGAAGAAAATGGACGTGATACTGACCAGCAAGGATGTCTGGATATCCCGCACCTCGCGCTCGAGCATCGCCAGCGCATGTGAGATGGTGAGGATGGCGCGAAGATAGTTCTTCCAGCTTGACATGCTGCGTGCCTCCAGCAAGCGGGAGTGAAGTCTGGACACTGCAAGCTTTGTCCTGCCATGTGAATCAACGTCGAGCACGCATGGATTGGCAGCGAGGAAAATGGCACCTACCGCAGGAATCGAGTCTCGGCTTCAACCAGGGCTAGATAATCACGCATGCACTTTGCTTTCGCATCGGTCAAGATTTCTTCCACGGCAGTGATCCCATTCTTGAGTCGATCAACCCTCACGGCGGGGCAGTTATGGCGTAGGGCGTAAACGATGAAGGATGTGGACAGAAGACCGAGAGCGAGGGTAAGGAAAAGATTGGCGCTGGGATGAGGGACAGCATCCAGAACAAGACAGAGGATTGAAGGATGTCGCTGGCATTGCACATGTTGGTGGTGAAGCATTGAGGGCCTAGTCACTGTAGTTTTATACCCTGCAGGCCCTCTCATTACCAAAATCCATGACCAACTTCGACTTACCCGCCTCGCCAAGATATACAGGACCCACTTCCAAACCTAGTAATTTTCTGTACAGCTCTCTACTGCGGCCAGCTATTCTTGTCCGGATACTTGGCTTCTGCGCTGAAAGGGCGCTAATTTCCTGTGATGTGCCATCATGAAACGAGATAGAACAGTGAACGATTTGTAATCCAGAACCGATGCTAGGAAGGGCTAGTCCAGACTTGGATCGGGAAAAAGCTGCCATCGTTTGACAGGTACTCTGATTGGAACATGCTCTGTTGAATCCTCCAAAATCCGTTACTGCTGGTTTCAGTCGGGATCATCTCATTTCCGAGTCGCCTTCAAGTTACCCTTCGACCACCCAACTACCCGCTGTGGCAGGCGCACTATGTCCTATGTCCTACAATCTCGTCTGGCAGCAATATCCCTTTATGTGTTGATTGTGGAGACATGACATCGGCTCAATCAACCGTACTCAAAGTTCAGTAAGTACGCCGTCTGATAACCTGTTCCTAACATACGACAGCCTTTTTTTTGGTCTGATTTCGGACAGTAAATCTTGACTCGGGCCAGTCAGAACCTCCGAACCGGTTGTTTAGGGGGGGGCGGGCTGCGTTGCCCTGAAGGATACGAGTAATGACTATTCCTGGAAACCATATTGTCTCCGCCAGGACTTACATGCGCGCGAACCTGACTTCATTCAACGGCCTAATTCGGTGCGAGATTTTTTCGTGGCGTCTCGGCATGTAGCATACGGCAGAGATCTTGGAGTTCAACTTGAGTTCAACAGATCCTCTGTAGGTACGGCAAACCAACCAAGGGCCAATCATACATGGATTAAATGCGCGCGCGCCACTCACAAATCTGGGCACGGAGATCCGAGCCCCGACTAGCTGTTGTGCGGTGATAAGAGGGGTGAAAGTCAAGGTGAGAAGAATCAGTGCGTTGATTGTGCTTATTTGGCATCGCCTTCTTGAAAACTTGCTACGCGGGTCCCTACGCGTTCTTTTGGGTTATACCGTTCTTCTGACCCCTGGGGACTTGCTTTTCCCTTTCCTCGTGCTCGCGTGGGTTCATTCATCCCGAAACATAACTCCTCAAAGACTGGGTTAAACGCAAGCGTTTTCTTGCTATTTTATACCACCGCCTACTCTAGAGTTCTGACGACGACTATATGTTATGAATCCATGCGCAGTGCTCCGTCGCATATCCAGTAAACAGACCCCGAGTCTTAGTTCTCCCGCTCAATGGCTCCGGACGCCGGCGCGAAGATGCTTTTCCTCCACGCGCCTGAGCCGCGGGGAGCTCATGCCCATGGACAAGATGCGCAATATCGCCATCATCGCGCACGGTGCGTCCGCCTGCCCTCCGCGAATCCTTACTTACTTGTGTGGACAGTCGACCACGGCAAAACCACACTCGTTGACCAGCTCCTGCGCCAATCCGGCACCCTCAAGCCCCTCGCCTCCTTCGGCGCCACCGCCGCCGCCGCTGCCGCCGGGGAGGGCGCGGCGCTGGGGCAGCACACGGACCGCGTGATGGACTCGAACGACCTCGAGCGCGAGCGCGGCATCACCATCCTCTCCAAGTGCACCTCCGTCTTCTACACCGGCACAGGCTCGAACGAGACCCACCTCATCAACATCGTCGACACGCCCGGCCACGCGGACTTTGGCGGCGAGGTCGAGCGCATATTGAGCATGGTCGACGGCGTCGCGCTCGTGGTCGACGCGACCGAGGGCCCCATGACGCAGACGCGCTTCGTGCTGAGCAAGGCGCTCGCGAGGGGGCTCAAGCCGCTGATCGTGCTGAACAAGGCGGACCGCCCGACCTCGCGCCCCGTGCAGGTCGAGGCGGACCTCTTCGACCTCTTCGCGACCCTCGGCGCGTCGGACGAGCAGATGGAGTACCCCGTGCTGTATGCGAGCGCGAAGCAGGGCTGGGCGGTTACTGAGCTCGACAAGATCCCGAAGCAGGACCCCGCGGACGCGACTTCCTCCCCCGCCCTCGGCGCCGCAGGGGCGGGCCACGAGGGCATGCGCCCGCTGTTCGACGCCGTGCTGGAACACTGTCCCGCGCCGGCGCTGGCCCGCAAGGAGGACGACCCGTTCAGGATGATTACGATTCAGATCGAGAGTGGTGCGTTTTTTTTTGTTTGGTGCGAGCCGAAGGGGAAGAGAAGATCATACCCATGAGGATGGGACCTGCGATGCGGCCGTTCTCTCTTGCTCTCCTTTTGACGCGCCGAGTCGAGTCCAGTCGGACGAGATCAATGTGACGCCGCCCGGCCGTCCGCCAATTCTCTTCCCGTCCCCCTTCATTTCTTTTCTCTGCTCATCCGTGTTCCCAATCTCCCTTGGGCATTTCGCTGATCCACGGTACCCCAGATCCCTATGTCGGCACGCTCTACCTCGGCCGCGTGCACTCGGGCGTCCTCCGTCCGGGCGACGCGCTCATCGGCATCGACCCGCAGGGCAACCGCGTGGGCGAGGGGCGGGTGAAGAAGATTTATGTCCGGGTGGTGAGCCCTTTTCGCTCCTCTGTGAAAAAGGATACTCAACGCGATCGGCTTAGGGCATGGAACGCGTGGAACGCGACGAGGCCGGCGCGGGCGAGATCATCAGCATCGCAGGCATCAAGGGCGGCGGTGTGAACGTCACGCTGCTCTCCGCCGACGAGCGCACCTGGCCCGACGGCGTCCCGCAGCCGCTTCCCGTGCGTCCCGTTCCCTCCCTTCCCTATCCCCACTGACGTTGACGCGCCGCGCCGCCAGTCCACGCCCATCGACCCGCCCACCATCTCCGTCGTCGTGCACGCCAACTCGTCCCCGCTCGGCGGCACGGAGGGCACCAAGCTCACCTCGCAGGTCATCAAGGAGCGCATCCACCGCGAGGCGCTCACCGACGTCGCGCTGACCGTCCTCCCGGGCCCCACGAGCGACTCGCTCGAGGTGCGCGGCCGCGGCGTGCTGCACCTCGGCATCCTGCTCGAGACGCTGCGCCGCGAGGGCTTCGAGCTGCTCGTCGGCCCGCCGAAGGCCGTGCTCAGGAAGGACCCCGAGACGGGCGAGATGCTCGAGCCCGTGGAGGAGTGCACGGTGGTTGTGCGGGAGGAGTATGCGGGGGGCGTGGTGCAGAAGCTGACGCAGCGGAAGGGCGAGATGCGGAGCTACGACGTGGTGGACGAGGACGTGGGCGCGGGGGCCGCGGCGGGGAGCGAGGGCGGCGCGGGCGGGAGCGGGGGGTGGGTAAGGATCGAGATGGACGTGCCCGCGCGGGGGCTGATTGGGTATATGGCGGGCGAGTTTGGGAACGACGTGCACGGGCAGGGGTGTGTGGTTTCTCCCTTCCCCCGAGACGTGATTGCGGGCTGACAGAGGGCAGGTCGCTGAACCACACGTTCAAGGCGTACGAGCCCTTCAAGGGCGCGATCGACACCGGGCGCAACGGGAGCCTGATCTCGATGGCGCAGGGCGAGGCGTCCGCGTACTCGCTCGTCCCGCTCCAGGCGCGCGGCGTCCTCTTCATCACGCCCAGCACGCAGGGTGCGTTGTCGTTCTCTCCCCTTGCGCCTTATTTATCTATTCAACTTCGATTTCGCGCACCCACGCACAGTGTACTCGGGCATGGTCATCGGCGAGTCGTCCAAGGCGCTCGACATGTACGTGAACCCGTGCCTCAAGAAGCAGCTCACGAACGTGCGCTCCGCGGGCGCGGACGAGAAACTCGTGCTCGCGAGCCCGAAGATCATGACTATGGAGGTGCGTCTTGCGTCTTGCGTCTTGCGTCCCCTGCCCGCTCCCTTCCCCTCCCCTCCCACCCTCTGCCTTCCCGCCATCTTCCATCTTCCATCTTCCATCTTCCCCCCCACCCCCTGCCTCGAGGACACTGCTAATTGCGGCCGGCCACCTTACCTTACCTACAGGAAAGCATCGCGTACATGGCGGACGACGAGATGGTCGAGATC
This sequence comes from Mycena olivaceomarginata, assembly GCA_029378375.1. Taxonomy (NCBI): domain Eukaryota; kingdom Fungi; phylum Basidiomycota; class Agaricomycetes; order Agaricales; family Mycenaceae; genus Mycena; species Mycena olivaceomarginata. Next base: position 48,098 of record JARKIC010000325.1, on the reverse strand, counting down.
ACGCCGAAGAGCGTGCGCCTGCGCAAGGCGGAGCTCGACATGAACAAGCGCATGAAGGCCGTCAAGAGCAAGCCCAAAAAGTAGACATACACTACGGCTACTTCACATAAAAGAGCGCACGTACTACGCGTGTTCGCGGCGGGTGATTCGCTCGACACCGGGTGGGACGGGGAAGGATGGGGAAGGACGTGCGCGCCGCCGCTCAAAATTATACATACATACGTCTAGAGTATACGAAGTAATTGTAATCACCGTCGTAGATAGATAGCTATAGAGCACGGGACGTTGTAGGTTAGATTGTAGGCCGTATAGATGATACTCCCACCTCCACAGACCTCTGGAACTAAGTTGTTCAGACGTACACATCGATAGAGGTCTCGGCACTAACTAGAACTCGAAAAGGGCTCCCAGCGCACCCGACGAGCCTGAAAAAAGTGTCCAGGCTAAATCATCCACTGCTACTTGCCCCAAGTTGTGGCACAGCTCAGGTGTCGAATTATAGACAGAAAGCGCGTTCCCAATGACGAGTGGAGGATTCATGTATTCGCGCTGGCACGAGGGAGGGTCATGATTACCCAGATGCATTGCTGCTCGTCATGAGTACAAGATACGACGCGATACCCAAGCCCAAATCCCAAATTCCCATCAAGAGGTTACATATAGACTAGCGGCGGCGCACCAGCGTCGAGATGACATCCGGCGTGGACGAATTACCGACACTACACGGGGCAGTGGTCTCTGTTCCGGGCCCCCGACGCATCACAGCCGCAGAGTGTATATAGCTTGTGGTCCCATTAGCGGCGGCGATGAAGTCGAGGACGGGCGGCGTCCTCCGCGCCGGGCTGGAGCCACACGGCGAAGATGCCCAGAGCGCTCGCTTGACGCAGGATCTGGAGCGTCACCTGGGAGTACCAGATGTGTGTCAGCGCATGGAGCTGCGGGAGATCACAGAATACAAATACGTACGGCAGGTGTGTGACGACGGATATCGAGGTCCGGGCGGGATCGGCGATGTCAGCGAGCGAGTCGAGGGTGGGGACGCCCTGGGGCTCGGGGACGAACTGGCGCGGGTGTTAGATACATAGCTCGGGCTGGTGCTAAGGCATAACTCACTGGATTGACAGGAACGACGTCCAGGCCCTGTTCGAGCATTGTCTTGAAGACCTGGGGAGGGGAGCTCAAAAATGGATATTTAAAATTTTGTTCTTACAAGGGGGGAGTGGAGCATACTTACGATCGTCCCGAATTTTGTTTCGTCATCCGAGGCGCCGACGACGGCGAATGACGGTGCGGAGAGGAACAGCTCCTTCTTGCTCTCGACGAGTCAAGAGTTAGACGCTTTGAACGCCGCGCACAGACCCGGTAGAATCAAGAGCGGGGCAAGACGATGTCGTGGATGTCTTGAGAGTCGAGGTCTGCACCAGAGAAGATGGGTCCAGCACTTGTAGACTGACATACGGATATGGACCGAGCTGGTTCTTGTTTCCGGGACAGAACCTGGCGGCGTTGTTTCTCCCCGGCGAGCGAGATAAATGGTAGGCTAGGATTGACGAACCGCCTCGGAGTTTGAAAATAAAGATCCGAGTAAAATCCGGTGGTCGCGTGCCATCATTCCATCACAGATCCACCCGAGCGCCTTGCAAAAGAAAGGGCTCAAACTCGCTCATATTTCGTTGGAAAATTCTCTAAAAATCGTTTTCGACACTCTGCAATTAGTATAACAAACTTCCGTAAAAAAAACCCGGCACTTTGGAGGAGTTTGGGAGAGAAAGCGAGCCCCCCATCAAATAATTCAAACTCCGAGGCGGTTCGTACTCGCTTGTACTCGTCAATTCCAGCCTCTATAGTATACGTGATCTGAACGACTATCTTCAGATTTCACGCCCGGTAGACTATAGAGGCTGAAACGAGCCTAGATAAATGGGCACCATGCGGACAACGGAGCAATCACTGAAGGCACTGCCAGTGACACTTTACTCGTCAGTTCAAAGAGCCAGCACGAGAGAGTATTCGATGTATACTTCGTGAAAACCTAGTCTCGTTTCCAGACTTTTATAGGGCAGTTCCGCTCACTGCACTCGCGGGCAGTTGATACAGAAACGGATCTATGTCTTGATGGAGATGTTCAAATGTCGTCGAGGCAGTTTTTGATGAAAATTCGATGGGGGATCACTCTTTACGGGGTGATGGCTGCCTCTGATTTTTTGATTTCTCTGCCCCAACTATCCCCGTAAAGATCTGGAGCCGAGATTAGTGAAAACCGTGCAAGCATAGTTGTACCGTAGTGCATAGCACCTCCTTGGCCAGGCTCCTACCCACCGCACGTTACGGGGTGGAAGACAGTAAGTAAGATAGGCGCTAGACTCGCGACCAGTCCGTTCCCACGCACCGATCACGAGGGCAAGAAGATCGGTGCCGTGGGAACGACTACGACTGGAACATCCGGTTGCTGATTTGGCAGATGGCGCCAAATGTGGTTTTGGACTTAGGATTTCTGCGCTTCGAGGACCTTCCAAACCTTCAAAAAAAGTGTCAAAAGTTGTATAGACAAAGTTGCGTAGTTTTTAATTTAAGTATAAGCGCAGCCACGTGCTTGGCGCAAGAGGCCCGCGATCTGCTAAGCGAGCCCACTCTGATGGGCACGTGCTGGTTGAGCACCTTCCATATCCGGGTCGTTAGGTCACCAACAGCCACACTCTCATACGCGAAGCTGCGACGTGTTCGCTCGGATTGTATGCACCGTGCATTGAGCAGAAAATTACAAGAAATATTTCTATGTCATCTTTACATGTTTCATTATACACGAGAATTTTCCTGGAGGTCTGGGGCAGGTGGTAACCTCAAAATAAGCTTCCGAATCTTCGGTGGGCGCACTGCGCGCGAGTCGATTGCGGGTATCCCTTCGTTCTCCTTGTTGGCTCTGCGGCTGGGCGAATTCGGAGGGCTCGATGTGATTGGTGGTCGTTTGGCGGCTCACGGCGGCGCGGTTACGGGGATCAGGATGTGGTTTTCAAAGGGTCCAGGAGCAGTACGACGTGTTTGCCGTCCTTATCAGGTTCGAGGAGCGACTGAGCCCGTCGGAGTCTAGACGGGACGCGTCACAGCCGGGTGGGGACGCGTCGCAGCTTGTTGTCGCGCTGCGTGGCTGTTGGTGACCTAACAACCGGATATGGAAGGTGCTCAACCAGCACGTGCCCATCAGAGTGGGCTCGCTTAGCAGATCGCGGCCTCTTGGCTTGGCGAACGCGGTTTCACGAGCCTAGATAGGCGTAGTTCGGAGCAAGCCTGTCTCCGCACCGGCGAGCCGGTGATTCTCAGAGAGAGGCTTGTTACAAACTGCCAAAAACATGGCATGTGTTGAAACACAAATTGCTCGCCCATTTCCTGTCAAATTCATTCAGAGTAAAGACATGATTTGTTCTTTGGATACCTGCCTGTAATCCTATCAAATCAGATTATAATTAAATAGCGAGGCGCACCTACTAGACTCGAACTTTGACGAGGCATCATGACTTTGCATACCTAGCAAACAAAAGTACATTTCTAAGAAATTCCCCGATTTTATGGGCTCGATGAACTTGAGCAATGATTTACAGCAGGTTGCCGAGCAATTTCTATCAACTTGAAGCAATGGGATCCGGGCACTTTCTGAGGCAGGAGAGCAGTTTGAACACATTGCCCTTTTTTGGCATCTTGGCACAAGCCCCTTCTCAGAATGCCCTGGGAAGCACGTGAATGTCATGTGATGCTGAGGAGGCGGCTTGTTCCGAACCTAAAGATAGGTGCCAGTCACTTGCTACGATGGTCACGTGACTCAAAGCGTGACATCGACAAGGCTCTGGCCTCGGAGCAAGCCTGTCTCCGCACCGGCGAGCCGGTGATCTTAGGTTCGGAACAAGCCGCCTTCTGATCACATGATTTCCACGTGCTTTGCAGGGGAATTTCAGAAGGCCGGCTTGCCAGTGCGGAGAGAGGGTTGCTCCGAACCTAGCTCTGGCCTAGGTTCGGAACAAGCCACCTTTTGATCACATGGTATCCATGGTGCTTCGCAAGGGAATGCAGAATCACTGGCTCGCCGGTGTGGAGAGAGGGTTGCTCCGAACCTAGCTCTGGCCACAGGCAACCCGGCAACCCCGCTATTCCAAGGGTGATCAGAAATCGGTTGACAATTTTTCCTGTCTTGTCAGCCATCTGCGCCAGAAAGTCGGAGCGATGGGAAGGTCAGGGTCGGGTTTGGGGTCAACCTAACCTGACCCGACCCAGTGGCTGTGTGCACATGGAGGGCCCAGGCCCAGCGATGCCAATTGCGGTAACAACACCGTCCATATCAGAAAGTAGGAGCAAGCGGTCGGGTCGGGTCGTGTTGACTGGACCCAACCCGACCAAGAGGCTGTGCTAACCCGTGACCTGTCCGAGATTGCCGGCCGTGCTTGGGCAGCACTAATTGCCTTTGAATTGCCCTATACTTATATTGGCTTTTCACCTGCCTTTGTTTTATTTCTGGCAATGTAATGCCTTCTTAGTCTACTCCCAGCAATCTTATTCACTTTCCCCAGTCACCAACACAATGATGTAAGTAAAAAATCCGGTTTGCAAGTTCACAATTTGCAATGGTGCATGAGAGCATTGGGTATGTAGTCTAGGATTCACACCCTACATAAATGTACCCCTGAGGGTACATTTATACACTTACTTCCAATTGTACTTGGCTGCCTGCAAACAATTTAACCACAGTACTCTATCGTTGAGAGGTAAATATATTGAGTGTCCTATTAACTCCTGTTTGAAATTGAGGAATGCTGTCGCTGTACCATTGACAGGATCCAGGAAATCAAGGCTAAGTAGATGCCACCAATCGGGGTAGTACCGCTAAGCACTGAAAAAGGAAATTCTCCATCTTCACCCACATTAAGGAAAGAAGTGTACTGCTTTTGGCACCCAATTCCACTTCTCCTTAAAATTTGTCTCCTTGCACTCCTAATCTATTGCTCTCGATTCCATTCACAAGCTTACTGTGACACTGTCCTGCAATGGTGCAACCTGTCTTGGTGTCTGTGCTTGGAGAAAAATTCTTCAGTATGGGAAGGGTCATTAGACCACACTGGACACTTGGATTGAATATTTGAGGACCACCGCCATGGGTAGGGACCAAGTAAACTCAAAGATGGTGGCACGCGGATGCCAGCAGACCGTGCTTTCACAGTCAGGTGACTGTACGGCCTCTGGGTCAAGTCAGGTCGGGTCGGGTCAACCGGACCCGACCCTCCCATGCCTCAGATGTTCTCGTCCATATGAAGCAATTTATAACATTGTCTTCTAGTAACACAGTAGACAGCTTGCACAACTCATCTCTCGGTATCATCTTTCATTTATGCCGCTACATCAGCGGTGACGTATACCATGGGGTGTGTCACAGACCTATAATTGAACCACGTCAGGAAGGAAGAATTAGATTTACTGTCTAGAGCAAGGGGCGTCCGATCTCGTTATCATGCCCACGCATCAACACACGTGACCCAATTGATGGCGACCCCTCAGGCAAGTGCAAGGAGGGCAAATAAATCCATTGAGAGTGTCTATGGACATTTTGGACATGTATGAGGTTAGTTGGAGGATACAAAAAAAATTCCTGGGGAGTTCAGTTTAAACTGAGGCATCACCGGATTTACATCCCCAATTTGGCAGGAAGGCCTCTTTCACTCAGTGGAGCACGTTCTGGGACTTTTAACTTTTATATCACAAAAGGAGGTCATCTAGAGTGTGTAAAACCGTGCTTCAAGGTTTGCATTGGCTGATAGAGTGGGTAAATGCTCTTGAACGAGTGTTTGATGGGGGCCAAATATTGGGGGGGTCTCACGTGTTGATCACAGTGGGTCCGATAATGAGATCAGACACTGCTTGGTCTAGAGTCTTTTGATATGCCGGAATGAACAATAAATCGCTGACTGACCTCAATTGGGAGGTACATGAATCAATATTCACATGTACTCAAGTGGCAAGGATTTCTGTCCGTGAAAAATATGTATCTGCAAAATATTCAAAGGTGCCTCTGCCTGATTTATCTTGGACCAGCCCGATACAATATATTCCCTTGGATTGACCTTGGAGAGCCCAGGGAATAGTGTACCGTGGTTACCCTCGGCCATTTTTTTACGCGTTGTTGACGCGTCAAAGGCTGCACGTGAGAGGTCATCGGGTCAGGTCGACCTGACCTGACCCTCCCATGCCTTGTATGCTCTCGTCTGCGCCCGTGTTTCATCCTCACACATTCTGTTTACTCTTCACACAATGCAACTAAGAATGGGTCCCGTCGGACGCTGTGCGGGCTCTATGTAATTCTTTGGAACACCTACTCTCCGCGCGGCAGGGGTTCGACTCCCCCGCGACCCATGCCTTGGATTCAATGAACTTTTTTTCTGCATACTTGGTCTGTGGGAAAAATTAAATGAGCTAGTCAGCTTCTCTGCGCCTGAATTCCACGCGCGTAGCTGTTCATCTCTTGGTGAGGCGGATGGATGTCACTCTGCCCCCCTTTTACGCAAATTTGGTCATACACTGTGCAGCACTTGTGCAATGAAGCCAGAACCGTATCTGCGCGCCGGGTGTTCGACTCCCTCGCGACCCATATGGCCCTGGTGTTCGATCATTTTTTTTGGGTGCCCGGTGCTCTGGTGATTTGATGTGTTCGTTCATTCTTCATTCGCGCCCGTAATTTCCACAGTGCGATACTCCTCACAGGCCGCGGTGTGGGTGCTTGTAACACTTACTTCGCCAAGGTTGAGGTCTCTGCCCAAGAAATCCTCGCACTCAACTGAAACTCAAGTCAACTACAGAACGGGTCGGTCGGACACCGCGCAGCGCCCGTAGTGCACATGATAAAAGGTATCTGCGCGCTGGGGTGCACACCGTGACCAGGTGCTGCGGAGCTTGACTGCAAAACTTCATCTTTCATAACGGTACTAATTGCGGGGACCGCCGGTAGCGCAGGGGTAGAAACAGTGGATGCAGCAGGTGCTGGGATGGGGGGTAAAAAATCCTGGTGGGGGATACAGTGGTAGAGCAAACTGTCCAGGCGCAAGAGCAAGCGGAAACAGGATAAATTTGAGTCTGGTAAGAACCGGTGATTGGGGGGTATCCAGGCATGTGATAGGGAGGCTGAGGATATGCAAGCCAAGGATTAAAACCTAGGACTTCTGAGCTCGCAACCAGGAGGCTCTCAAAACAATTCGTACCTGCACCATAAAGCCTTGATGAATTAACGGATTCTCACGAAAGTCGACGGGGAAACTGGGTTTCTGGGGAGTACCAGGCTGCTGGCCATTGAAATTCGAGCCGCGCAGCTGCTGGTGAGATGCCTGAGCAAAGTTTGGCCTGGCGAAGCGCTCATTTGCCAGACTCTCTTCGGGCTGCCTAGAAGATGTTACAGCCGGTGTACGGGGGTATTTACGGGGACGCTGGAAGGGCGGCGGCTCTGGCTGCTGTTTTTTGGGGAATATGAATCCCCAGAGGGCGTTCAGCATCGCGACAGAGGAAGGGAGAAAAAGAGCGCAAAAAAGGCACATGTCGAGCGGAGGCAAATTTGGGAACTGAACATCAGGACAATGCCTGATAAAGAGTCCCCTTTGGTACTGGAATTCATAGCCTTCGTCCTCGTTACTTGCCTATGCATTTAAGACACAAAGTGTATGCCAGAACCTCATTCAAGATGGGAATTCAAAATATTTTGGCATTTATTTGGAGCTGCATTGCAACATAGTATGCAGTAAAAGACGGTGAAAAATCGAAGAGGACTCCATGATAATAGACAGTCCAGCCAGATTTTGTTGACAGACTCGCGCTGAGAGCACCCAGTGCCCAGTGTCAGCAGTAAGAGACAACATCGTTTGTGGCAGGTGCTGTGGGCTGTCAATTCAGCTAGGTCACAAGTACATGCGGCGAGCCCAGAAAGTGATCGGTGTTGCAGATGAACGGCGAGAGCGAGGGACAAGAGATGATGTTGCATGAAGAAACAAAGTCGCAGTGGGAATTCGAAGCTTTGGATGTTGATCCGCTGACATGTTCACACAAATGTACGTAAATTATCTCATCACTCAACACCAGTTCAACAACTGCATGGTTGAAATGTGTAGGCTTCCCTCTACTCCCAGTTCCCCATCAATGGCACTGAGCACACAGCGGATGATTGACCCGAGGCCTTCCACAACTAGGCGGGACTCATATTGGAACCGTTGTTGAGCGCTGAGATGATACTTGGGGGTGTTCTGAGCACAGGAAAAGATTAACGTGTAATTAACTTATTTCACCTGTGCTGAACTTAAAGTTAACTTATTTGTGCAGAACTTAAACTTATGCATAACTGTGTAGGTAAATCTAATGGGCCCCACCACAAGTTGACTGTAAGTTACTTGTGGCAGTGCCCATTAGTTTTCACAAGTTACTTGTGAAACCATCTGTGACTGCTGGCCCCTCCACCCTCCACTTTGTCGTCCGATGCAGGAATGGGCTTTGATACCTTCAAAGAGTCCACCCAGTCTCTCGCTCCAGGTGATGTCAATAACTTCAATGGCAACACCTAGATCCATATCAGCCTGTGTGCGTGTCTCGCCCGTGCCTGCCTTCCTGTACTCCGATTTTTTTCGCATGTGCACTGTCATTACTCGGTATAACCCATCATTGTGATGTCAATAACTTCAATGGCAACACCTAGATCCATATCAGCCTGTGTGTGTGTCTCGCCCGTGCCTGCCTTCCTGTACTCTGATTTTTTTCGCATGTGCACTGTCATTACTCGGTATACCTAGTCATTGTTTATTCTTATTGCTCGTACCGCTGCATACTCATATACTGTCGCTACTCAATTACCCTCTACCACCCATGGTCTTTAACACTTAACCTTTACTTCCACCACTGTCTTTACTCTTGACCTTCACTGTTGGTGTGGCGCTGTTGACAATTAATTCAATGTTCCTCTGCCAATACCAGTGCATGAGAGACTGTGATAACAGGCAAACCAGCTGGTATCCTGTGTGCATTTAAGGTTTCTTTCCCACCTGAAGAAGTAGAAGTATGAAGACGACAATTGAGAAGTAAAGGATTTCCATTTTAGGCAATTCTTGATCTGCCATCACAGCATCCTCATCCTCACACTGCATTGCAAATGAATGTACACTGACAAAAGCAGCGACCCAGTACGTCGCAAATTGATGGGTCTTTGTGTCTTTGATGCTGACATGCAGACCCTTCAGGGATTGAAAGCGGCCTTTCAGGAAGCCAGCCGCGTGTTTCCGAGCGGATCCGCACCATTGAGACATGGTTATTGAGTTCTTCGTTGCCGGGCTGAAGGCTATACGCCTTCTTAAAGGGCGAAATGATACATTTCTCCAGCTAAAGAGCATATTGATTAGTTATTCATGACGCGAAGGCAAAGACTTACCGTGTATCCAGAATCAGCCCAAATGAACTCACCATCCTCTAGCAATGTTGCGTGCTCCTGGGCAAGGTGTGTGCCCTCCCACGCCGTTGAGTCGTGTGTGCTGCCAGTGTACCCGTGCCCGGGGTCGATAATGCGTAGATTGAGGAGAGATACCACCTGTGAAATCAAGTTATCATCCATCATTTGGAAGAGTAAGAGTTCTAGGCATGTATCTGGATGTTTAGAGAGTAATTACATTGCCAGTCGAAGTAGCTCTCTCCAAACCAGAAAGGCCGTTTAAACAGAGTAACCAGGGTACCATTGACCATGCACCATCCATCCCTCCATGCCTTGCACGAGTGGGACTGAACCCATGCCTTCACTTTCTCTTTCTCCATGGCGGTAGGCATGCATACAAACTCCGACATGAAGTCGGGGTGCAGAATTGCCGTCATCACCCACCATGTGACCACAGTAATTGTCCCTTTCCCCTGCCAGCCCAATTTGCGACCTTTTGCAAGCCAGCAGCATTTCTTGAGTGCCCGAAACGAAACAGGACAATGGCGAGCTGGTCCTCGACTGGCATCTGCACATTGTTTGAGCCATTGGCAAATGCGGGGTCATCAGCAAGTCTTTGGGGAAGCTGATCGAATATGAGAGGTGACACTCGAAGCCCTTGCTGAAAAATATTGGGCCAAGTATTCTTCATCTCTCCCAGGATGTGTCATAAGAACACAGGGCCTTGGGGGAAAGTGTCACGTGGCATCTCGTAGTGGTGGTCGTACATCTCTTTGAGATTGTGGTGCACCCAGTCTAGAGGCCAATGGGTGCACCAAGTCCCGAGGTTATTGTCTCCTCCATCCAAACCCCACTTGTCCTTGTCATGTGCATCGTCGCTGGAGTCGGACATGCTGTCAGAATCAGAGTCCTCAGAGTCCTCATTGTCCGAATCCGGATATCCTGCCGGGTATCAATCAGGCATACTGTCCGTGTCATCGTCAGTGGTGGCGGTGGAATCAGAAGTAGCGGAGCTTGAGCTAGAGGAGCTAGTGCTGGCCAAAATATGATATGAACATGAAAATTCTGTACCATATTCATATCCATATTGTATTCACCTTAGAAGCCCCATATCATATTCATAGTGAATTATATTCATATCCAGATTGTTGAATAGGAATACAATATGAATATATCTGAATACATCCTACTTTTTGTAAATTTTGATGAAATCTGTCTGCAAGCCCCGATTTTAACCATTCCTGCTGGCAAATAGTCTCAGCACTCACGACTTCGTGACTAAACTGAGCAGGGCCTGGACCCGCAGCTGGACCAGATTCCCCTCACCCGGCCTCACCACAGTTGTGTAACACATGGTCCAGATATGAGCCAAGATCAAGCTGTGCTTCCCGCAGCTACAGGCCACGAGCTTCTCAAGTTTGTTGTCAGGATTGCCAAGCTGCTTTTGGAATACACGCTCCCACCACTCATTGAATACAGTGTAAGGACCGTCCTTGTGGGAGGGAAAATGTCATGAATCACCCTGACTCAGCATCGCAGATATCCTTTTTCGGGTTCTACCACATTCCTTTTTGGGAATAACCCGTCCTTGATTGGGTTATTCCCTGGCCTACAACACTCACTCGACCCTCAGGGACATGAACATCCCTTGAACCTTTATTTGGAATCCATGCAGACATGGATTCCTCACCACTTTACCACCCGGGTTCTTATTGCAGTAACCCGGGACTCTATATGACGATGGCATGACACCATACACATGCAACCCGGGTTCTGTGCGCTAGCAACCCGGACTCCTTTGTGCCGATGACCATATCCAATGGGTCATGACTACACTCCTTTATGTTGGTGGATATTCACTCCTGATATCCCTGCCAAGACGACTACACTCCTGAATGGCAACAGGTGTCCCCTGGGTGGCAACAGGTGTCCCCTGGGTGCCACCTGTCGACTCCTTTATGCTCACAACTCCTTGGTGACCCCTAGATGCTGTGGTGATAACACATAGGGACTAGGAGCATCAGCATTAATGTTCCTTAATGCTGGATACAGTAACCAATCGCGATCGTATTTAATTTATGTAGAAAGGTATATAAACTCGGTAGAATCTCCCCTGTACAGTAGATTCTACCTCGTCTATTCACAGGCCTTACTTTGGCTGGAGTGCTTGGTTCTTGGACTTGAGCCTGGAGTGCTCTTGTCCTTATCTCGTTGTTCTGGTCTTGCCTTCGCTCCCCTTTCGCTCGACAACACCAGAGCTCCTACTCTCTGTCTCTTGCCTTGGGATCTCGACCTAGCAGTTGTTGGATCTGGCCCGTTAGGTAGCGGCAAGGAGAGACGCTACCTAACAAGGGGAAGAGATCATCACACTAGTTCCCTGGCAGGGTTGTACAGAGACTGGTTCACCTGAGTTCCCCTCAGGCACCCCTCAGTCTTGGATCCAGTTGGAACCCCTGTTTGGAGTACCCCTGAGTCGGGTTCCTCCTCTCGGGTTCTTGGGACGCAACCCCAACCCCCTATCCAGAACCCGAAGCCCCTATTCGAGACACTCGGAGCAGGTTCCTCTCACTAGGGTCTGGTGCATAGTTGCAGTACTCTCACTGCAATATCTTCGGGTTCTTCAGCACGGGTTGCTCACCACCTATGGATGTTGGCCCGGTTGGCCACATCCTCCCCTTGGATCCTCGACGTACGGTCATGCGCTATTCGAGCGGTGACGGATTCTCTCTCAACACCTAGGGATGGCTGCTGTTGTGTCTGGTGTGGACGTGGTCCAGCTGACCTAAGGGCCGTTGCTGACAGAAAAGCAGGTTCGGGATTGTTGCCCTTGGTCAGGCCAGGAGTAAGATATTTTCCAGTGGGATCATGGTGGCACCCAGATTGGGTAGCAGCAGGGAGATTTTTGATGGCAATGAGCAAAGCTTCCAGATCCTCATTGAGTGACGGGGCCATTGATGCACCCACAAGTGATGGAGAAGTTTTCGAAGTTTTTGTCTATTTTATTGATCAGCTGACATGATTTATAGCTGGGTAGCACCCTGGTACACGACTCCTTTGCCAAGATTTACCACACAGATGAATAACAGAGCCGATTTGGACACTGAGGATGTGTCTGTGATAAGTGATGGCCAGACCTGGGCCTCTGATTTATGACCGTATCCAGATATACCTGGATATGCTGAGTGCCATATTGTATTATATCCATTTTTATTGCATCCATATTCACCTATATTCATATCCAGTCCAAGGGCTTAAGGCCGTATTGTATGCATATGTATCTGGATATATTCAAAAATAATTTTGGCATATCATATTTTTGGCCAGCACTAAGAGGAGCTGTGTCAACCTGAGCCGAGCATGTTCGACCAGTCCTCACTAGTGGTGCTATCTGATGTCAGACTCAGAGACTCCGAGTCTGAGCTGAATGATGAACTGGTGCCAGATGTCATCGTGATTGACACAGTGTCAAGAAGGTCAGCAGGCGGTTCCTATTCCATGTTGGTGTCCTCCAATGGCAGTCCAGCCTGTGAAAAAGCCCGCTTTGTTCGATTTGTGCAGTGTGAAAAAGCCTTGACGCGCATGGTATGATGTTCTAGGAAGGTCTCGGCCTGGTGTGCTGAAAGGCGAAGCATTGCAGAGACGAGAGAGGGGTGAGAAGGAACACAAAACTAGATTATTTGATCATGTGCATGTCACGGGAACAGAAAACGAATAAAACATAAGTCTAGCTAGAGGCTTAATTTGTGCATAGAAAACTGACGATGAATCTAAGGAGAATCGATGCAAACTGGAGAGCTGGTACACGTCTCCCCTACTCTGACATCGCCTTAAAAGGCTAATCTAATCTAATCAAGTCACGTGTGTTCTGGTCGGATATAGACTGGTGACAGGTAACTGGCGGGCATCAAATGTCCATTTGCACTTGTTTGTACCGCCTGCCAAATAGCAGATTTCGATGGCACATCGACCAGAGACTCTGTAGCATTGATTCAAGTCATCCGAGGCATCTTTTACACTCATAATAGGACATTAAAGGTATATTCCATGTTTGAAAGCACCAAATAGCGCTATAAACCACAAATCGACCCTCAGGTGGATGTAATCACTTCTGTTGTTTCACAGCGAATTCTTTAGTCTATCATAGCACATCCAATACTGCACCGTTCACCCTAAACTAAAATGCAATGAGCTGATAAAACCAATCTTCAGGGAATGTCCTGCGCACATTTTCAAATTTGGTCTTAGAACCTTTGTTAAAAAATGAACACGAAAAACACATTACACATGCAAAGCATTGAGAGCCAAAATAAAAATCCGGTCCGGGACATTCTCTGTAAAATGCGAAACTGAACATTGATTGTAAAGGTACAATCTGGTGTTGTGCTAGCGCTGGGTAAAGAGACAACAATGTTAAACATGGGGCATTGTAATCAATTGTTGAGACCTTACAAAGGTTTCCGAAAGAAAAACAATGGCGCGTTTACCTAGATGCCATGATGTTCTATTTTACATCAACGCGACAGGCAAACATTGAGCTGGTATAAATCGGGAAACACCACCTGATGAGTCCTTTGACGAAACTTTGACCTCCAAAGTAGTGGCCCTGTCTCTTCAATTCGACTCTAGCACCTCTATCGGCACCTTGCTCGGGCGACGCATACTAGCTTTTTAAACTCATGCCAAGATAAAAATTCGGTTCGGGACATCCTCTGTAAAATGCGAAACTGAGACGATCCCACACTCAAATTTTGGCCAGAATGTGGATGGTTGACGCTGTACGATGGACAGACTGAATTTGCCAAAATTCGGGTGATGGGAGCCATTATATAAGCGCCATCAGAACCCTTCCACTTGCCTGTCACCATTATAATAGATGCTTTAGAGTTACTCCGGCAACAGATTTCGGGCTGGGGCTGGGCTCGGAGATAGTACTGATGTAATTACGGCATGCGCCAAAAAGCGTTCCCATGCGCCAATCATGTGCCCCTATTGACTGATATCAGTGATAATCTCATTCTCTACCCACTCTCCCTATGCCGCCACCCCATCTGAGCCCCCAGGAGACTGCTAGGAAGGTTATGTTGCTTATCCTGGCACTCCTGCAGTATATTGTGCTTGGTGTCGGCCTCTACGTCTATCCCCAATACTGCAAGGAAGACCTACACAATTCTGCACATTCTGGCCGTGCATGGCTCAATGAGCTTCTTTCAGGACATCCAAACCGCATCTACATTGCCCTTGGGATGCGCCGTCATGTATTTCTGGCCCTAATCCTGCAGCTTCGGGCAACAGGCCACATAGAGTCACAACATTCCCACATTAATCTGGATGAATCTGTGGCGATCTTCCTGTACACTTGTGTCACTGGGATTGCCATAGATCATGTAGCAGAATGCTTCCAGCACTCACACAGCACTATATCTGAGTGAGTCCCTCTCTATTTTTTTTTGTCATAGCTTATTTATTCTAGGCATTTTCGCAAAATCCTGGACATCCTGTCTGGGGACGAATTTTATTCAAAATATGTGCACCTTCCTGAAGCAGACGCTCCACCCCCTGCTGCCATTCGGTGTAGCAGGAAATGGTGGCCATATTTTTGGAATGTCCTGGGTGCCATTGACGGTACACACATCAATTGCTCGCCATCTGCAGAAGACCTGCACACAGCTCGGAATCGCAAGGGCGGTGTATCTCAGAACTGCCTTGCAGTTGTGTCCTTTGATATGTGCTTTCTTTTCTTCACAAGTGGCTGGGATGGGTGTGCAGCCGATGCATCCATGTATTCTGCTGCTCGTTTGCGGAATTTTTTCATACCACCAGGCAAATGCTATCTAGCTGATGCAGGGTTTGGGATATGTGATGCCCTTCTGGTTCCATACTGGCAGACACGTTATCATCTTGCTGAATGGGCACAGGCGCACCAGCGGTAGCTTTTTTATTTATTCATTAGCTTTCCTTCTCATGCATTACAGGCCTGCTAACCCGAAAGAGCTGTACAATCTTCGCCACGCATCTGCCCGTAATGTTGTCGAGCGAGTCTTTGGTGTCATCAAGCACCAGTGGACCATCCTGACTCATCCACCGCATTATGACATGAATGTTCAGGCAAAGATTCCATCTGCCCTTGTTGTACTGCACAACTTCATTTTGGAGCACGACGAAGCAGATCTGGATCGCTGGATTATTGATGAGCAGGCACAAGACAATTCACCTGGAGCACACCAGAATCAGGAGATCGACTTTGGATGTCTTGCCTCTTCTGCACGTGTCTCGCCAGCAGAGAAGCGTCAAGCAGAGACTGCACGCGATAATATTGCAAATGCAATGTGGGATGATTACATGCAGTATCTGGCAGAGAAGATGGATGTAGACAGCCACTACAGTGATATTCGAGCAGAACCACTAGACTAGTTGTAGTTAAAATTTTGAGTGGGGTTGAGAAGCTCGCGCCCAATATCCGCCCGCAAAAGGGCATCATCATCCAAAATGTATGCATTTGCCGCCGTAGTATCCCGTCCAAACAAAATGTGGAGGCGAGTGCGCTCATCCGACATCAGATACCCATTATTCATATCCTGCAGCGCCATCTTCCGAGCCGCCGCGACCTTCTTGGTAGGAGACATTGCAGACGATTTCGGAGGCGCAAATACTGTCTCAATGACCTTCCCAACACCAGTGACCAATTGACTGAGGGCAAGGATCGATTCCGGACCAGTAGTCCTGGTACGCTTACTGCTCCAGGGTGAGGGTGAGTCGCCATCATCCAAAAGGGAGCGCTTCAGCGCGGGAATGGCAGTGGGAGTGGCAGGGATGGTAGTGGCCTGAGAAGCCGGGGGCTGAGTAGTGCTGAACGGTGGGGCAGGGAGGTCGTCCGTGAGGTTGGGGAGCTGGGACTTGCTGGCGTTTGATTGAGACCACGAATCTGTGAGTGGCTGAGACAGCTGAGATGACCCATCATCGTCATCCTGGGACTGAGAATGGGGAGGGAGGGATGGGTCGATGGACTGGGTGAACCCGGCACTGAAGACGAAACGACCGCGGGCACGCGACGGCATAATCTCGTCAACTATGGTGAAATGAGCCCATCCAGATGTCGCAAACAGCTTGAAGTGGGGGTGAGCTCGGGAGAAGTCGTTCAATGCGTCCCGGTTCTCATCGGTGACATTGAACCCGTGCTCATCGGTGTACGTCCAGCCAGACATGCCTGGGTATACCTTCTGCTTCGCCTGAAGGATATATTCATGGAGTTTGCATATCTGGGATGAAAAGATGTCAGTAACATAAAGGCTGTCAATATGCAGAAGCACACACATCCTTCCATTTATTACCAATAGAATTGGCTGTCTTGGGTCCACCCTTGGCAGGTGGCCCAAGTTTGAGCATATGAGCAGCTGCCTCATTGAGGACAGTCTTGTCCCAGTTCCCCCCCTCCCCACAACGGCTACGCTGCGCATGGAGGAATTTGAGAAGGTTGGGTATGTCCTCAGGGTCTGCCATCCAGTTTGCGGCATCCTTAGGGGGCATTTTGCGGTCAAATGGGCCTCGGGGACACAATACGGTGGGCGGAAAGGAAGAAAAAAGTCTGTGGGAACGCTTTTTGGCGCATGCCGTAATTACATCAGTACTATCTCCGAGCCCAGCCCCAGCCCGAAATCTGTTGCCGGAGTAACTCTTATAGTGATTGGACTTTAACGTTGGAATGACGCAGCGGTTATATTGGCTGCTGATAATGTCGATGATGAGTTCGAATCCAGCATACATTGTTTTTTTCATCACCCAGAGAATTCAGAATAAGCTGAAAAAAATGGGATTTCACACGAAAAATTAATTAATTAATAGGCTCCACACAGTGGGCCCCCGCGGCGAGCGGATGCACGCAGTGGGCCTAGTGGCGAGCATTCAGGGGGGGTCTATGGGGGTCTCCCCCGCCCCAGAATTAACCCTTTTCTACTGAGATTGAGCATAAAAGTGGAATAAACTTAGGAAAAGCGGTCAATAAAATGCCCTACATTCCGCCAGGCAATAGGAGTGGGGTCTGGGGGAACACCGCTCCCCCTAGCCTTAAATAAGCTTTGAGTATGGCGGTAGAGCCTTGTTCATGACCGCGTCGCAACAACACGTGCTGGGAAAGATGAGGTAATGTCAGAGATGGGGGAGGCGAAGGGGTGTTCTACATGGCACTACGTAATCAGCTCCAAACTACAGCCCCTGACCTGAGGCTGCTACAGCCCCTACGGCCAAAAGATCAAGGATTCCCAAGAGGCGAGCGATCTTTGGATCGAAAAAATTGATCAGCTCGCGTGGCAGTCCCGTGTCTGTTGTTCAATTGGCTGGATCACTCGGAGTTTTCGGACAAGTTGAAGAACTTTGAAATCCAATAGATATCCTCACCAACTGTGCTTCAAAAGGCCAGAGAAGGCCAGAGACACTTCAAATGATCTATATCTACTGTATTTGTGAGCCTCAACAGTTTGAAACTCGGGAGTTCACGGCTTTGGACCTACTTCCAAATCTGGGGGACCTTCGGATCAGTGTGTCCGATAGTCTCGGTGCACAGCCTCTCATGACATCCCGTTCCGGGAACCCTGTCATGAGAGTCTGGATCAATCATCCGTCGGCTAAGGGGGGTGCGCGCTATCAAACCATCAGCTGTTATTCCCACGATATGTAGTAGTTGTGATTTGCGATCTACACGACCGTTGGGCCGATCGGCTTGATATTTTATGGCATAGATGGACAGCAGCCGAGGGATTGAGAATTTGTGCAGGTTCTGGAGGCTGGTCACCTTTGCTGGCACACGCAACAGCTTTGCATCCTTGTAGTAGGGGCCAGAGGATGCTTGGTCCGTCAAGTGACTAGCCTCATAGTCGCAGATATCGGCAGCAACAGCAACAATCCAGTTGCTTATACCAGGAGTAATACCACCTGCAGCACGAAGAACAAGATCCAGCACATAGACCGGTCCAGGAGAGGCAAGATACATACTTCGGCGGTGTTTCATAAACTCGTCATCTGAAGTAAGAAAGATGTCCAAGAGATCGCGGAAGGTGAACCGTTTCAGCTCCGAGTCCATATAATTGAGGACCTGTTTAGCTTTATCCAGATTTGACTTCCGCTCAACACGCTGCCGAGTTGACTCTCCAAATGTACCGTCTTCATCTTCACCATCAGCCAAGAAGAAAGGATCGAGCTGCCCAAATGCAATAGCAGGCCCAAAGACTGGATGTTGAATAGGGGTGTTGGGTGCAGAGGAGAAGATTTCACTACTCTCAGCATCCCCCTCTGCAGCAAAATCATCAGATCCGAGCTCAACATGCTGGTGGACTCGGAGAGGGTACTGTCTGTGCTGGATGGGGGAGCTATCAGCCATATTTATGCGATGCAAGGGTGCTGGGACGTCATGAGGAGTGTGGTGGGTGGAGGGGATGAGAGGAGGAGCAGAGATGTACTTTGCGGGCCCAAGGGCATGCGGAAAACATGATGCAGATGATCAATAGCCACTCAGAGATGTTTATCAATTTGAGGTGGTAAAAAAATCCGGATCACTCCGATTTTTTGCGGGATCAGTTTGCGTATGCAGAGAGAGGGCACCCATAAAATATCAAGCCGATCGGCCCAACGGTCGTGTAGATCGCAAATCACAACTACTACATATCGTGGGAATAACAGCTGATGGTTTGATAGCGCGCACCCCCCTTAGCCGACGGATGATTGATCCAGACTCTCATGACAGGGTTCCCGGAACGGGATGTCATGAGAGGCTGTGCACCGAGACTAGGCAGGGAAGCAACCACGGGAACATCTTGTATCGAAACAGAAATGACGCCGGAGCTGCTCGGAAGCGTAAGAAGACCAGAAGCTCTGGAATGGCGAGTACGGAGGCCAGCATTCATGATCCAGTCCAGAGAAATGCAAGACGCGGCAGCAGTCGAGTCAAACACAGCGGATACTGGGACATTGCAGAAAGTAGCAGTCGCAGGCAGAGGAGCGGGCATGAGAGCGGAAGACAAAATTTGCAGTCGACGTGGCAATTGATTTGATGTCTGATCTCGCGGAATATCGGACGCAAGTGATTGGGGATGTCGTCGACATGGCGATTGATATGCTAAACAAAAATGACGCATGGACCAAACGAAACTTTGAGGACTAACAAATCGCACACCCCACCGAAAAATACAGAAAAATGAGGGGGAGGAAGATCACAATGGCCGTTGCCGCTAAGACTCAAGAAATTTCCTAGGAAACTTCTCTACTATTCTAATTTTCAACGATGACAAATTTCAGATGACAAATTCTTTGTTTGTCCTTGTAGCAAAATAGCACGAAATCCATCTTCCCCAGAGTAGCTAAACCTAAAGGTTCAGCCAATAAGCGCCTGTGGTGGGAGTTTCAGTACCGTGTAGTTCCGGTACCGTGCGAGCGCCCACAGTCTCGGGCTGAAATGTCCATAAAAGGAGCCTGAAGGGCTTCAGACGGCGATCCGTAATTTTATAAAGAGAGAGAAGACGAGGCATGTGCTCTGTGCCGGAGAGGCGAGGGAGCTGTCAAACAGCCGTAAGCGGCTTAGGGGCGCCACAGCATGTTGACAGCAACCACAAAAATAGATGTGATGCTGTGTGCATCGATTTCGAACAACAAGGATAGGGCTGCACGCCGTGCCCGTCACGCCGGTTCTATGGGTCCCGTACGACGGGTAGCCGACCCGTTCCGTCTGAGGTTCTGGAAGTTTTTTCGGCGGGACGGTAACGGGACGGCTTTTCAAGACAACGGCCGTCAAAATCACAGCCGTCAACGGGGGTCGACGGGCGACGGATTTTTGCACAGCAAACCGATGAATCTTGCATATTTCCAACATATTTCGAGCATTTCTCGTGGGTGATACACCTGCATTGACTTTCCACAGTGATTTGTACTGATATGCATCACGTACGACGGCATTCCTACTTCTCAAGTGAACCCAAGTCTTGAGTACATATCTTTCTCAGTATCCTGTTCAACACATATTCCTTATCAGAATACAGTTCTTCCCTCGACAAGTGAATAGCGAATCATCTTACCAGCTTAAAGAACTTTTATCTATCTCACAAGCAAGTGCAGGACTGCTCACCAATGTCTTTGAAGGTGTGTTTCAGCGCGAATTGCCCGCCAATCTTCAACTTACCAAAAGATATGTTGAGAGGATAAAGCACCCCTTATTTTCAAATGAAAATGGCCAGGTTTGTGTATTCTCTGAGTAAAACAGTAAGATGCTCCTTGAGGCTCTATTGGATGTCGGTATAGGCTAATTTCGCTCGTGGTTGAACCGGCAACTTCTGTTCACCGTCGACGGCCGTCCCGTTACCCGTCCCGTACCGTAGAGATTTTGCTAGCCCACACGACGGACCGTTGGGTGACGAGCCGTTCCCGTCGTACACCCGTCGAAACGACGGCCGTGCCCGTGACGGGCACGGCGTGCAGCCCTAAACAAGGACAGACAAATGGCGCCCACAGCACGTGGATCTGTGCGGATCGGCCATTCCTCTGCCAGCCCTTGTCTCCCTTTCCCATTGTGCTCTCAGTACTGTCACGATTATCTGTGCAGGTCAATGCCGCCAAAACAACCGACTTTCAAGTGTGGCGTGCCAGGCTGCAAAGCCGCGCCCTTCTCGCAGGTTTCGTTGCTGCATCTGCATACTGCCCAGGCCCATTTGTGAGCCCTCTCTATCTCGCCATAAATCATAAACCTTGACTCCCCGCCATCGAGACCCCCGCCAAAACAACCAACTTTCAAGTGTGGTGCTCAAGGCTGCGAAGCCGCGCCCTTCTCGCAGGTTTCGTTGCTGCATGAGCATACTGCCCAGGCCCACAAGAAGTCCAATAATAATACCCCTTCTAGCTCGTGAGCCCTCTCTATCTCATCATAAACCATAAACATTGACTCCTCGCCATCGAGAACCCTGCCCAAACAACCGACTTTCAAGTGTGGTGCTCAAGGCTGCGAAGCCGCGCCCTTCTCGCAGGTTTCGTTGCTGCATGAGCATACTGCCCAGGCCCACCAGAAGTCCAGTAATAATACCCCTTCCGGCTCGTGAGCCTTCTCTATCTCTCACTATAAATTGTAAACCTTGACTTCCCGCCATCCAGACCCCTGCCCAAACAACCGACTTTCAAGTGTGGCGCTCTAGGCTGCGAAGCTGCGCCCTTCTCGCAGGTCTCGTTGCTGCATCTGCATACTGCCCAGGCCCATTTGTGAGCCCTCTCTATCTCGCCATAAATCATAACCTTGACTCCCCGTCATCGAGACTCCTGCCAAAACAACCAACTTTCAAGTGTGGCGTTCAAGGGTGCGACGCCGCGCCCTTCTCGCAGGTTTCGTTGCTGCATGAGCATACCGCCCAGGCCCACCAGAAGTCCAGTAATAATACCCCTTCCGGCTCGTGAGCCTTCTCTATCTCTCACTATAAATTGTAAACCTTGACTTCCCGCCATCCAGACCCCTGCCCAAACAACCGACTTTCAAGTGTGGCGCTCTAGGCTGCAAAGCTGCGCCCTTCTCGCAGGTCTCGTTGCTGCATCTGCATACTGCCCAGGCCCATTTGTGAGCCCTCTCTATCTCGCCATAAATCATAAACCTTGACTCCCCGTCATCGAGACTCCTGCCAAAACAACCAACTTTCAAGTGTGGCGTTCAAGGGTGCGACGCCGCGCCCTTCTCGCAGGTTTCGTTGCTGCATGAGCATACCGCCCAGGCCCACCAGAAGTCCAATAATAATACCCCTTCTAGCTCGTGAGCCCTCTCTATCTCATCATAAATTATAAACATTGACTCCTCACCATCGAGACCCCTGCCCAAACAACCGACTTTCAAGTGTGGTGCTCAAGACTGCGAAGCCGTGCCCTTCTCGCAGCTTTCGTTGCTGCATGAACATACTGCCCAGGCCCACCCGCCGAAGTCCAATAAAAATACCCCTTCTAGCTCGTGAGCCCTCTCTATCTCACCATGAATTCTCAGCCTTGACTGTCCAACTTTAGCCCTGGTCACGCTTCATTGGCGGTGAGATGTTTGCTTAAGATTTAAACAATGATTAACTCATGGAAAACCAGTCCGCTATTCATGAGGAAGTGATGCAACGACTAATGCAACTGGAACTCCGACAGATGCTGATTGATAAATCCATGTTGAAAGTTGGCATGGTTTGTCTGGTTTTCCCCGTTCCAAATCGTCATCGCCTGATCAAATCCTTTGACTCCAGCATTTCGTAGAACTGCAGAAAACATTATTCGGTCATCTTCAAACGATTGGAAAATCCGGTACTTCGTTACACATCCCTCTCTTTAGTCCCGGCAAAGCCTAAATTCAGTACAGCTATTGGGATCGTCTGCAGGAACGAGTCAAGTGGATGAGCAAGCACAGTGATGTCTGTAGTCTTGCGTATAGTGCTAAATTCCGCACCGATGTCATGATGGTATGAGATAACTTTTACACATCGCTCTAACATTCTCGCTGATTCTTTTGGTCTGCAAGTTGTTACAAGACTTCGGCTACAATGATAGCACTAAGGTTCGGCAGGCCTTTCGTGACGACGACCAGGTCATCTCGCATCTATTCCGTGAGGTGATTCACTCAGGAAAAGAGGAGATTTTACACCTTATTGGTGAGGAAGCTACCGGTTTCATGGATGCGTTGCACAAGGTAGCATGTCTCATCGGCGAACTAAATGATAATTTAACATATTTATGCATGCGCAGTGTATTATGGCGAGTGATGACGCTCCGTTCGTCCTTCCAGCACGCCGGTTGCTGAAAAACCTGTGTGCTGCCACCAAAGATTTTCCTCCAACCCTATTCCTGGAATTGGATTCCGTAGACCCAAATCGACAGATTGGTCGAGGAGGGTTTGCAGATATCTTTCTTGGGAGATACAAAGGGCAGGATATTGCCCTGAAACGCTTGCAAGTGTATCAGCCAGAGCCGAACGAGATGTCAAAATTTTCAAAAGTATGCCTACCTTTTCGTTACTTTCAATCCCGGCTTATTGAATCGACAGAACCTGTTGCAGGAAGTTCTCACTTGGGTCCATCTCAGACATATTTATGTTTTTACCATTTTTTGGTCTCGACGAGAAATCCTTTGAGGGTTATCCACCCTGCATCATAACACCATATATGCGCAATGGTACCATGAACAGCTTTGTGAAGAGTCGGGGTGGCACGCTTCCCGACAGGCGGGTTGAGCGACTTGTGAGGAACACCTCATGACTGTACCTAATCGTTACTGAGGTGTGACTTAGCTCTTTGAAACTGCGCAAGGTTTAGCTTACCTACACTTGCAAAATATTGTCCATGGCGATCTACGTGGGGTGAAATGAATTTTATGTTGCGCAAAGATTGACTTCTGACCCACGTACTTTGCAGGGAAACGTACTGATAGACGACGAGGAACATGCTCAACTAGCCGACTTCGGACTGGCCATTGTGGCTGATACTACCCTTGGCACGACTTCAACTACACAAGCCGGCTCATTTAGATGGATGGCACCGGAGCTGTACGACCCTCAACTCGAGTCTAAAAACGTACAAAAGCCAGCGATGTTTATGCCTTTGCATGTCTGTGTATAGAGGTTATATTCCTGACTGCCTTGGTGTTCTTCAGCTAATTCTACCTCAACAGATATACACAGGAGAACAGCCATTCCCGAGCATTCAACCAGACGTTGCGGTACTATTTCAGACTCTGGAAAAAAAGCGCCCTCCTCGACCTTCAAATTCTGGCCCTCCTGATGGAACTCGGGCAATGTCCGACAGGCTATGGGCTACTGTCGAAGCTTGCTGGGCGCATAAACCTTCGGATCGTCCTGATATGGACAAAGTATCGGGACTCATAATGTCGCCCTGATTCGTCGGACAGATGTGCTTATGGATATCCGGCGTTCTTTGTTGCTTTCATGTTTTTGGGTAGCACAGATAAATTTCAAATATGAGGACGATGATTATATGCAGAAGTATCGTTAATCGGAGAAGATTCAAGTGTTTTGCAAGGCTGAGTTGAAGTACAGGCCTTTGGGCGGTATTCGGGGCGTGTTTGGTCGAACGGCGTGCAGGCGTAAACGAGCCATGGCACGTACGTCCGCCCTGCCTCATGCTCTCCCTCCGCTCGTTCCGCCTTGCCACTCGCGCACTAAAATATTCTATCCTCCAGCACGTTCAACGTGTCATGCAAGTGCACCGGGTACCTTTCCATGTTCTGAATTTTCTGATATTTCGGGGTTATTATTGCCTCTTCATTGCTACCTCTGAAACGTTGAACCGTTCCGATATTTTTAAAATTGAACTCGCGTTGATTTCCCTAATTTTCACAGAGATGGCTTCGCTCGGGAATTCTTTGCGCTCAGTCTTGGCTTTCGTCTTTGGTCTTCGATGTGCTAAATCATCACTTCAAGAAGTACAAACCCCGTGTTATTTGTTCCCGTCTTTGCTCAATAAACCCTTGCACGGGGTATATACAAGAAACGAAAACGAAAACGGATATATAGAGTATACGTACGACTGTTGAGATGCGCTGGGTACTCCGCTGGGTACCGGTACCCAGAGCTAAGCGAGGGTACCCAGTCACAATATACGATATACGCCGGATCCGGTTTGTCTCGGCCCGATTGCTTGAGGTCCGCTCACACGCTTTTATCGCTTGCTTCTCACACCCAAAGTGGTATCGCCGTCTGCTTCTTTTGCTCTCGTACGGCAGACGACTGCCTCACGCCGGCTTTCCTTGCCCTAGAGCAACAGTCCCTCCGTAATTAATCCACCCTGGCCAGCATTCTGCGCCGGTAATCTCTGCCATACCCTCTCCTTTCTATCAAATCGGGGCGCCACTGTCGCTTAATTTTCTCTACATTGTTCGCAAAGCGGGTGGCCATTTCTCTCACGTCGACGTGCTGGGAAGACTGCCGGCTATCCGAGCGCAAATCCTGTTGTACCAAAAGCCACACCTCGTATTTTTGGCTGTGATCGTGTTGCCGTCACCTTTTGCCACCCGTTCTCTTCTTCACTGCTGTCCGTGCGGTGATTTTGCAGCCCTCTGGAGGTGAGAAACAGACCATTCTTGTTTCCGAACGCTTTCTGGTATGTGGATCCCTGCCATCATGTCTCGAAGCTGCGCCAGTTTGCTTATACTTTCTATCTAAGTGCACGGTGGCACAGCACCAAAACATATATTTGGAACATTGTGGGACATCCAAAACTACTAGGTACGCCGGGTATGCTTTCGAGCGGTCATACCCCACGATTCTACGCGTTAATTCGCGATAATAATGTGTTATTCTGGTCAGATCCACTTATGTCGGACTCCTTGTCAACTCCCTCTCGGCCACTCAAATTTATTCCCTTTCCTGCATCCCCATCGCCTTTGAGTCGTAAACGGCAGCGTCTGAACAGCGGTCCGCTGGCCTCAATGCCTTCAACACCGTCACGCCAATCTATACTTGCTTTACTGCATTCTCCGTATCGATTCAACTCCAACAATGAAGTCGTCGATAACCCCCTTCTGCCTGCTAGCCCCCAGCCTGCTTCTGCTCTCTCTGTCGCCGCTGCATCGCTTCCGACTCCTTCATCATCCGTGGACCCCGATTCTTGCATGAAACAAGCACTCGCTGCTCTGGAGGCAAAATCCCACGTTATTCGACAGGGAGTTGCTGCCGAGGAGCAGTCGGACAAGGAAACCAGTGCTACATATGCACGCCAAGTCAGAAATTATCAGGCATGGTGGGATGCGTCTCAGGCCGCACTGCTGACCGCCGATCCATCCCACATCGTAATTCCAGCCTTTCCGATCATCCCTGCAAAGGTCGCCTTGTTCCTTGAATATGAGACGACACGTCCCCAGGTAAGTTGTCCGGTACTTTGTTTCTGATATTTACTTACTGCATATCTTACATTAGAAACGGAAGCGCGACGATGGCTCTGAGTCGACCGGGACAATCGGTGTCTCTGGAGTAAAGCAGGTCATCTCCGCCCTCGAGTACTGGCGCCACCACCACCAGCATGAATATCCCGATGTGCCCGTGGCACAAATTGGGCTGCGCCATGACCTCAGGATCAAAACCTTCGAAAGTGCGGCTGCACACAAGGAGCCTCAACGCGTCAAAATGGCTCATACCTTGAAGGCAAAGGGTACCAATGCCGGTAGGTGGCCGATTTATTATTATTATTTCATTACCGACCGTCGTTGTCAGATACATTTACTGCCCTTGATCTTGTAAAATGCGCGGGATGGTGTTTGACTGATTTCAAGGGCCCTTTCAACATCTATATTGGCCTCCGGGATCGCGCGATGCTTCTGACCTCCTGCTCTGTCGCTTTTCGGGGTGATAATAGGGTGTTTCACACATCCCGACTTGAGGTCCAACTTGACCCCAACTCGGACCCCAACTTGACCCCCACTTGATCAAGTTGGGGCAGAAGTTGGCGATCAAGTTGGGGTCAGATGTGTGAACGCCCGTTAGCTTCCTCCCAACTTGAGCCCAACTCGAGCGCACCAACTTGGTCTTGGCACAGTGACGAAGCCGGATGTCGAGCCCAATCGGGACATATGGCGCTTTCTTCAGTCCCGTAGCATTGTTCAACTCACAGTTCTAGACGATATTTCGGCAGGCCACGAAGTTTTGTGAAATGTCGATGTCACCTGGGCAGCAAACTTCCATGATTCGACTCGGTCGGGGTTCTGGAGCACCTTCCCTCGGTTGGAATGAAATTTTGTGTACCCTGGGCGCTTCTCAATCTTCTCCCGAAGCCAGGTAACTCCCGCATCCACGGGTGCTTGTGGTCTGGCAACAAGAGCACTCAAAGATGGACCACTGCTTTCAGACACCGAAAGCGGGATGGGAGACAAAGTTCTAGGATGTTTATTCTGCATCTGAGCCATTCAGCACTGGATATTGAAGAGAGGAACAGAATACTCACAGGGTCCACCCGAAGCTCTAGTTTGTTCCCATCGGGTATGATGATGTTAGGGAAATTATGTGAAAAGGTTTCGGTCTTGTCTTCGACATTGAATGTAACGAAGTACTCGGTGTACTCTCGCTCCTCGGAATCGGGAACCCCAATTCTAACCTGAGCCTTATAATAATTAGCATCAGCTTTGAGCGTAGTAACAGGAGAAATACCGTCAAGTTGTCCGATTGAGGCCTGAAGTTCCTTGAATATTTCCATGCTACTTACTGGCTCGCCATTCGTTATCACGACAGTCTACATGGTCAACGAAATTAAGATTGACACGTTGAATGACGTTAAATTCGCTGGATCCGAAACGCCGGTCCCGAATTCGGAGCTGAACATTCCGAACATCTGGCTGAATGTTCGGCACTGTATCTTCTGGCTGAATGTTCGGCACTGAATCTTCTAGCCCTACAATGACATGAAACGGTGTCAGCGAAGGTTTGTGGAGTTGGAAAAGCAAACCTCTCGAGACATTCGCATCCTTGGAGGGATTGGGAGGCTCTAGTTCGAAGTGGATGAGTGAATAAATTACATGGAAGTTACTGGGAGCAATACTGGTCTGCTGTTCCCCAGGCAGATTCGTGGTAAATCCAATCTGGGAGTCGAGAAGGAGTTTCTGCATATCAGGGATATTAATCTTGCTGAGGTTCAGCCCCTTGGGGAAGTTCTCGGGCCGCCGTTGAATCATATCGACATACAGCTTACGCCGTGTCAAGCCAACACTGTTGAGTTGTTCAGTGGACTACTAATTAACATCAAGTAGTGTGCAGAAACGTACAAGTCGGATTTAACATATGGCCTCTCAACCATCTTATGCCAATGGTGGGGTGCAAGTGGGGGAAAAGACGAAGAGGCAGCGAGTGAGGAGCTTCTGAGACTGTCTTAGACCAGGCGGAGTGAAGGTTTGCCGATCGAAGATTACCGAATTTACCGAACGAGACTTTGCCGATACTCATTCGACAGTTTGCCGGCGTGACATCAGGCGCAAGGCGCCAAGAGGGCACGATCGAGGGAAAGGCGAACTCACAATCGACACTTCGACGATCGAAGGTGTCAAAACCTTCATTCTCAACGTTCGGCATTTCCTAATAAGGCAAATACGACCGAAAGGGGTGCGGAGTACCCAGCCCAGCCATTACATAAGGTACCCACCGGTTCCCCGAGGGGTACCCACAGTCCACATACATATAGACAGCTGGAGGATTGCCGCTGATGGCCGCGGGTAACACCTCGGCTAAAATAGGGGGTCACCTCCAGCCATTTGAGGGTCCTCCCTGCAAGACTCTTGTGTACCAGCAAATTAGGTTGCTTCTAAGCATATTTGATCCACTAGCATATGTCATGTCCCATAATAACCTATTCTAGCTAGTATAGTCCCAAAGTAGGACGCACAACATCAACAGTTCTGAGGTTTCCGGGCGTCTTTGGATCCAGAAACTTGCTGCAAAATATTAAGGTATCCTACGACGCCATCAGTGGGGAGCCTATAATTCAGGGCCAGAGTTCATTAGTCATTTGAATCCACTGGTTGTTTTACTGAGAGTAGTAATATATAAAGTGCTGTCTCTAGAATAACGTTTGACCGGTTCGGCACCGTGATTCACGAATTGGCACTCCAGAGAGTCCACAGAACAACTAAGGAAAGATGGTACTGTACAATTTCGTTCAAATCGGCAGTCACGCGTCACGCACCCCCCTGTCGATCACGAACTCTGGTCGAGGTCACGTGTCACTCGGGCCTCTGTCGAACCTCCAAGTGGTCACAACAGCCCCCAAATTGCCTAATCAAAAAAAAAGACAAAAATTTCGGCTTTTGGTTTATGTCTGGGGCGACGGGGAAAGAATCAAGTTTTTCAAGTTGAGAAAAAGAGGGAAAGGAGAGAAAAGAGAGGGAAGATCAGAGACCTGTTTACAATTATTTCCGAGGGTGTTTCGTGTTGTGGGCGGCGAGAGTGTGAAAGAACGACAACGTCGCGGGAACAATATCAAGATGATGCGGAAGCTCGCCGAGTGATTTCAAGGTCTAACCCTTCCGGGTATACTGCCTGGTTTGGGTTAAACCTTAGCCAATCGTTTTCAAGATGGGTGGGCCGTTCTTCACGCCGCTGCGAGCCGTGTGTCTCGCTCGTCTCTTTTTCCTCATCTTTCTGACACGGCACGTGAAACCAAGGTTCTTCACGATCTCTTTCTCTCCAAGACGAACCACGTACCAGTATCGCTGTCCCGGATCGTGAAGGAGACCGTACCTCCGACCTGCCCAAACACGACGAGTCGATGGACATTGACATTGTGCACGCCGATGTCGGGGTGGTCGACATGGACATAGGTGGGTCTTTCTCGTTTCAGCTGACACTTTTGCATTGCGTGTAGACATCTGGCAAGCGAATACCTTCGCTACCGGCACCTCTGGCACTTGCCCCGCCGCCACCCCCACTGTGCTTCCACTCGCTGCTCGTGCCAATGTCTGGACTCTCTGCGGCCCTGTCGCCCAGCACGAGCTTTGCGCGTCTCACCTTGCAGCTGTGCTGTACCCGACTGTGCCACTTGCCTTCCATTCAGGCAGCTCGCAAGATTGCTGCCGGAGCTCGCACCTTCACTACCGGCACCTCTGTCGCTCGCTGCGCCGCCGCCCCCACTGTGCTTCTGCTTGCCACTCGGGGATCAGATGTCTTCGTGCAAACCACACTGGTGCACAAGACGAGAGGCACACCTGTCCTTGGGGCACACTCTCGCCTTGTGAATTAGCATGGCATGTATTGGAGTTTTCTGTCGCCGCTGGTGTGGATGTGGAGGAGTTCGAGCTGTGCATGGTACCATCTCACCAGGGTCCCCAAGCTCACTATCGCTGCCCTGTGTTTCACCTGTGTTGGGGACTGGGGTGATACTATATGTGTTATGCCAGCCTACTTTACACTTTCTTTGGATGCACACTCATCCTCTCTGGCATGCCCTGACGAAAAACACATAGCTACTCAATGAATGTACAGATTATCATTAATATATATATATATTACTCCAACTACTGTGTACATGTTATTCAGATGTGTTTTCCCTCAGCCCCATCGTGGTCGTCCGACACGCAAGAACAATACTCGTGACCACCTTTCCCCTTGCAAGTATACTCCCGCCCACACCTCACAAATGCGCATCGTCCACATCTGCGAGGCTTGCGCCCTTTTCCTGGTCCTGGGCCGGTGTGTGCCTTTTTGAGAGGGGGTTCGACAGCCAAAGAGGGATCTGGCGTGCCCTCAAACCTGAAGACTGTTTGCTGCTGAGCCTGTGTTGGCGGAGGGGGATTTGTGGGAGGGGGATTGGCAGGAGGGGAGTGAGGGGGTGCGAGTGACATTTGGGGTGGATCATCCTCGGACAGCGTCACCACATCGAAGTGGACATCCGATCTGAGCTCTTCAGCAACGCGCCGGCGAATTGCCATGGGATTGAACGACTCCAGGTCGACCCCAACAGCGCCTGAAAGAACAGTCAGAAATAAAACTTGTGAGCAGTAATTAAAATAATCACCGTCCGCATTGAAATCAACTTGTTCGGGCTCAAGGGGTATCGTAGGGAGAACAATAGCGAGCCGACTGGCATCCCCGAGGAGCTCCTGGATTGGGGCGAGGATTTCGGTACTGGACCCCATGTAGAGAGTTGCGCGTGATGATGTCCACTGCAGCGTCTTCTTGTGGTGACGAAGCAACTGTTCAGGGAGCTTGAAATACAGTCGTTGGTCGGCCTGCAGAATCTGCGGTGACTGCATCATTACTCGACAGTTCCAGAATACTGCAAAGGCAATGTAGTCGGTGGATTTCCAAACCAGTTCGGGTGCGGTATCTCGTGCTGAGGTAAGACGGAATGCGCCAACATTTTCCTTGAAGAATTGGTACTCTGCAACGGTGTGTACCGGAATAACGGGGACAGGAGTGCGCTGGCGAAGCTGAATGTACCGATAAATATTGCATGGTTTTGTGGAGAGATGAGTGAGGGCGTGTAAGAGAACATTGTTGTGGTGAGGAACGGCATGGAGATTCAGAGGTGGGAGCTGGGGAATTGCGGCTTCTTTAGCAATGGTGGATCAAATGGGAATGATCCCAAACGACTCGGATGTAGCGATGCGCGTAGCGAGCAGCCTGGGCGTCGGAACAGAAGGCTCTATTCCAAGGGTAAGGGCCTTCTCAACGAGATCGTCTAAGAGCCATATGTCGAAATGACTCAGCCATTTTTTTCCGGTGCGATTGTAGTGGCCAATCTGTGTGAAAGAGATTTTGTTAGAATTAAATTCATGACACCACGAAGGAACCCAAAAACATACCGTACGGTTGCGCCGAAGAAACCAATTCCCAATGGTTGCTTCGGCAAGTTCCGGGGAGGAGCCAAGGGATCCAAAGATCCGACGAATCAGCATGTGGACTCCTCCCTCACCTGAATTTGTCCCGCGTACCGTACGGTACAGCGTCAATCCATCCCGATCCTTCCCTCTCACATAATAAAGAGGAATCCCAGGCGGATCGGACACAAAACCAAGCCGGACAGTCCTGAGGAGGGCATCGGCAGTTTTATGAACCTCCTGCGAGAAGAACTGATGACCTGTCTTCCCCCCACTCAACTGAGTCCAGAACGCCTTCGAAGCTCTTGAAGAGCGTCTCCAGATCAGCTGCAAGCTTCTCTGGTGGCGGAATGTATCGCCGAATTCGGTGGTTCAGAGCCGACTTCTTGGCACGGATAGCGTACTCCCAGCTGATACCTTTCTCTTCCAAAACCGCCCGCACCTTCGCCTCGTCGTCTTTGTCTCAAATGAATATTGTTTCGCTGAACTGGTGAGCAAATTCTTTGAATATCGAATGCTTTTTTGAGAGGAGCCTAAGGAGGCGGTCCATAAAATGATAGGCATCGTCGAGGACCCGAGACACCAGTTTGTCGTATACTTCATGCTGATGGATGATTTCTTGGGCATGCCGGATTGCGTCAATGATGACCTGCTCTTGATCAGTCGATTCAGCGTCGTCGTCCTCGAGAGTACCGTGATCGTGATCCTGGTGTACATTAGCATCATGAGATGAATCCAGGTGAATAAATACCTCATTGGCATCGGACATGTTGATATCATCCTCCGAGCATGTGTTGAGTGGCTGGGTAAAGCCGTGCTCCGGGCTTCTGATCGCGAAGAATCCTCTGAGGGCGGGTTCATGGGGGCTGGAACACCTAGAGATGCATCATAGTCGGATGGGTGGGGCGGAGTGAGGGAGCGCGTGCGGAGAGTACAGATCTGGACAACAGCGTGCTCGCCGTGATCCATCAACCATTGAAGGGTCTGCTTATGCCTGGCAATGGTGTGGCCGGGCACCAGCAGTTTTGTAAGCTTGATAACGGTTGAGGCTGTTGATATCTTCATTTGCCCGCCGTCCGCCGGGGACGGCCATGAGCCACTGTGGGCAACAAGCTCGCCCTCTGCAAGTGGTTTGCCGATGACCAGCGTAACAGGCTGGCCTGCGCAGATCTGTGATTCCTGCAGAGGCAAGCCTACCGAATCTATCTTCGTCAACTGTTTGTAAATCTGTGAAACACAGTCGACTTCCACCGCGAGGATCTTGATGTCGTCTTCTTTCACCTCTCCGTTCCAATCGGGTGTCGATAAATGGGTGAAATCAGGCAGTGACTGCTTGAGCACGGTGCCGGCGAGCGTAGGCAGTGAGCTGGTGGTGTCCGAGACGGCACCCTTGACCCTAGCAACATGGGCCAAGTCAATTACGCTGCTGGAATTGATGGAAGCTAGAGCAGGGATAGACCACGCGGCGCTGATACTTTGCATAGACTGGCGAATTTGGTTCCCGATTTTTACGATATGCTTATTGGCAAGCAGGGCGAGGAGACATGCCGGAACCTGAGATTCTGATTTGATTTGTGTTACCTAGAGTTTTATATAAGTACCAGACGACACACACGCGGATAAATCTTACCCGAAAGACATAAGCTTTCTTTGAGGAACAAAGCTGAATAAAATGTAGTGTTTCCGAAGTGAACTTGACAGAAAGTGAAAGCGTAAGAGGCTCGGTAGACGCCAACGAATCAAGCGCCACGAGAATTTCATCACATGCTGAATCAATAGCTGTTTGCGAACTGAAATAGTCGATTGGAATATTGGATTGCTTGAAGGGCGGAAGGCTGCTAAAAGGGTCGAGAATAATATGCTGGACGTTCTCGCAGTGAAGCATTGATGCTCTCGTGGAACTTCCGTTCAGCTGCAAATATATCAGTATGAAGACGTACAATATAGATAGGTCTTACCTTGGGGATTATCCGTGTAAAGCAATTGAGTTGGGGGATGGCCATGGCGTTGAAGCTCGGCCTGCATCCGCTCGTAGACTTCGCGCAGTGGTGAGAAGCTCTGGGTGAGTGTGAAGGCATAGGCTCGGACTTCTTCGTCAGAATTCACGATCGAATACATTGCCGTGTTGATTGGTTCACCACCGGGCAAGCAAGACTGATGATCAATAATCTGTAGCTCGTCAGTGGATGTAGATAAAGGAGAGCCGAGCATACCTTGTACGTGTGGTCAGCTTTGATGATGGTTGCCGACAGCGACGACATAACACGGTCAATGAGACCGCGATGAATTGAGAACCAAGCCGTAAACATGGATTTGAAGTATTGCCTGGACGGTGCGTATCCAGCATAGCCCAAGGGATCTTCGAATTTTGAGAAAGAGGGAACCTGTTCGGGGCCATGAAGACCAAAATACATGGCGGCGCAATAGTACATAGTCTCGAGACGATCGTGATGGAGCATTTTGAGCTCGCACACCATTTTTGAGAATGGGTCAGCGCCAAAGTGACCAGCGAAGGTCGCTTTCATCACATCCAACTCGGACATGTCAAGACCACTGTGCACGCTAAGACAGGCTATCAAAAGTGAGATTGGCAGGTTCTGCACACAGCCAAGAACATACCAGGAAACGCCCGTTGCACAAACTCGGGCAGCTGACGGATAATCCAAGGGTCGCTGCCCTGATAGTGTTTACCACAGCCCTTATCGTTTACGCGACGTAGAGGGCACAGGAAGCGATTAGTGAGCAGGAAATAGTCTTGGCCTGCCAACGTGCTGACACGACGAGCAATAGGGTTATCGTTGTATCCTAGCAAAGGATTAACGGGGTTTAAAACAAGCAGAAAAAAGACTTACCATGCAGAATCAACTTCGCTCCACATTCACACTTGAAAGAATCTGGGTGGCCAGGCAAATAATGCGGCAACCAGATGAATATTGGTAGGAGATAGAGTTCGTTTGGAGAGAAGCCGCCAACGGCGGCGCGTTCTAGTACAAAGACAGGGTCCTGGGGGCGCACCAGAAGTGCCCGTCCTTGTAACAATGTGGCATTTTTAGTCGGCCGGTGGTATCATTCACAATTTGCGACAATGTGGTTTTGAGCCATTGGTGGTTTTCGGAAAGAGTTTTGGCCTCCAATTCTTCCGTCTCCTTCTGTGCAACGTCGGCGTTCACAGAATTGTCTCCCTCATCCTCCTCATCTCCTAGACTCTCATCGAAGATGCGCTCGGTATTGTCGGAAGGATCGTCGAGTGTGACGGCGGTGAGATCCTTGTTTAACTCAGAAATAACAGCGCTAGTCGATGGTGGCTGTACCGGTGCGGTTGAATTCTGGGCTGAAGATTGTACTGACTTGAGTTCAATATTAAATCAAGAATACACTGGTGCTCACCTGGCTGCCCAACAACTCGCAGTTGATGTGAAACTCACGGAGCAAAAAATCCGGTGGCAGAGGTGCTACCCGCGTTGTTTATAGCAGGCTGGACAGCGCTTGGAACAACAGAGGAGCTGGCAGCAGCCCCGAAGGAACCACGCGGAGGCACCACATTTTGTATATGCGTCGACGGAGCTGGTTCAACTGCTTTTGCCTTTCTACCGGAATTTTCACAAGAACCGCCCCAGCCGTTCGGGTTCACCATTTTGAATGCGTCCAAAGGATGAAAAGAAAGCCAAGGGATAGATGGGAAGGGCCATCGACGCGACAGGAAGGGTCATCGACGCGTTGGCAACGAGCACAGCGGCGAGCATATTGAAGGTGGTATGTAGAGCAAGTCGAGTTCCAAATAGAGTTGATTTCATGGACGTGATTACGGTGGTGGCTGTTCAATTGCCCGGTTTGGGTTAAGCCACCCCAGGCTTAAGCCATAAGCCAAAATTTCAGTTTCAAATGCCGAAATTTTCGAGGTGTCACGCAAAATTCGGCGGCTGCCAAAATGTCGAATAGGTAAAATGGGTCACGCATCACACCCCATGTCGATTTGAATGAAATTGTCCAGTAGAATGAAATTACACACTTCAGAAGGTAAACAATCGTGTGTTCCATAGTCCCAGCGAGAACTGGCTGCGGCTAAGGTCAATACAGAGCTGTGACTTGTTAGCAAATGGGGTTTTGGATGTGCGGGGATACGCGCGGCGAGGCGCGGGTGGGAATCGGAACAGCCCGGAGTGGGGCTGCTATATAGTTGACAGGTGGCGGGGAAGGTTTTCTTCAACCCGTTTGATGCTCGTTTATACTGGACTTTGTACTACGGCGACAAACGACATTCCTTGTGTTCGGGATTCGGTCTGGCGGCATCTGGGCTGGACGGCCAACTTTAACACAAACGGGTTCGGTGCAGCATCACTGTAAACTGCGGTGCTCTTTTGCGGGACCACCCCGGCATCACTGGACGACAGCGCGGACTACGGCGGCTGCAGTGGGGGTCTAGAACGACAGGAGCGACGTCACGCGGCTCTTGGCGCGGCGTATTCATCCGGCGGCATCGGCTGGATCGACTCGGAGGATCAGCCGGGTAGGGTGGGCAGTACCGGACCCACCAGCGCATCGCAGCACGGCAGCGGCTCGTACGACGAAGGAATGGGGCGGCCCACGCATTGGGGGTACACCAGCAGTAAGTCGCAGGTAACAGTGGGCGGGCACTGTGCAGGCACCGGTACGACGAGGAAGGGCTGCAGGGACGGCTGTAGGCACGAAGAAGACGACTCGGGCAGCGGTACACGACGACAGAGAGCGGCACAGCTCCCTGGGATAGGGTTCATGCGAGCAGTAAGTCGCGGAGAGGCCAAGGCCACCGCGCGGGCACCGCTGGAAGTTGGAAGGGCTGTGGGACGGGTCGCAGGCGTGGACAACGACAACAGCGCGGTACGGAGCTGGAGCGGAGCACGCGAGCACATCGGAGGCGGACCGCGGACACGGGGCGGCGCTTCAGGGGGTGGCGCGGCAGGCTGAGCGGGTTGGAGCAGGGTCAACAGCGCGGATTTGGCGCGGGATGGACAGGCTCGACACGCGAGGCGGTTACGGCGGCGGATCGGTCCGCCGGGGTGGGATGAGCTGGGATGGCTCGTGGCCGCGGTAGGCGGCGGTGGCAGCAACACGGCACGAGAGCAGGTGCATCGACTTGCACAGGCTCGGGGCGGGGCTGGCGGGATTTGGTCGGCGGGATGGATTGGTGGAACTCGGGCGGGATGGCGGAATCCAGGGCCTCTTGCGCGAGGGGGTGTGTTAGCAAATGGGGTTTTGGATGTGCGGGGATACGCGCGGCGAGGCGCGGGTGGGAATCGGAACAGCCCGGAGTGGTATAGTTGACAGGTGGCGGGGAAGGTTTTCTTCACCCGTTTGACGCTCGTTTATACTGGACTTTGTACTACGGCGACAAACGACATTCCTTGTGTTCGGGATTCGGTCTGGCGGCATCTGGGCTGGACGGCCAACTTTAACATGACTGACTTGTTCGATGGCCGGAGCTGCCGAATGATGGCGCCGCGCTTTGGCCGGTTTTCGTTTTCGATTCTCGTTAGTACCGCCCTCGCACTGAGTCTGTTCGATTACGACACCGACGTTCATCTCGGAGCAGCGCCATTCAAACATTCAGGCAGATCTATTTTCATATCAGCCGCCGTCTCCTCACGCGAATCCGCGACGTTCCAACCGCCGTCAATTCGTAATTTCCCTGCAGAGGTTTTGTCCCTGGCTATCATCCGCCGGCTGCCTCCATCACTAGTTTAAGAGTTATCGCTTGCCGGACACCAGAATCAAAATGTCAACCATTTGATTTCGCGTGGATAGACCCCGACACACGCTGTCCTTGTCAAAATTCGTTAATCTCCATCTGACTTTCTGACTTCAAGCCTCCTGTTACTTCAATCCTGCACAGAGCTCAGGAAATCGTCTACTGCCTGATTTTATTCTCCCCTGTTCATTCCGTCCTCAAGGCAAGTGTCACTCAAGCGTCTACCAGATCCGATGGTGGATGGCCCGCCCCCATGCACCTAATAAAACAGATTCCTCCCTAATTACAGCAGGGCACCCGTTCGATTCGGGCCAGCATTTTTATTTGGCGAGAACTAAAAATCAGTGAAGCCTTTGGTTCCAGTACCAAGTCGTGAGGCGTTTCTGCTTTCGCCGAGACCATCTCCGATCCTGATACGATAGCTCTAAAGTAGTTGTATGTGTTGAAATGCCCCTAGCAATAATCCGGCGTTAATACAGATACACGAAGCTTCCCTTCTGTTATATAAATTTCAACTAGTCGTTCGGGTTTCAAAAAAACAAATCGCCCGCTCAGTTCGCCAAATATCTAGTATAGTAGTTCAGTCACGAAGACCGACGAGATTGCAAATAACTGTTCATTTCTTGCGACTGCTTTAGGCGCACAAATGGATATGTACTGTGTCTGATCAAGTTCCAACTGAGGCAAGTCGAAAAACAGCGGATGAATCCACTAGACCAGCATCGCACCGGCCATTAAGGAAAGCAGCACACCGACTGCTACACCCACGCCTTTTTGCGAAGCGCTGTTGGTCTTCGAACTCAGAGAGGGCTAGCTAGTTGCAGCAGTTGCAATAAACGATGCCCGCGCAGACCTCGTCGCAGCAGGAATAGTCGACGTCCCGGCAGTTGTCGAAGACCCAAAGAATATCTCGTCGCCGCCCGGGAAGAGGTCGCCCGCAAGCGTCGTATTCTCCCCGCCTACCACGTTGCTCCCTGACACCGTTCTGTTCGGATTGGAGCCAAGTATGAACTCGCGCAGGAACACCAGCGCCTGTGCGGGCTTCCACAGCGGCACGAGATAGCCTGCCCCATAAAATAGCAGATAGGTCACCCCGCGCTCCTCGTGGACGATCCCGGCAAAGTTGCCATCGTCGTCGAACCATGGCGTGAACGGTTTACGCGTGAAGCCTTGTATGCCTCCGAAGGTCATGTTTTGGATGATTACCTCCGTCCCGCGGTGCTGCATGAGCGCATCATCATTGTCCGAATAAAAGATAATCGAAATATTTTTCGCGGTTGCGTTTGTCGCGAGGTCGGAGAGGAACGCGATGGGCTCGACGGACGGGTCACCACACTGGTTCCCCCGGGATCAGTTGTGCACGGAGCCGAAGGGGTAGTTGAAGTTGCGGAGCCAGTCTTTGGAAGTGGGCTAGTGCGGCGCCGCGCCTGTGCTGTTATCGTTGAAGAATGTGGACGCGTTTTTGAAGGGCTCAGGGTACACGTCGAATTCACCATTCGCTACAATAATCCTCACCGGGGAGTATACAGTATTTATGGACTGGGGTGGGAACGTACTCCAGGGGAATGTGAAGTTGACAGCATAGTCGATTAATTCGTCCAGCAAGAAGCAGCCGTAGAAGGGATCAATCGTCCCATTTGCCCGCCTCTCCCCGTTGATGGAATTCGGGTCGCTTGGAGAGCGCATCCCGGCCGTGCAACTCGGCGAATATAGCCGAAGCCAACTCGCGCAACGTTCGCGCACGATCCTCGGTGGGGTTGAGGAGGGACTGGCTGAGCGCGGAATTCTCAGTGGGCCGGGTGAGATTCAGTGTGGGGAAGGTGCCGTTTTGTGGGTAGGTTAGGTTCAAGTCGAAGCCGCACAGATGGGTCCTGTGAACGGGTGAGTATCAGTGTGCTGGCTTTACGAGTGTGAATAAAGTAACTTTTCGGCCTAACTTGGTAACTTTTGTGCGTGTTTGTTTTAGGTGGGCTAACTTGACTTGACTTTACCCACGCTTGGTCAAAGTAACTTGTGAACTTGTCGCTCATGGCTCGGCTTGCTCAGGACTGCGACATCTTTTCTTGCTGCCCTTTCACTGTCCGCCTTCGTCACCGCTCGCGTCCATCGCGGTAGCTTTTAAAGCATTGTATGCAGTTTCACATTCTCAGTCCCCTTACCACGGCTCGACCGAACGGCGCATGACTCGAAGACGTCTTCGAGGTGCAAACAACTGCTTGTCAAAGTTATTGCTCCAGAATAGGTGACCAGCTCATTTCCCCTGGGACGTACTGTACGAAGGCAGTTCTGGTCTTTGAATGCTCCAGCTGCACGTCAGATCTGGCGACGCAATGGTACGTGGTGAACTCGTATCTCTTAACTCTGAGCTAATAACCTCCAGGGTCTTAGGCTCCCTACGATATAGAATCCTCAGTCTCCTACGCACTACCCGTTGGCGTTGTCGCGGTCGTTGTGGTGGTGATATTAGTGCTTCGGTTTTGCTAATGTGTGTCTATGTCTCTCAATTCTTGATCATTCTCTATGAACTCAATGCTTCAAGACCTCTAGGGTCCTCCCAGGCTGTCTGAAATATTGAATCGCTGTTCCCGTGAAACGCGTTAGCGCTGTCGCCGTCTCGACGGCGTGAGTCCATTCTCTATTTTCTATTGATTCTTTCCAACTAAACTATGCCGCGTAATGTCCAGGATCTTTTCAAGCTGTCTAATCCCTTGATATCCATTGGGATCCCAAACACGCCGGCGTCGTTACCACCTTTAATGGTGGGGTGACGTGCGAGACTCTCAGTCTCATGCCTGATTAAAGTCTCACAGCTGGGAAGTAAATAGCTGTAGCGTCCGGAATATGTTTGATTGCCTATGTACGCTTTCCGTGTCCCTCGGGACACGGAAAGCGTACATAGGCATCTTGATTGTATGCCGCAAATAACAATTTTGTTTTCTTCTTATCATCCTGAAGTGGACAAGTTAAGGGCGAAGTTGCCGTCAAGGGTGAATATTCGAAGTTGCCGTCAAGTTACTTGCTAATAAGCTAGCTTCACTCTAAAGTGACTTGCCCTGCCAAGTTAGGTCCAAGTTAGCTTGGACAAAGTAACTTGGCGGGCCAAGTTAACCCAAGTTAGCTTGGACAAAGTAACTTGGCGGACCAAGTTAACCCAAGTTATGCACCAAGTTAACTTGGCGGGTAACTTGGTTGCTAACTTTCACTAACATATCGCAGCTCAAGTTACTTCAAGTTAGCCTTCGACAATATATATGCAATAATTACAGTGAGTAGCTAGTAGACCTTCGCACGCTTCCTCGTCTTGCGCACTACATCTTGTTGACCGGCCGAGAGTTCGTCATCGTCCATATCTGCGTCAGGATCGGCGTCCATTTCATCCTGCGAGTCCCCGAAAGCCTGATCGTCATCCCGACCACGCTTTAGGTTCTTCGGCACATCGGATGGGCCCGTTGGCATCGAGTTTGCCTCCACAGCACTTTGCTGTACTTTCGGGCGCGGCTTCGGACGCACTGGCGGTATCGTCAATGTCCGTTTTTGGTACAATCCCGAGGAAGAAGGCTCTCCCCATGCATATGGAGAATTTTTGGTGTCGAGGGGGGTTACCAGCAGATAATTGTCGGGTATGGTATGGTAGCGGAAGGAACTTCATGTCAAGCTGTAATTTTGATCATTTTCATCTGGGATTCGAGATTTGGAACCTAAGACATGTGTTTTATAGGCAAAATTTTCATCAGTGCTGGAAGCACTGTCCTCGTCTGATAGATGGCTGTTGTATGTTGTGTGGGTAGATGAGAACATTCCGTTGGCAGCCCTCGGCCCGTGGGGTGGGTGTCCGGCCTTCCTTGGCATGCTCGACAGTGGTGGATGTAACGGCGGCGCTCTTGATGGCGCGACACAGCCACCGGCTGCCCGGCCCGCCATCAAAAGCGCGAAATCCGAGTCGACAAATAGTTACTTGACATTTTCGAACTTTACTCCGAGGAATCTCTAGAGGGGCTTCTTGCGATGCTTTTTTTCACACTTAGATTGGAAAGTAAAGGAATACTGAATGACTAGTAGCAATTTCCAAATTGGGATTCAAAGTTGTCACGAAGTTCGTTCCGCTACCATACCTGAGGATTTGTTTGTTTTTGTCTTCAATTTGCAGTCCTTTGGACTCTTCCTTGGGGCGGTCCGTGTATCCTGAACGCCCTCAGCTGCCAACAGAACCTGTTCCGGAATAGTGGAATGGCGAACAATATGTCCATGTTTGGCCGCTGCAAAGGGATCATCCGCTGCGATTGATGCGAGTTCCTTTTTACTGAAACTATGCGCCAGGTAATAGATCTGGAAATCATCCTCCCACGGACCGTCCAAGGTACACGCGAAGAACAACAAGTTTGAACAGGAAAACGGGAATGTCGATCGCGACTCGGCGCTCCTCCTCTGAAGAGTCCAGCTGTGGTTCCGCAATGGCTGTATTTCTTCCCTTGGCAAGAATTTTGCGCATAACATTGGAAATGTGGGATTCCATCAAGGAGTAGTCCCCAGGCAAGATGTCGACATCGAAAAGGCTCCCGAAACGCCGTGAGTGCTCTGCCAATCTTCCTTCAGTGACCGTTTCAGACTTGTTTTGCATCCAAGCTTGGTACTCCGGCCAGACAGGGTGATAGAGTTTGTCCAGGCAGATAGCAGTGATGGCTCCCTCTGCATCGGTGAGTGCCTGCGAGATCGCCTGGTTCTCGTAAGAATGGATGTCGGTGGCGTCATCGACCAGTCGTGATGGCCAATGAATTTCACCGCAATTACTCTGAAACCCGCGAGTTTGCGTCAACCACTGCCAACCCGAAGGGTGGAAAATTGCCTAACCTTGTTATAACGCGTTGCAACAACTGATCCACAGGCAGCCATGCATTCCGATGGTGTTTTCGAAAAGGTACTTTTCGATGGCTTGTCGTAACGGGCATAGCTATTGCCGGAATACCATTCCAGATTGACGACATCGCCTGTTCGCTTCACGACCTTGGCAGGATAGTACTTCCCACCAGCCCGAGTTCTGAACATGATGTACTGTCCCGGTCTGCACCTCGAATTAGTCCGTATCTCAAAACACGCTAAATCACATCAGCTCACAGATTCTCGTTCCAGGACGTCCGGTTGGAGGTACCAGTGCAGTCCGGGCATATCCATTCAATGACTCAACATTATCCGTGTCGAGACTGGGATCCAGGGTCTGCATGCAAAAGACATGCGACCACTTTCCACATTCGTCGCATTGGATGGTGTCGCCTTCAGCGGTTGATCCATGGCCGATAAAACCACATTTCGAACAATTCATATTCCATGGTGAAGATGGTGGGTCAGAATTCACTGCGGAGTGCGGCTTGAAAGGTTGTTTTGACTGCCGGGGGACTCAGCCCGAGGAGAGGGCTGGAGAAAGGCAAAAGATTCTGTGCTGAATGGGGCGGTGTTTGTGGTGGGGGGCTGCGACGGGACCACAATGGGAATTTCAGCAGGAAAGGGCTGTGGTGGGACTTGAACGGGGATGACGGCAGGTGGGGGCGGTGTGTCGTTGTCGATCAGAATGGGGGAAGGCGGTGGTCGATTGAACGCTCTCACTTCAGCCTCCCAATATTCATTGATTATATCACCGAGTTTGCGACACGTCTAAAAAAATTGAGCGCTGGGTCAAGCGAGGCCAAAGTGAAGTCTTACAACACTTGCGTGCGATGTTCTGTGGTACGTGAGCAGAACAGTCTCTGTCTCTGGGTCATCTGAACAAACACCAGTGTCTACCGACTCCAGCAACGTCAGGCGGCCTCTGTTCAAGTCATCATATCGGAAGGTTTGGCCGTCAATGCGAATTTTTGAGTTCCAGTGGCTGCTTCGGTAAGATACCGTGCCAACGAGTGCATATTCCACAAATCCCTCCGCAGCTGGAAAGGATATTGTATGGGAATTTGGTAAACGGTCTTGGACCCCAGCCTCCCGTGTAATGTGTAATATTTGCGGCCAGGAGGTTTCAATGAACACATCTTGAGGACTGATCGGAGACTCGTCTGATGAGTGTGGACAGTTATGATCGGAGCAGAGGAGCGGCAATGCGAGCTCATGGACCGGTGTCGACCCGCTATTCCCCGCCGGCAACTCGTGGTACTGTACTTGCGAGGTAGTCTGACCAAGTACAGCTGGATCCGTTCTTTTCTCGAAGGTCTGATAAATCAAAAGGGCTGATGGCAACGAAGGTCTGCGGTCGGCCAATTGCTTTCATGGTTTCGTGTCCGGAGCCACAGATGGCCTTCCAAGAGTGTCGCCGCCCAAAATAGAGGTGCACCTGCTCGGTCGTTCCTCCATCCTGTAGATGTGTCAATAATTACCTAAGCAATTTCGATCGAAAATACAAACCGTAATAGCGTGAGTGAGCCAAGTTCTGCAACAACCATACTCGCCAGGCCTGCCATACAGCTGCCATTTTGAAAAGATGGCATGCCGCACAACGCGTTGGGCCAATTCGAGCTCGTTTAGGCCAGCACGCATTGATTGGTTGCCGGAATAACCATAAATCCATTCGCGCCGACGCTCATAGTGATAGAAAATTGCAGCAAGAATTGAGTCTGATGGAAGCTGTTTGAGGAACATCTTGCGAGTGTTCTGGTCCCAGAGAAGCCAAATTCTGAACCAGTGTTCCAGCCCGTTGTCGAAAAAAACATGAATTTGGTTCGAGCCATGGGTATGACTGAAGAAGACGTTTGTGACCTGCTGCATCCACTAGAAGTGAAGGTCAGCTTCAAGCTTGCTACAAACGAGAAGTCAGACGAAAAGTACCTTGACGCGTTCCCGGTGTTAAAAGATCAAGTGCAGCGACAGTATCAGGTGCCCTTCCATCATTTGGTTCCTATTGCTGGGGACGAGGTGGACGATATGTACGGGGGGGTACAGCGTTGAAGTGACCTGCTGAAGTACCAACACCATGCTTCAGTGGCGCTGACAGACCTGGTATTGGGGCACCCGGGCATTTATTCAAATCTGCTCGAGTTGCAACATACTATAATGTACTTCACTACATTACGACGTCATCTCACAAAGAGCTAATGCTGGCCTGAGCAGTTAGTTAAGAGGGATATAATGTGTCTCGAACCATTAGAAAGACGCTGGACAACAATCCTGGTAAAGGGTTGAAGTGGGAAGTCGCTAATGGAGCAATCGCGGAAAGTGCCTTACCATCCTGGAAACGGATTGGGGCTACTGCACATCCCTGACTAAGGGCCTATTACGAGGGAACATCCTTCTGAACCAGAGGGATCATTTTGGGCATCATCTGACGTCCCCAGAACTGCCAAGAGAGGACTGGACTTGGTCGATCTACCGAATGACTAAGGAACTGTACTCGGGTACTAGGAAGCGGCGGCTATCACGATTTTCAGACAAATCACTTAAGCGGTTC
Organism: Mycena olivaceomarginata; assembly: GCA_029378375.1. Lineage (NCBI taxonomy): Eukaryota > Fungi > Basidiomycota > Agaricomycetes > Agaricales > Mycenaceae > Mycena > Mycena olivaceomarginata. The sequence continues at coordinate 3,227 of JARKIC010000325.1, read as the reverse complement.
AAGGCGGAACCATTTGAGCGGATGGTTACCAAGGAGGGTAACGGAGTGCTGACGAGGAGGTCGGCTAAAAGTTGACATATCAACAATATCCCATCACGATCGTTCTAAGCGATGTAGATCTTGACTCATCGCTAAGCTCGGCTCGTTGATGTTTCTTATAAATCTCTCTCAATTTTACTAATCGCTTGATATCCGACAGGAGTTCATCGGCTAGCTGATATACCACTAGTCATATACCCTGAACCCTATTGCACGTTTGTATCTGTCTCGTTTATATTTAGAATCCTGTAACGTATTTAAGTGGATGGTTATGGGAGGAACGCCAGTGAATCTCACCCCACCTGTTGGACGCGAAGTTACTAGACTTCACGCTTAACCGGTAGAGTAGTCATTCATTCGGAGACACCCAGAAGCTATACCAAGTTTCGTTTGTTTTCCCTGTTTGAATATTATCTGTGTTGGATTTGGATCTTTATAAACGACGCGTGGACATATTGGATTAACGGAACGGACGCGTGGAATATAAGGAAACGGATCAGACTTGACAATTGGTTGTAATCTCGCAAGGATTAGCAATCGCGGATACTATTTGGAATCGGGATTCATAAGAATCACTTGCTTTACGCATCGGAGTATCATCTCCAAACCTAGACCCACATCATACAAAACCGTTGAACATAAAATCTCGTCTGTCTATCGCGATTGCGCCTAGAACGGATTCGAGCAAAGTTTTATCTATACGACTTGTAGACCTGTAAAGTCTTGCTTATCAAAGAGAACTAAAGTTCAAATTGCCACAATCTATACTGGATTGGAACCCCGAACTTGCACGAGGACTATAGTGTTTGAGTTGTTGTAGTTGCATTATCGAACCGCGTATTCATTTACAAGGTTTGTGTTGTGATATTTCACCGCTTGCCCCATAGTCAGCGTTTCAGCGCGATGACTCAGAGAATAGGAATCATACCTTTAATGGCATCATATTGCTTCTCCAACTCACGAACATGCAGCCAGATATTTTCCGTGCCTTGAACCAAATCCATGTCGGTGCCTGTAGCGTGATGGAGGAGAGAATGCTGATGCTCAATTGGATTTGTGGTCGACGGAACCTTGTCCGCCAGCTCCGGGTTCACGACACTCAGAGCAGGGAATATCATTGATGCAATCAGAGGCCGCAACCACCAGTTAATCCAGCCAACGATGCGCGGAAACGTTGCCTTGAGCATGTTGACAGTTTCTGCAATCTCCCCTGGAGTTGTATTCTTTGAGAGCATGCGCCGGATACCGCCGTCGAAGGTATCTACAGCTTCGGGGGGGATGATTGCTCCGTTCTTCTTCAAGCGTACCGCCGACTGCGAAAAGTGAAGATCGCAGCCAACTTGGGCGGTCTTGGCTTCCTCGACAAGCACCTTCCGCTGTACATCTTGCGCTGCTTGAGCGAGCTGTGAGAATGCGGGCTGCATGGTGCTGATGATCGCATCCGCATATTCTTCGGCGTGCGCAGCGCGCTGTGCTCCGGAAAATCCATGACCTGAATGAAGATGTTAGAAAATGCGATGGGAAGCGAGAACATGATATTTACATTGAGAAGTAACTCTCGCTGAACCTGGAACCTGCATATTTTATTACGGACTGGAATAGACATCGAAAATGAGCACGATGATGCGTCGTATCTTGCTGGTCAATCCACGTATAGAGCACGGGAGCCCACTTCATGAATCCCCCACTAAAGACACACGTGGCCAGAAGAGGACCGTGGCGAAAAAATGACATGTCCCCGTCGGTCACAAATCCATGACGTCCTGCTTCAGGGCCCTCTGCAAAATCTGTGATCCACGCTTCGACGGCCTCCTTGATGAGGCTGTCCATGAATGGCGTCTGAAATGAAATATAGCATGGGCCATTTAAGCTGGAGTCGACAATAAAAGATGTTGAGAGCTTTGTTCGAAAGGCGGCAAGAGATTTAAAAAATGCTAGCCCTCCTTTTGAGCTTGTAGTGGGCGGGATTCCGATGCGTGCTTGGCTTTGAGATACATGGTAACGTGCGGATCTGGGATTTGCAAGGGTAGCAGAGATGTCGGCCAGCGGCACTGACCCGAGACCTGTGTCACCAGTTCGAAGTTGGTGGACAGTGGCTGTCTGACGACGGCGCACTTGATCATCGAGCTGAGCCTGCTCGGATTGAGATAAGGATCCACCTGGAGGCCGTTCGTGGGTGTCGTGTTCTCCTTCATGTTCCCACACGTCGTAATTGACACCGTTTCGCGTTACCTTAAAATGGTAGGAGCGGGCATTACAGGTTTGATGTTCCAACGGCCCATTCGAAGGACAGGTCGGAAATGTGCAGCCACTGGCGATTGCCGTTTCCGCGAATCCACCTGAGTCAATGGACGAGTGACTCGCTCGCATTCGCGGCAAATGAGGGCTCCCACGCAGGAACGTGTCCTCGACGAGCCTGCCGTTGCGCCGAAGACTTTCCAATCGAGCGCCATACCCATTTGGTGAAATTCCAACCGCTGAATCCCTCACCAGAGATAACCTCGCGATGCAAAGAGCCCGTTGGGTAGTTGAGAAGCGTGTCTGGACCTAATTCTGGGGCATTAACTCTTTTTTTCGGACACGGATAACCACTGAAGACACACTTTCGGGCATGCGGAACTTCCCTCTCTGCGGCGTTGTGAATGGGCTGGAGGCTTGCCATAGGGCCAGAATTGGTCTGCTGTTGCGGAGGTGCAAATGAAGATGGATGATTTGGAGGCGGGTAATTTGGGGGAGGGTAAGTCGGCGGCTGCAAAGGTTGCTGCATTGGGATCCTTGCAAATTGTATTGGGACCGCATTCCATGCTGTAAGGGTCTAAAAAGGCGGACGGTGGACCGATAGCATGTAAGGGTGTGGATTGAATTGATTTGGAATGCCGCCGCCAGAATAAGGACCTGCAGGTACGGTTTAACAATTGACAGGATGTTTATTGCTACTTGCAAAATAGTTGGCGGTCACGCGCATTTGATCAAAAAACGCCACTTTTGAATACCGATCTTGCGCGCGCTATAACTCAAGAACGCTGCACCAATCAACAGGTTTCTCAATTAAAGTTGAAGTACTCATCGAGGGCTAGGGCGCCCCGTGGTTTTTCGAGCCGATCCACGTAGTTTCGGGATTTACCTTTCGCCAATAACATTGTACAAGTTGAGTGTTGAATGAGTTTTGGATATTACAGAATTGGTCG